>CM035167.1:93510274-93884668 GCA_020205615.1 Panax quinquefolius | reverse complement strand
AATCTCTGTTGCATTACAACTTTTATTTGGTTGCACTAATGAGTTGTAATCTCTGTTGTCTTTGATAAGCTAGTGATGTAATCTTCTCCGCTGTAGTCTTTATTAGTTTGTATTATAAATATTGCAGGTTGATAATTTTGGAACAGTTAACCTTGTTGGACGCTTGCAGCAAGCAGCGGTGTTAACAGATTCATCCTTATTAGTTCCATTTTGGTCAATGGTGCTGCAATGGGACACTATCTTAATCCTGCTTACATAATTCTGAATGTGCTTGGACTCACATTAATAGCAAAACTTCAAGCAGAGCAATATATCCGAAAATCTGGAATCAACTACACAATTGTAAGACCTGGTGGTTTAAGAAATGACCCTCCAAAAGGAAATATAGTCATGGAACCAGAGGTAATGTCTTAATGACATTTCATTTGACACTTTCCAGTTTTAGTTTTCAAGTTCTTTTATATGACATGTACTAATGTTTTCTAATTATTCATGTCCCTCTTGTGTAGGATACACTGTATGAAGGATCTATATCTAGAGAACAGGTTGCTGAGGTTGCTGTTGAAGCATTGCTCCATCCAGAATCTTCTTACAAAGTAGTGGAGATAGTTGCTCGTATTGAAGCTTCTAAGCGTTCATTTGAGGAACTCTTTGGTTCTATTAAGCAACGGTGATGTATATCATAGCATTCAATGAATGGTAGCTAAAACTTGGTGTTTGTTCTTTGCGAGGCATTTTTCAGTATACCTGTGTTAAATATGTTCTGATTACTTCAGAAGGATTAATAAATTTGTCTTCTCCTAAGACTAGGCCCTATTTATGTTTTTTAGAGCCAAACCTGTTTTACGGGACCTTAGATGACCCAATGCTCTTGCTGTTACTTTAAAACTGTCCACGGATCACCAGGACTTTATTATGAAGAAATATAGCTTATAGAAAATATAACGAGCAAGAAGATAAATTTACACTCTACTCACTTATCCCAATTTCTTTTTATTTCTAGAAATGAAGCCTAGTCTGCTAAAATGCACATTTATTTTAATCTGCTAGTCTGGTACCGATGCTCAGTGTGGAATATATGTGCTACAGATACTATATAGCCTTTAGTTAGATCCTTTAGAAAGAATTTGCATGTCAACAACTGACAACAAGCTTCCATATATCTTGAAACAAATTGTTCTCTTTCAAGTTAGGGTTGGTTTAGTAACTTCCTTGAAAATTTTATATTCTCATTAGTTTGTCCTTGAATATGGCACTCAGCACATGTTGTCCATTTTTAATCATTAAAATGTTACTAGAGTCGAGTGATTAGGCTTGATTATTGGTAATAGAGAGACGTCAAATGATCCTATAATGAATCGTTTCTCTGCTTGTATACTAGTGTTATTTATTCTTTTTAGTCTTGAACAGACATCAACAACTAATTGCGTGTTTATTGCTTAAACTAAGCCTTGATTGTTAAAGTATGAATAATAATGCATGCCAATATCATATTATGATGTATGAAATTAATTGAAATATAACGTTCTTGGGTGTCACAGAAATTACTTATTCAAATTGCATACTAGGACTATTTCCCTCTTTTGTAGGACCTGTTGATACCTTAGTTTGAGACTCTTGTGCTCTAGTGTACTTTTGAGATTTTTTTTTCTCTGCCAAGTTTTTTTATTTAATTTCAGTATTGTGATATGAAAAAAGGGTATTGTGAGAACAGCTTAAATATGAGTTTAAGTTCTGGAAATGAAACAAAACTATATTATTAAATGCTTAAACTGAAAACACAAACTGATGACAAGAAAAAAAAAGGTATTTATTGTGTGAAAACCCCGAAGAGGAATTCACAAGAACGAAGATCGAAATGTAACGGAATTTAGAAGAGCCAAGCGAAGAGAGAGGCCATGGCTGCGAGTACAGCAGGAACATAAAGTGTTGCAGCGCTGCTGGCTGGTGCAGGTGCTGGTGCTCCAACATCTTGTGCTGTCGTCGCTCCAAAACTGGCGAAAACCATAACAACCATCATTGAGATTGTGAGAGCAGCAGCAAACATAGAGCCTTCCATTCCTCTGTAAGTTCTTAAAACTGCACAAATATGTGTGTTTTTGTGTGTGAGAGAGAAATGGATACTTATGAGGATTGTTGCTGAAGTGAGTTTTAGAGTTTATGCTAGAAGAGAATGGTGAAAATGGTTTTATAGTGGGATTTTTGTAGTTGGAACAGAATCTGCCAGCTTTTTAATATTTGTTAGTCCATGAAATCATTTGAGTTTGGCTGATTGGTTTTGTTTTGTCTCTAAATTAATTGTTAAATTCCACTCCACTAACAGGCTGGAAAAAAATGTGCACCTGGGACTCAAAACATGTTGTTGAATGATTTTGATGCTCTTTCCAGAAGTGTTTAAGCTTGTTTATTGGATTTTAATCTTGTAGCATGTGATGATCATAATATTATAAAATGTGGTGTGTTTGGCCGGTGTTCTAAAAGCAATCAGTTTATTTTTTGTTTAGCTAAATGGAGTTTAGTTTACAGTAGTAGAAAATCCCCATGCATTCACATTACACTCAAAGCCCCACTAAATGCATTATTTGATTTATTCTTGGTGGATTCATTATTTTTTAGGCCAATAGAGTTTGAGATGCATGTTGGAGTAATAAACAATAAATTTAGAAAATAATCCTTCCATTCCATATTATTTGATCATTGTAAGTTTTATTATTACAATGATGAATATTGACAATTAATTGACATAGATTTATTTAATTTTAATCAATACACTGATGAGTATTGTAAATTATATAAAAGGTATTGTTCATTATAAATTTTATTATTTTATAATATTTAATAAATTATCTTAATTCTGAATTTGAAAATATTTTAAATTGACTCGTATAATTTAGAAATACTAGACCGTCACATACATAAACATAAGCTCACTTACTAAATTGAACGAAGAAAAGAAGAGATTAGAGCATATAACCGTGTTATCAAAGAGTTGAACGTATAATGGTGTTAAATTCTTGAGTCCTTCTGGGGCGATCGATTTTGGCGACAGTGGGTAGCGATCGGTTTTTTTTTGGGTCTACCTAAATAATTTATAAGATTTATTGGAATTGAAATTTTTACAGAATAAAGTGATTTGGATGTCATTTGAATACATATAAAAAATATTCCTGTATAGACTGTACAGACATATTTTTTACATGTATCCAAATGATATCCAAATCATTCTATTCTGTAAAAATTCTAATTTCAATAAATCTTATAAATTATTTAAAAAATATAATAATAATAATAATAAAAAAAACAATCGCTACCCACCGTCGGCAAAACCGATCCCCCTAGAATTAGTCTAAATTCTTTCGCTAAACCATTTGACGAAATATTGCCCACAAATTTATGTGTGTATATATTAATTATGAAGAATTAAGTTAGTAAACATGGTCAAGCTAAAGACATCAATGAAGGATAATCATGAGTTGAAATCCTTCCAAAAGGCTAGGAGAGAGAGAGAGAGAGTTTGTAGAATTATTGCTCTTCGGTGGACAGCAGATTTTTTATCCCTATTTTTTTTGTGTTTCTCACTTAAATTTTGACACATAATTTTTTATTTAATTTTAGAGTTAATTGATGTTAAATAAAGATTATATGCCAAACATTTAAGTAGGAGACACAAGAAGACAGAGAAAATGAGGACAGAACATCTACTCTCTTTTTGGTGAAAGTGGTTTGTATGAAGTTTATTTTGAGATAAGTTAGTACCAATAAAATATTAATTTTATATATATCAATATTCTATTGACCAATTAATTAATTTATTAAAAAAATAATTTTATACTAATCGGATCCATTTTCGATGTCTCTACAAAAATACACTCAAGTGGTACAACCTATTTTGGGATGAATGAAAAGACCCTTCAGAAACAAATTTAGTTTCCCATTCATTTTCCACATACGCCCACTCTCTCTCTCTCTTTCTCTCTTCTTTTATATCTCTTTCATCTATTTAATCAGAATCATTTATTTCTTGTTTTCTTAGTTGATTTGACCCTTCTTGCATCAATTTTGAAAAACACTTCCTCCAGCCTCAAAATAATAATTAAAAGTATAAATTTTGTTGTTCTCGAGAGAATAAAATAAAATACATAAAATAAAAGATAAATATATTATTTAGTAGGGATTTAATATTTTTTGTGGATTTTGTATATTTGATGTTTTTGTTGTTGTTTGAATTGTGGAATGACGATTGATCTATAGTTCAAAAAATTCGATTCAAGATCGACTCGAAATATAAATAATTTAAATATAAAAAAAATTTAAAGTTCGATAAATTACTTGAATCTCTTTAAATGATACTTTACCAAACCCCTCATGACTCGGTGGTAAAAAAACTACTCATAAGACTTGAATGTATAAGGATAAAAATGTTTAAATTTCAGTCGAATATAGTATTTTTTTTTAATATTGATACTCAAATCTTATTCTCGTATATGGATAAATATTGGAATATGAGAGAATTAAGAATGAGTTTACTCTAGTTTATTCTATTTTATCAATTATATATTAGTCATAATTTAATTTCATCATAAATTAACGGACATATAAATTATTTTCTATTTTATTCCATCCATCCTGATAATTTTGTAATATTAAAATTTGCATATGACATACATACGTAAACAAGTTTCTAAACAATTAAAATTTAAAGTTTGAAATTTGATATTAAAAATATAAACAGACCTTTTAAAAAAATGTAAATACTCCGAGAACAAAGCAAAGAAAGATATTACAAAATACTTTAAGACCCAAGTTATCTTCTCCAAAACTAATTCATCTAAAATGAAAAAGAATAAATGATTTCACTATTAGACATTTTAACAATTTCATCTCTCGTATGAATGTGAAATATATTTACTATTCGTATAAATAAGGTATAGTAAAAATATCATATTTTAAGATAAAATTCATATTATTATTTTATTATTAAACTCAATGTAATGAGATGGGTAAAGAATTTTGATGTGACTGGGCCGACATTTTTAAAAAGAAAATAATGATATATATTGTTATTTTATATGTTAATTTTTTTTATTGCAATTACGTGAATAAATTTAATTAGTTATACTTTTACTGGTATACGGGTCAATTTTATAATTCTATCTAATTTCATATATATATATATATATATATATATATATATATATATATTCCGCTTTTCCAAGAATTGAATGAATAAATGACCCAGAATCTAATCATTTATAATGACGATTTTTTCGTCGCTATAGAATAAAAAATCGTTTTTTATCTTTATACTTGTTGAAAAAAATCGTCATTATATCTTGGATTCACTCTTAATTCGTTCCCTCTAATTCGTTGAATAGAGCCGAGCTATATATATATATATATAATTGGACAGAAATCTTTCACAATATACAAGGGGACTCTTTCTTGTAAGATATGTATTTTGCTACAGGGCCACTAGTCTAGGACTTTGGGTAGTCCATTTTGAGCCCACAACCATTGACAAATGTTAATACCTTTAGTGGACTTATTTTGAAGAAATATTCAGTAGTTTGGCAATTTTTATTGCAATCACTAATTAGTGATATTGATAAAAGACTTATCTTTTCAGAAAGATATATAATATCAGAAATGTAGGTATTTAATAGAAAAAATAAAATATTCTTGAAGACATACCATATGGAAGTGGAGAAGAAAAAAACAAATTGAATTGAAAAGTAGAAACTAGCCTTTTCAAATGACAATACCATTTTGTCTTTTAACTTTTCTTATACTATATTGTTTGTTATTAAAGGCATAGACATTTTTATTAAAATCTATGTTTTTATTATCCTTTAGTGCATCTAGAGACTTAATACATGCTTTAAAAAAACATAATAAAATAAAATAACTGCCAAAAAGTGAAATGACTAGTTGTCTAGTCTATTCTAGTGTAGACTATGGACTAGCAAACTAGCATTTTGACTTTCCATATAAAGTTAATGTTTTTATACACCAATTATTAATCAATCAAAAATCATAAAAACAAGCCATTAATTCAACAAACATCACCTATCCATGAAAAAAAGACTTCAAATAGAAGTACAATAAAAAGTCAAAAAAGAAATAAAGAAAGAGGAATTGAGAAAAATTCATGTTCTTGTTACATTCTTTACTTGATACATATTCAGTGTAATATTAAACACTTAATGACCCAAAACAATAACACTAAATTAATAGGGTCGTTTATAACGACGATTTTTTTGGACTATGACGACGGTTCAACTGTGTCATAGATATTGTAGTCTATGGTGACGTTCAACCGTCGCCATAGTCTAAAAAAACCGTCGTCATAACACGACTGTATTGTGTGTACCATCTCAACTCACGGCAAACAAAAAAAAATAAAATCCCAAAACAGGTTCTACATTGTTTCTCTTTCTAGTTAAACAAACAAGAAATAGTTGGCAGATTCTTCTTGCTAACCCCACAAAACCCACCCTATAAAATCATTAATTTCCATAAAACTAAGAAAAACAATCCGATCTCTTTCTTCTAGCTTTTCTCAAGCACTAAAGAACAACTTACAGAGTTATGGAAGGTTCCAAGCTAGCCACATTTTTCGCCGTCTTCATTATGGTTCTTATTGCCTTCTCCAGTTTTGAAGTCACGGCTGCAGCTACGCTTGAAGATAATGGAGCACCTGCACCATCACCAACAATACAAAATACTGGGGTAGCAGTATGTGTACCGGCTGTACTTGCTGCAATGGCTTCTCTGGTTGCACTTTTCTTTTAATTTTGTTTAATATCGTTCTCGGGTACTCAAGAATTAATCTATCTTTTTTCTTGAACTTGTAATAGTCGAAGCATTGGAAGAGTGTAAGGTGTGTAAGAGATTATTTCGGAAGTTCAGCATTTCATTCAAGGTTCAGTCCATGTGTTTATGGATGAAAAATTAAAGAAATACTCTAAACAATCATCTATTATTGTCAACCAAAGCAAAGAGCTACCCTCTAAGATATAGACAACATAAAAAATCAGCTATGGAACTATAGCAAGAAGCCGTAGTGAAACCTGTCCTGATATTCTTTGAATAGTTAGACATCCAAATCTCCAGAACTAGACGAGCACTCTTTTACCTTTTGTCTACGGTACCTGGCTGGATAAGTTGAGATGGGGAACTCAGGAAGACAGCAAAAAGAGGAAGGGGGAAAAAGAAACAAAAGAGTAGCCAAGAATTGTACTATATAACATATATTTGCACCAGAAAACTAAAAATCTCTGCACCCCATAGACTTCCTGCATGTACTCTTTCTCATTCTCTTTCTTATAATGTTTATCCATGTTTAGAGTTAAAGCCAAAAAGAACAGTGGAATAGAGCAGACAAAATTCGGAAGAAATCATAATAAAGTAGAAAAATGTTGGTGAAAATCAGAAATGGACTAAAGAAAGAAGCTCATGCTCAGTTAAAAGGATAGATACACTTACAATTTTAAAGCCAAGCCACCACAGAAGTATATATGTCCATGGACATACCTTTGTCCTTCCTAAATTTAATTACTTTGTCGGTCTCTGGCCAAAGTTATACAGAATTGGGATTAGTCAGCCAATATTGGACAACAATATCCATAATTGCTTATATGGAATTGGGATTGGTATGCCAATACCAACATCTTATTCAACCACTCCTCGATATTAAAAGTAAATGTTGCTTTAAACAACTAAAAATAGAGACCAAAAGTTAAACCAAATAACGCATATTAGAAGTCCAAATAAATCTCATGAAATCGCAGAATTGAATTGTTTGAAATACCCCTATAATTTAGTACATTTCATTAAGTCCTCCAATTTTAAAGAATTTCCACCACAGAAGTATTCCTCAGACATATCTTCACCCTTCCTAAATCTACTTACTAAGTCTGTTCCTACCACATGTTATACACTACAGAATTAATGAAGTCGAAATAACTTTGTCTATCAATGAAGTCGAAATACAGCCAACTAAATATAGCCAATTAATTCATAAGAATCCAGTAAATGATGAAACAAATTCTAAGTTTAATCCAATCGTAGGATATTTAGGTAACATTATCATACAGAGCAGTGCAGTTTGCTGGCTGGCTATAATTTACAATAGGAACTTATAGTACTTAAAAACCTTTTGAAATCATCACATGCTATATATAAAGATGAAATACATCGGAAGAAACTAAAACTTGCCTTGAAAGAACCTTTCAATTATTCACTTCTCATCTGGTGCCATTGCCAATTAGTCCAGCCTGGTACAGATTGTAATGGAGTGAGACATAAAAAACTAAATTGACAGCCAACAACCCTTAAATTAGTTTTCTTATTGTCAAACAGACGAGAAATAGTTGGCAGATTATTATTGTTAATCCACTAACCCACCCTATAAAACCATATTTCCACTCTCCTTTCCACTCACACACGCTCAAAACACATATCAACAACCACCTTAAGCAAACATCAATTCTTTTCTGACTTTCATCAAGCACTTGAGAGCTTACTGAGTAATGGAGAGATTGAAGCTCACCGCAGCTCTCATCATCTCCCTCATGGTTCTTATGGCTTTCTCCAGTTTTGGAGCCATGGCTGCGCTTGAACAAGTTGGAGCACCTGCACCATCTCCTACAATGGAGAATGCTGGTGTAACACTGAGTTTGCCAACTATACTTGCTGTTGTGGCTTATCTGATTGCCTGTTTCTATTAACTTTAATTTAGTGTTCTGGAGTACTTTTGAATTCTATATCCAAGTATTACAATATTTTTTAATGCAAATCAGGTTCCACTTTCACTTTGAGCTTTGTTTTAGCATGTATACATATATGGAGAGAGAAACTGTGTGTGTTAGAATTATGTTATACAAAATCTATGCATAATTTGCAACGTTGCGAGTCATTGATCTACAAACCTGACCTGAACCATGAATGATCAGACTGATAAGACACATTATGAAATTTTCTTTAAACAAACCAAAGGAAAGCCTAGCTAAATAAGAGTTGTATCGATGATGTTTTTAGTTAACGACTGATAAAAAAGGCAGAAGACTATGCTGAGGAATACTGCAGTACAAAACACGTGTTCAACATGAATTATGCTTTGAAATAAGCTACAATGCATCAACCTCACGGTCCAAACACAAATAGTTAAAAAAGGGATTATAGTTGATTGATTACAGATTAATTATTTTAGGACTAAAATTTAATCAGGAAAATGACTAGATAATATCAAAGAGTACATTATTTTAAGGATTAACCAGAAATGAAAATAAAGGGGTAAAGAACAAAAAAAATATGCAGCAGAAATAAATGCAGGTTTGTTGGTATCCCTAGATCAGAACATGGTTGCAGTTATGAACATCACAGTATTTCTTTTAATTTGACCCATATGAAGATATATTCTGCCAGAAAATATGGATTTTTATAATAAGGAAATTTCCCTAACACAACCACTCCCTGAAATAGTTTCAAACTATAATGGCAAAAATCAGTTCATAAATTTCTAATTGTATATTGAGATGGGGAAAATTGACTGTAAGAATCAATGAAATCAACATGCAGTATGCTGCAAGCTAATATCACAAGCTCAACTTCCTATTGTTAACACCCCAAATATAGGTGGATATTGCATTTGTAAAAATATTATTTGCTTAGTTCAATTAAGCAGTAAGCCAGTAACAGCAAGAGATGGAGCCTTTGATTGCACCCATGATACTATATCTTCTCTTGTAGCCACAAAAAGACCAGCTTTCTCTTCGCTCTGTGTAAAAGGAGCAGCAAGCTTCTGCACATGCAAACTGAAGGAACTAGCCAGTCCTTGAGAGAACTTATGTGTTCCGGCACCAGTGTTGGCAGATAGCAATTCTGGTAATGCCTCCTGGCGTTCGACAATTTTAGTAAGAGTTTCCACCCATTCTTCAAATGCAGTGTGTGCTGCACCTACTGATAGTGAGCGAACATTTAAACGCCACTCATCTGAAGTCTTAGTGTGTAATCCGGGGTACAACCCATAAACAGTTCCCATATAAAGCAACTCATGTGCTCTTTCTTGGAGATTTTTCTTTCTACATATATCAATCAAGCAATTGCAAAAGGGTCTTCGAGCCTCAACTGCGGTGCCATTGAGTATGGACTTGAACGTTTCTTTTACGGCCTCAAAGTCGGTATTTTCTTCTTCAAGCAACTTGATAAAGGCAACCAATTTCGGGTTAGCTTGTTTTAAACAATTAAAGACCTTATCTAGATCCTCTCCCTCGCAATAAGACGCAACAGAGAGTAAGCATCCACATAGCCTATCATCTGGCTTTACCCCTCTGGCGATTGAAAATTCAAAAACACGGACCAGATCATTAATTCTCTTGCTCCTTCCCAAGCATTGAATCAAACAAGTGCAACCCATAACATTGAGCTGCACGCCCAACTTGGACATTTCTTCAAACAACTTCATTGCCTTGTCAACATTTCCCCCACTTCCATATATATTCAGCATAGCCGTGTAACTCCAACTATCAGGTCTACAATGCCTTGATCCCTTCATGTCCTCGAAGAGACTCTCAGCTTCCTCCTCCAAACCAATATCAGCACACATATTCAACAATGTGTTATAGAGTATGAAATCCATTGGCCATGCATTTGACCTCATTCGATCCCAAAGCTGCAGTGCATCACGAGCCCACCTCGCCTTTCCATAAATCTTAACAAGTGCAGTTAGAGTTTTTGCATCCGGAGCAATGCCTGAATCAACCATTTCTTCAAATAAACTCCTAGCCAAACCAGGCTTCCCAGCCCTACCCATTGCTTCCAACAATGTATTATATAGAACCAAATTGGGTTGAACCCCAAGAGATTTCATCTCTTGCAACACAAACTTAATACCGTCATAATCCCCAGCCTCACCAAACATTTTCCCTAGCACCGCAAAAGCAACATGGTCAGGTTTCCACCCACCAGCCCTCCCTCTGTCATACAAGCTCATCACCTCCTCAACCTTCCCCAATTTCGCATAAACATCCAAAACAGCAGAATAAGTCACCTCATCAGGCATCAACCCAGTCTTGTACATCCTCTCAAACCACTCCACAGCCTTGTCAAAAAGGTTACACCTTTTAGCACAAGTAATGATAGTAGAATAAGTAATGTTATCAAGCTCAACCTCATTATTAATCATCTCATAAGCAAGATCCTCTATGACCTGAAACTGCCTACCAAACCTCAAAGACTTCATTACAACATTGTAAAAGATTGTTTCAATGGGAAACAAATTCTGGGTCTTCAGCCAGTTGAAGAAAAGAAGGGCCTTTTGCCAAGGTTTCAAGCTGTTGAGTACCAAAAGTGCATTTTCCCTAGTGGGTGAATGTGGGATTTCTTCAAGAACTGCCATAAAGACAGCCTCCGAAGAATCACTTTCATTAAGCTTCTTAGCAAAGAGCTTGAGGTCTCTAATCTGAGGATTATATGAGTAAGAAGACCGTTTGTGGCGCTGAAGGTTAAGCACAGAGG
Source organism: Panax quinquefolius (assembly GCA_020205615.1). Lineage (NCBI taxonomy): Eukaryota > Viridiplantae > Streptophyta > Magnoliopsida > Apiales > Araliaceae > Panax > Panax quinquefolius. The sequence goes on along the minus strand of CM035167.1, from coordinate 93,873,151 downwards.
GCTTGGCCTTGGTCGGGTTGACCCAAGTTGATTTTGGCTTGGTGAGCAGTTGGGTTTCTATATTAGGAGTATCAGACAGAATTGTGGTGGAAAGAGGCTTCAACTGTTCAGCTAGAGATGGGTTTTGCTTCTGGGTATCTGCTAACTTCGGAGGGGACTTGGATGAATTACAAGAAATGAAGAATCTTTTGGTGTGTAATCTTCTTGGAGAGGAAAACCCAACTGGGTAATTTGTGTGAAAGGAATGTGGGATGCTATAATGGACATCTAGAGCAGAAAAGGAAGTTGCAGCCATATGTAACATATATATATATATATATATATATATATATATATATATAGAGAGAGAGAGAGAGAGAGAGATGTGGATTTTGAACTTACAGCTTTCGATTGCCAATCGCTGTACTCATCAAAACATAGCAGGCGGCTTGTGTACGGATTTCTTGCAAAGAACTGCAATTTCTGGGAGAGAGTTTTGGTCTGAATGATAAAACTCACTCTTCCTGCTCTAAAACCCTTTGGGATATTTTTGAAACCTTATCTCAACCTAAATGATACACTCGTATGACAGTGGAGGTTCAGTAGTACTACAATAACAATTTAGTTGGTAACTTCCTAAATTTTTACCATGTTTGAAATCACTTTTATGATCATTTGTAGTAATTACTCTTTTAAGTTTTTTTTCTTAATAAGACTTGTTGTAAAGTAATAAACTTACCAAATAAATAATTTTTTTCCCAAAATACTCCATCAGTCATTAAAGTTTTGAAAGTGAGGTAATTATTATTAGTAATTTGTTAGTATATAATAATGATAATTATTTGTACTAAAATTAAACAATTTTGTATGGATTTTTAGTTTTAAGATTTGGCAATTGATTTAAAAGGTTAAAAACAAAAAGAGTATTAGTATATCCAATCAGTCGAATAATAAAAAAATCCAGCCAATTCTCCATTCTCAAGATTTTTAATTTTGTTCAAAATTTGCAAGAAAATATTGTTTGATTGTCCCCTCCCCACCTCGACTATTACTTTAGATTACTCCTTTTCTTTTTTTGCCAAAAAAAATAATAATCTAGAAAACCTTATTAACTAATTGAAAATAATAATGTAGCGGCTTTTAGCAAAATGTAATTCACTCTTGGAAGCAAAATGTAAACACTTCCATAAACACATTTTAAAAATTAAGGTTTAAGGGGGATCAATTTGCCACCCTTGTACAACAATTTTAGTCCCACCATCCATAACTATACAGAAGAAATGATTATAACCATCTATGAATCATGTCTGCTATGTTTTGGATGCAGCTTTCAATTTCTCCAGCTGCTTTCTGAGATAGGCCTGCCTTAGTTTCTCTCTACGAGCCGTGGCCTGTTCTTGCCTGCGCAGTTTGAGATCAGATGCTTTTTCCCTGGCTTGGTTCACTTCTTCATGGACCTCCCTGAGAACAACAATCATAATTATAATTTTAATCATAAAATGAACAAGAAAGTTGACACCGTCTTGTAATTTATAATTCCTCCTGAAAATCAGAGTCTACCTTTTCATTGACTTCTTAGTTCTTTTTAGCGAAAACTAAGGTTTGCATAGGATACACGTGCACATTATCTTTTTTAGTAACATTTTTTCTATTGATAATTTTTTTTCTTTAAAGTTTATGTTAAAAAAATTATCCAAGAAAATGCACTCAACAGATATTCGTGATTTCTTGAACTAGTCAACCACTGTACACATTCATGTCCCAAAAAAAAAAAAAAACTACTGTACACATTACTTAGATCTCACGTATCTACAATTTTCACTGCAGAAAGTAGAAACAACTCAACTAAATGTTACAAGATGCTAAAATTACTTCAAGATAAAAAGATAACAAGACTTGCCTTATCATACGCTTGTGCTCATTATTATCTACGATGCCAGCTGCCCTGCCCAGCCCCATAGAATTAGTGTTAGGCAGCACAGAAGCTTCATTTTCGCCGTCTTCATACTCTGATGGTTCTGTGGCAGAAGTATCATGGCCGTGTGGCTGCTGTGGCTCATCCTGCACGAGGCTCTTATTGGAGAAATCAACACAATATTTCTCTTTGTCTTCCTCGTCCGAGAGCTCTCCCCTTGCCAGTTTATCATACAACTCAGCTTTCTTCTCTAGAGCAGCATAGCTTGCTGATCCATCTTTGACTGCTTTCAGCTCAAGCTTGTCCCTGTAATTAATTACAAAAAAAAATTTATAAAAATAAAAAAGACCAACTCTGTTATTGAAGGCCTAACATTCTACAAGACGAACAACATTTCAGAAACAAAAAAGATATATAAACAATTAAACATTCAAGGGATCATGATGTGTCAAGGCCGAATCTACCAACAAACACCCATGGTCTAACTATCACAGATTCTGCTAAAGTTAAGTTGATAAACTCATTAATGCTTTCAACATTGTACAGGAATGAAAGTACAGCCATAATTTATTTTACTTTTTCATAAAGACATTCTGATGAAAAAGTGTCTAAAGTTCAGTGCATATAATTAAAAATAAAATAAAATAAGAATCTGATATTTCCACATGACTTTTTGATATTTCAACATGAAAACTGTCGCTATAGACCCTATAGCGACGGTTTTTTCATATTGAAATAGAAGGGAAAATTGGATTAGATTGCTAGATGACCTGCACAATTTCTATCGCCTTATATCACCAGTCCCAAGATATTATTGTACTGGAATATGTAAATAGTAGACAGATTAAATTTGACTCAAGAAGGAAGCATCAAGCAACACTTCCACTTCAACCATTATCTTTATATCTAAATTCTCTTTAGGTCCTTCCCCCGTGTAATCAGTTTTGTAAGAAAATTTTGTATACCGACTCATACATCAGCATCCTTGAGACTCCTGATAAATCCAACAACAATAAATGGTGCCATAATCTGAAGAATGCAATCAGCTTAGATATGACCTACATAATAATACACTGGGGGAACAGGAAGACAATTATGACCTACATAATGATAACTACAAACTAGAGTTCTACTTAAAAGACAACCTGATGTGAATAGAGAAAACAGAAGAGAGAAAAAAGGAACAATTTGAAAATGCAGCATTTTACAGAAAAACACTAAATTACAAGTTAGCACTTTCCAAACAAAGGTTTGAAAGAAAAAATTTGTCCTGGAGTTGAACAGAAAATTTGCATTCATGAGAGTTCAGATAAAACTTAAACCACACCCCAACCTTGAGTGGAACTTGCAATATGCAATAACTATATCCGTCCTACATTAACTAACGTTATTTCATTTGCTAACTGTCCCTCTTCTTTCCAGGCATGCAATCCCTTCCCCCTCTAACTTAGTATGATTCACAGACCACCAATTCTTTTCCATTTCAACACCAAGTTATACAAATGGAGCAGTTACAAACAACAAGTGGATAACTATAACAATATCTCTAATGTAGGACATATCTAGAAAAGGTTTAGAATATAGATTAAGAATGAGAAAGAATGGTTAGAAGGAACCTATCTATGCAGGGAATCGGTAGAAGCACACACAAAAAGTTCATTTAATCTCAAATAAATAATAATTGAACTCCTGCTATTATAATTAAACTTCAAGAATAATCTACCTAATATAATAAGAATATAATTACTAACTACAATAGTTTTATCTCTAAATACTATATAAAATAATTAATTAAAAATCCTTTAATTCTCTTGTATTGCTACGTCAGTCTCCATTTCAACCAGACTCCTACAACACTTGAGGGAATGTCTTCTCAAACCATAGCTGGCAAAAACAATCAATCACCACTAAATTATAAAATTACAAGTACCTGATAAATTCTACAGTCCGTTAAACATAATACTTCATAAGAAACAAAATTGATTATCGTAACTGATCCAGATATAAAAAGTTAATTCCCCTCTCTGCTTAAATAACTCCACATTTGGGTATTAACAAGTGCCCATAATATTTCTTGACAAGTAAACAAAGTGTCCATGACTCCCCCCTTCCTCACAATGCCGAGTTTTTCCATCAAATATCAAAACCAACTAGTACCAATGCCAAATACCAAAAGAACAGTCTTTTGCCTAATACTTAATTTTCGTTATCAAATTCTCAAAGCCCTAGTTGATGCAAAATTGAATTCAATATAAAACAATTGACCCAAAAAAAATAAATCAAAAACAGAACCCAGAACGGAGGAGTTAAATTAGAAGGGTATATAATTACTTGATAGCACGAGATTCGACGCCGGAGTTCTTGGCGGAGAAGGGATCGTGGGCGGTGATCTTCTTCTTGGCACGGTGGAGTTCGAGATGATCCAGGCCGTGAGTTTCTTTATTGGAATGTTTGGATTCTTCCTGAAATTTGTATAGTTGGGCTTTGAGCTCGAGAATGGAGGAGGCGCCGACGCCGGCAATGGCACGGTGCTTCTTGGGCATGATGGTGGATTCCGTTAGCCATCCCAGCGATTCTACCACCACTCTCTTTTTCTTCCCCTCCTCTTCGCCACCCATTTTATACTATACGTTCTGGTGCACCTTGCAATACTATCTATCTTCTCTCTGTATCCGTCTCCTCTTGCAAAAGCCCACGATAAGCTGTAATATTAATCATCTAGGAATTGCACCTTCGGTTAGGCCTCAGGGGGAAAAAACTGAAATGAAAAAATAATAATAATAATAATAATAATAATAATAATAATAAATGATCCTAAAAACTAATACTTATTTTTTGTTTTAAACCACTAATGTCATATATTATATTATGATGAATTATAATTGTTAATTTATTTAAATAGTTTTAATCGCATACTTATTTATAATTTCATGTGATACTTATTTTGTTCAAAATTATTTAAAGAATTAAATAAAAACTTATCATTTAAACTATTATACTCTTATCACTAACAAAAATATCATATTCTTATTATTTGAATATAGATAGATGGTATACACCCTTTTTTTTAAACAAAGTTAAAAGTTAATTTTATTCAAAAAAATTTTGTTCAAAATGGTAGAAATTATAATGTCTAATTGGACATGATATTAAATAATCCTACTTTTCAAATCATACTACTTATTAATATCGAATATTATTACTTATAAATCGCAACTTAAAATAACTTATAAACCAATTTATATTTGAACTTAGAAGTGATTTTCCTGATCAGGCGGCAATTAAAAAGGGAGAAAATAATCATGGTATACCCTCTTGCATCTCTGACTCTTTTTCTCCCATCTCCAACAACATCCTCTCAACTCCATCTCCAGCAGCCATTAATGCAATTTATCTCAAACAAAGATAGAGAATATGCTTTTTATCTCAAACTGAATTCTCAAAGCACCATTTCAATTTCGTAAACCTTAACCTTGAATCTCCAATTCGTTCTTTAGAAACCCAAATTCATTCTTATATTGTATTTTTTTTAGTAGGATAAAATGAAGTGAGTTAACATCCAACATCAAACTAAGTTGCATATGAAATAGAAATGGATGCTTTATTGATCAAAACAGTATGTCATCAAACCATGATCAGAATGTTCTTGTTTGATTGTATTTTTGCAGCCAATTTCCTAAGATACAAAGTAGCATTGCCAAACCTTGTTTTGAGCATTATAGTTTACATTGTCTACAAAAACTGTGTGATCGCCTAGAAAGATGGATCGATCAGTGGCGCTTCTTCCCAGTTGTCCCTTCCCAAGACTGTAAAACGTGGCTCACTATTTCTTCTACACCAAGTCCATGCTTCACCTGCATGCATAAAATTTACATACATCATTGACAAGAAAGAAGTTCATGTCATGTATTGAGAAGATCCCTTCCCTTGTGCAGAACTTCTCTCTCTTCAACATAACGGACCACTAGATGCATGCCCATAAGAAAATGATGGGGCCACAGTGATTAACTCAAGATTGGCATTATGGCCATGTTTCTTATTCAGCCGAGGCAAGTGTAAGGAAGAGGTTACTGCAGGCACATGTACAGGGTATTTGCATTCACCAACACCTTTTTTCTAGGTTATCTTATGGTGTGATTCAGTGTCTTGATAAAAATATAATTCATTTCCAACGAATAAGATTTTTACGTAGCCTCATCAATGAATCTTGACCATTACTTTAGCATTAATGCGTAAATGATGTTCGGATTTGTTTTCAAGATTTTGTAAAATACTAGAGGTTACCAATGGGTTAAAGTACTTGTGAATATCCTAAGGATACTACATCAGACGCAACAAGATACGTGAAAAAGGTTGGCATCCAATCTACAGTGAACTGCTGCAACAATCCAACACTATCACATTTATTTAGCTTCCTTCTTCAAATTACAATTCACAGAAAAGGAACTGAAAACAGCTTTCTTGCTATTGAATATATAAATTTCCTAGTAACTTTGTTAGTATAAGATTTTATGCAGCTTTTGAGTGAGTAGTAACCTACCAAGAAAAGAATATGAAATTTCTGAAAAAAAATGTCAAGCTTGTATCAAACTAGTCTAATGCATCAGAAAAATAAAAACGTGGTCATTAAACAAACCTGAGCAAAAACAAATGGTCCACCATCCCGCATCCTTAGTGCATCACGTTCCATAACTGCCAAATCAGCTCCAACAGCTGCTGCAAGGTCAGTCTTGTTTATTACCTACAAGTATGCAATAACAAGATATTAAGCCTTTTGAAAGTTTTTTTTTTTAATAAATAAAAATATGATGGGTCCAACAACAGCAGCTGGTACGAAAACAACAAATCACATACAAGGAGGTCAGCCTGTGTAATGCCCGGGCCTCCCTTTCGAGGAATTTTGTCACCTCCAGATACATCTATTATATAGATTATATAGTCAGCCAGTTCCCTACTGAAGTTAGCAGCTAAATTGTCTGCACCCACATAAATGAAACATGATAGATTAGCAATCAAGGCCAGTTCAGTACCTTATGACAATCACTAAATGTCTATCTTCAACCCAATTTTTTCATGGTTTTCTTATTATCATATAACAATCTAGTTTACTGTCAGCTATTTACATGTACAATAAATATTACTGGTAGCTCCACAATGTTTTTTTGCATAATCTTTCATCTAGTACAATCATTTAAAAGCTTCAAATCTGCACACAACCCTTTTGATAACTTTTGTAAGTACAAAAAAGCTAAGATTTACTTTTAAGTGAAAGGTCCTGATCTGCACATGGTTTCTAGCCTGCCATAATTGCTTTATTCTGTATCAGCTTAGGTTTAAAACATCCAGCTATTAAGAAATTTTACAGCTGTGTAAATTAGGCAAGCTATCTATAACCAAGTTACCTCCCCCAGATTCACAAAGAAGCATATCAGCTTTGTATAAGTTAGAGAGCTCCTCAAGGGGGCCAAGATTAATGCTGATGTCTTCCCGAATAGCAGCATGAGGGCAACCTCCTGTCTCGACAGCACGTATCCTTTCCTCAGGAAGTGCTCCATTCTTCACCAAGAACTCACCATCCTCTTTTGTAAATATATCATTTGTCACCTAAAAAGCATTTTAAGTGATAAATTATTAGGTAAAAAAGTTCACAGAATTTGAATAGGAAAAGATAACAGAAGTTGTAGACATGCAAAAGGCCAGCTACACAAATTGCAATCAAGTTTTAAAATTTAAATTGCTAGTCAGTGTTCACAAAAAATCCGCCGGTCATTAACAGTGAAGGACAAATTGTTAGGAGTGGTAGGCCCATTTATAGAATATATGCAAAGTCAACCTGAGCATTGCAGGACTAGCCCCCAGTAGAACCATTTCTTTATATATGATTACTCAATGTCTACAGAAAGCATAAAAACCCAATTCCCAACTCTTGCACATTGCAATTTTAAGATAGATACAAACCAAGTTGAAAGATAGTTGACCACAAAGAATCATCAACTGATCAAGTACACAGGAATGTAGATACATAAAGCGAACAATGCTCAATATAGTTACAGAATAAAGTTGAACCGAAAAGTACCTGAAAGTATACAAATATGCTGACCATAACAATCTAACGTATGCACAAAAATCATCTCAACTTTCAGTATTCAATTTATCTTTGTTGTTTTCATATTTCCACAAATCCCCTCTCACATGGGTGTGTACCTAATTACATGATGTAAAAGAGACTTGTGGAAATAACAATTCCCTTTATCTATATCTTTCAGCAGTAACTATTATTTTGTTTTGTGACATCTAAATATTGGTTTTAGGGTGTTTATGAAAAATACATATATGCACCACTAGCCAGTAACATAAATTCTCAGAGAAAAATACTGGTGACGAGCATATGAAGCAGCTTGTACATTAATACTCAATTTGAAAAGTACTTTTTGGCTTTGGCAATGTTTACATCAAAACTAGAAGTTTCACATACTATTGAAAAGAATTCCAAATAGTTTAGTTGATCTCTGAAGCTCTTATAATGCACAACTTCAAAATGAGTTAATCACAAATAAAAGAAAGTCAGAGTTGAAAATTGATGGAACCAATGAATTGGTTTAAAAGCGGACACATGATTAATGAGCAAAAGGATAAAAAGAAATACAAAAAAATAAAAATTCAGACACATACCGCAGCAAGACTGTACTTGTCCCTTAAGAATTTACATAAAGCAAGCATTAAAGCTGTTTTCCTGCAACAAGAAAAAAGTTTCAATTTGTAAGTCTCTAAATCACTCAGTTCATGTATATTATCGAATGAAAATAAGATTGAATGAAAATAAGATGAAAAAAGGTAAAATCAAGCTAGGAGTAGTTATAACAATGAAAAAAACTTCTCCTTCCCCATCAATTCTAGATTCTGATAGTAGTCTAAAATGAGAGCACATTGAAGGTTACAACTTACAACCAGCGAATAAAACATTGTGATACAGAAATTAAAAAAAAAATGACTTTCTAGCAATTGACTGGGTAAATATTATCAAAGATAACTAGGAAATAAATACAAAAATATGCATGTTCCAAGAGCATATGTGATTCTAAGGTTTGAGTTTGGAACTTGGAAAGAACTGGAAAGGAAAGGAAAAGGAAGAGGAGATGAAATCTTAAAAAGTATAAGAGCTTTATCAACAATCTATTACCCTACGTTGTAAAATTATACTTAGGAGTATTAGATTTTCTAAAAGTATATATAATTGGACTTATGTTCCATATGATTTCCTTTTTATTTTAGATTGCTCTCCATTTCCTTAACCTTGGTTTTTCCCAATTACAAATATAGTGTAAAACCAAATTTCACTATTGGGGTTGGTACAATATATTATGATCTAATGACACAAAAATATAAACACAAATAAACAGTATGAGATACAAAACACACAGTATAACAAAGTCTTGGTAAATAATAATCCCTCCAATCCAAAATATGGGAACACTATTGACTTTTTGGAGTCAATTTGACATTATTTCAATCTCAAAATTGATATAAATTCATATAATTTTAGACAATACAACTACAAAATTTTAAGCTATCTAATTCGTAATATTTATTTTTCAAAAGTCAAATGAATCACATCAGTAAAAGTCGAACTTGAACTTGTACTTTGGAGGGGGGAGTATAAAGGGAATCATAGTCCAGCAACTTAAGAAATCAAATGTGAATAAATTAATAGACATGATGGTGATTGAAAATGAAAAAATTGAGGTGAAATAAGAGGTACCCAGTTCCAACAGGGCCACCAATACCAATTGTGAAAGCTCTTTCATTGAAATCCCTGGTGAGAAGCGGGGGTGCCCTTCTTGTAAAAAACCCAGGTGAGTAAATGGGGTCATGTGAATGTGGTGCCAGACCATCATGGCTATGGTACACCTTCCCATCTTGGCCAACCCATGATGTTGTTGAGTTCCCCTCAGATTTCCTGTTACATAAAAAACCATATTTCTGAAATAGAAAACAAGATTTGAATGAAATGAGAAAATTTGTGCTGAAAATGTAAAACTTAAGGAAGATTACTCATGGGTATGGTCATGGTCATGGTCATGGTCATGGTCATGGTCATGGAGATGATGATCGTAGTCATGATGATGATCTTCTGAAGCCATTTGACTCTGGTCTATGAGGTTTTCAGTGAAGAAGGGAGGCAGAGAGAGTAATCAGTCTACTTAAAACATCAACTATTATTGAGGAGGAGGATGATGCATTTACAGAAATACCCTTGATTATGGATCCCATCTTGATGTAGTTCTGACTTTTCTATTTAATTCTTTTTTCATTTCCTTTCCTTTCTGTTTAATGTCCAGATTGACTTTAATAATAACTAAAATGGTGTATTTGTTATTTTTTCAAGTCATTTTTTTAAAAAAATAAAATAAAAAATTATATTATGATAAGTCAAATCAGTATATCAGACACAAAATTTGAAAAAGAAAGCGACTGTTTTTTGTTAGCCATACGAACTTTGTCACTAACCTCACAATATTAAATTGGAAAACATATATTTTCATATTAAAATTAATATTTTTATATATGTCTCTCACATAAGCTAAGATTTATTCATTTTTTTAATATTTGTATGAAAAAAATTATATAAAAAAATTATTTTTTTATATAAAAACTTTAGTTGTCGTGTATAAATCTTCAAATGCAGGCAAAAACTTGGGTAAATTCACTGCTCACATGAATAGATGATCTTTACTTATTTTATTGTTTTAATAAAAGGGAAGACTTGCTTTCAAAAAAAAAGAAAAAAAAGAAAAGGAAGAGCAATAATGGACAAAAAAAGGAACACAAGCCTGCATATATTATATAGCCACAATTAATTATTTATAACAGCCAGAATAAATGAGACTTTTATGAATTGTTACAAGAAATTATAATATGATTTCACTGCACAAAAATGATAATTTTCAGTCTGATACCCTTAATTGGCTCCAGCCTCCATATAAAATCCAACATATAAGAAGGGTACCTACAAGTTAAATCCACATTTTGATGCATGCACTTAAATGGGGTAAGAATTGTACAATCATTTGCATAGATTATAAAGTGCAAGCATCAAAAGGTACATTACCCAATGTAAGTTATTTTTTGATATGAGATAAATTTATTTCATGTCAGTTGAAATAGTTTCCTCAAGGCATTGCTTGTGGCAAAATAATTCCCTAGGGAATTGCTTTTCCTGATTGCAGACTCAGTCAAGACCTCCTTCTGGTTGTTTTGAGGAAGCTCTTGATCAGAGGGTGAGACTGGTGCATTGCCTAATATGACTCCTTGCTTTTTCATATAACCCCATTTGTCTTGAAAGAGATATATGAGAGCCATGATAGAGATTTCTGATGTGAAAAGAATGGTCCAAAGCCTTATACTTCTTGATGTTCTTTTATGGTAGGCTTGTAAGCCTGTGTAGATGTTGATTATTCCCACCACAGAAATTGTTGTTCCAAGTATCCAATGGAGAAAGTACCATAAACTTCGGCCTTTCTTTCCCCTGGAAAAATGAAACAAGTGAAGGGAAATCATGAATGAACAAAATATAGAAACTAACTAAATGTCATACTTTTGCATATTCAGAAACATGTATAAAATGACTTGAGTTATGAGTTCCTCACAGTTTTGCGTGAAATTCAAATGATTACCTCCTTGGCCTGCGAAATCCAATCACAGCTTGAAACCAAATGACACCATAAAGAGCTAGACCTATTCTTTGGTGACTATTGCTGAAAGAATTATCAAAGTTTCTGATAGATAGGATTGCCCCTGCAGTGGCAAGAAGCACCACAACCACCTTCTCCATCACAAAACTAGTTAGATAGCTAGGCGTAAACAGAAGATTAGATACACACACACCTGTGTGAAAAGTATATTCGTACATACAAATGTGCACAACTAACTGTAAAACATGACCTTTGTAAGTGTACATACATGGAAGTTCCATATGGGGAAATGCCAATTGTGAGTACAAGAATATATAACATGTATACGTGATAAACAAAAATTTCTTTACTGGCTAAAGACTAGACATTGTATTATCATTAGTTATGGTTAGGATCACATAATCACACTCTTTTTCCTTTGAGCAATGTTTATGGTTAAATTTGACATGATTTATTAAACTACCACCTAATAGTGGGCTCACTTAAAGAAGAGTAGAGTTGTGGCTCGAATGATTAGTCACTTTAGTTCCTGTCGTAATTATTAAAGTGAGCTAAGATGGTGTATCAGGCATTATCAAAATTTTGATTATAATATTACCGAACTTTAAACAAGCACCACTCACTTGTAACATAGAAATCGATTATATTACAGCTCTTATATCATCTTTTTATTAACGACAAAAGAAGAAGAAAAAAAAAGTTTCATATGAACAAGAAATTGCAGTTACAAGAGATTACCTGTACTGAAGCATGGAAGTAGAAAAGAATTTTGAGTCTTGTTTGGCAACATTCCTCTTTTTTAGAGGATCTAACTGCAAGTATCCCAACTGGCATCAAGAATCCCATAGAAGCCCATAAAAGAATTCCATGAATTGTAATATCAGATATCAGTTCAGGGCTCACCTGCTGAAGTACAAAAATTTAGTTGGATTCAGTTCCCAAAAGATTGTATAAAGTTCCATAATGTATTCAGAAAAAGAGTACGAGAGAAAAGAGCGATAAATATACCTTATCAGCATTATGTTTGATGCTATTGTGAGTTATGGCTCGGTTTCTTTCAAGGTATGAGCTTCGGACAAAAGGCATGAAGCCAAGAACAAAACTGGCAGGAATGATTGTAAGAAGTAGCTTCTGAATCCAGTACATTCTTCTGTTTCCAAGAAGAAATTGATGTCAAGAGAAACTCTTTTTTCACAAGTTCTCAACAGAAGTTGATCTTAAATATGTAGTGAAAAAGTTATAATACATATATATATATATATATATATATATATATATATATATATATATATATGTCATAATGGTTGAATTTTCACCCTGATTTTGCCATAACAGCATGATGAAGTCAAGAAAAACAATGTCTGGTGCTCCTTTTAGACTTTAAAGTAGGAGTATTTCAGAGAAAGTGAGTCAACTAGTGCATAAAATACCTTTCCTGTGGACCATGTCTCTTAGACATTCACCAACCAACTCACCTTTGTCCAAACACATTATTACTAGGAGCTCTTTAACACTGTCATGCCCAATGGTTCAACTGATTTTCTTAAGACGCCCTAGTATAGTTACACCATGCAAAAAGGATAAAGAAATAGCAGAAATCTATCTTCTTATTTTTGGCCAGTTTCTAGTTCATTATAGTTAGCTTCTTAATTAAGATGCCTTCATAATCATACATATATGCATAAATGTATGTATTGTTTTCTTTAAACTCCAATCTGGAAGTTGAGATTACTTGATTGAGGCAAAAAGGGAGAGTGTTCTTTTATATCACCGACGAACGGATCATTACATACATTTCATTTGTCAAAGTATTAATCATAACAGTTTTACTTTTCAAAAAGCTAATTAAGTGGGTTTGTCTTTTTGATAAATTGTCAATTCCATATCTCTGTGTGATTTGTTTTCATTTTCAGGCATAGTTAAGTTGAGTTGTATATAGAGGTATGTGATTTGGCTGGTTAGAAAGTGATACTCGCTGCTATTTGCTTTACTGCTAGCTAATATATTTCAGTGTTTTATCCAAAAACAAATAATATACAGACTGTTTTATCAAAACAATAATAATATATACACACACATTACAGAGTTCCATCTCAATGTACATGTCATCCATGTTTATCAGAACTGAATAATGATTATCCTGAAATGCATTTTTTTTTGTATATTCGTCCCATCATTGTAAGCGTAATCTTCAATTGCATCCTAATTTAGTTACTTTTTTAATAACTCTCATTAGTCATTTGAAATAAAAGTATAAACTACATAATATTTCATATAGCTCATCATTTATGCTAAAGGCTAGCTGATTTGGTAGAAAGGAATGTGTTTTAGGTACCCCCCCCCCCCCACCCCCCCGCCCTCCCCCTCAAAAAAAAAAAAAAATTAGAAAAAAAACACAGCTAAAAGCTAACTATACGTAATTCCTGTTTAATCAAGAGACCAATACTTTCTTATTTTTTTCCACCACTCCCACACCTTTCTCCCTTACTTGAAAGCAGGTTACAGCATTAGCCAACCAAGTCATCCTCTTTCCAAACATCACATTCCGTGGTTCCTTTTGTTTCCTTATGGGATTTGGCAGTTATGGTTGAATGGGAATACCATTGTGTTTAAAGATCAGGGCAGTACCATCCCCACCCTAGTTAGAGCTACTTACCACAATAATACTATTTCCATTGCCTTCCTAGGTCGGTCCACCTCTCTCAAATATCCGTCAGCCTTTTCTTGTGTTCTAAAACGTTCCTCCTCTGGATGTTGTTTGACTGCTAGGGATACCATCAATAAGGGGGTGCAGGGGCTGATGATCAGGGGGGTCGGATTTCTGCTTCTTCGCGCCCTGTTGGGTGTTTCTTCTGCCGCTGCTGAATTTTGGGCTGTCTTAGATGGATCGTCTTTGGCTTGGAACCTTAGTATAAAATTTCTTCTTGAAATCAGATGCAACTTGGGTTGTTCAATGCCTCACCACTTCTGTTCTTACTTATATGATTATTTCTCCTCTGGTGATGATGAATTGCAGGAACCTCTTGGCCAGGCCTTGGACGGTGCAGGTCCGTCACACTCTCAGGGAAGGTGCTGACTCCATAGCCAAAGCAGCCGCTGTGCAAGAGTCTCCTTTTGTTTTGCTTAGTAATCCACCACCTTTTGTTGCTAATCTTTTGGAAGCTGATATGCTTCATGGGGGTGTACCCCCGTTGTAAAGGCTATATATAGCCTATTTTCTGCTTTGGTTTGTACTGCATGTTTTAATATGTGAACGAATATTTCCTTTCTTTCTTAAAAAAAATAACAACACATTAAATATCCATCACCAGACTTTGAAATTTCAGGTCTGGCAACTATAGTAAAGAATCTATTCTAGTCACTTCGTATTTCTACAAAATAACAATTCTAAATATGCTTGTCTAAATGCAAAACATTACCCTCATTTATAATGGTTTGGTAGAACAAACAATATTGCTCCATCCTGTCCACAAAATGACTTACATTTGCAAATTGCACAGGCTAATTCCAGTATACAAAATATACAACAAGTGACAGCTACCAATAACTTAACCAACTTAACCAAGCTCCGTCAAGCTCAAATTTACATCGGAGATTAATTATATCTTAATTAACAATTATAATCGTAAAAAGATTATATGCTATTCAGAAAACTCGACCCAATCCAAAAATTTTACCACTAATTAAGGGTTACAAATGTCAGTTGTCAAATTTTAAAACAAAGCTGGCAAAAGAGCATATAATAACTATCTGAAATGAAGTCAAAAAGACAAACTATTACCACATCCTATCAAGCATCAGACATTAAGATATCTTATTAGACAGTTTAAGTAATTCAACTTCCAACACTTGAATAGAACAACAGTGCTCAAAATCCAATCCTAGACTTCCAAACGATAATATCAAATTTAAAAAAAACATCCAACAGCAAGTAAATGACAATGTTATGTTTCACTTGAGCAACAAAATTGCATAACCTCACTCCAACAAGAATTACACAAACAAGTTGGGCCTAGATGCCTTGTATGTTGTCTTCAGCTTTCTAGTTGGTGGCCTAACCTTCTTAAACACCAATGGGAACTTGATTTTGGAGTTATGGAACTGCTTGGTGCTCTCCCTCTTGCAAAGCTTGGCAGGGATGGTAGCTGTCTTAATGATCTGGATGCAGTGATGGCGGACTCTGTGGCGAGAAGCCATCTCAGTGTACATCTGCTCAACAGCACCATTCAAAGTGGTGTCACGGTACTCCTTGTACATGTTGTGATATCCAGTCCTACTCTGGTATCTCAGCCAAATGCCGTAGTTCTTGATTGTGGTAGGGTTCTTCTCAAAATCTGCAACAAAAAGCAACAAGTTGTCCTTGTTAGAAAAGCATGCAACTAGAAAAGCACAATTGTAGTGAATTCTTTTGACAAGTCATAGAGAAATAAATAGCAACTGTGATAACAATAACTGTACAAGGAACTGAGAAAACAAGTGTTAAGCCATAAGATTTTAAGTTCTCTGCTCAAAAGTAACAACTTGTGCTTCATAACTGATCAATCCAACTAGTGCAGATATAGCACTCGAAAATTCAAGATCAACACACAACAGATCATGTTGCAATTTACATATAAATTTCCTTTGGTCAAACGGAAATAATATAACATATACAAGTATACAATTGTCGGTACTATTAAACAAAATTTTAACCTTATTGAAAAGGTAAAATTTATTTATAATCAAGAACTACAGAAGAAAAAGGACTAACATGTAATCCTAGTTGATACTACTCTTACTGCTTTATATTAACAGAATGCATGACATTTTATAACATAGGAATAAAACACAATCCTAGTTGATCAATCCCTCAACTTAAAACCTAATTTCACAGCCTAAAACCTTGCACTTAAACCCCCTCTAATGAATCAAAAAGTACCATTTTCAAAAAAATAAAATATTAAATTATTGCTTGGCACTTGCATAAAGAATCACATAGTTAAATTAGTTTGTGATCCTACAGGTCACACTACCTAAATAATATACAGTTTCTATAAACAAGAATCTCACCCCCATCTTTTCCAAACCAATCTATGAGCCTGCCTAAACCAAGCAACAACCAAGCAACCCAGTAAGCATGTTGAATACTATAGACACAATACATAAATCAGTCAATATTAAATAACAAGAATTTTGTATTCCTAACTAAACATAAAACTGTGTAATCTAGTAAAAAAATTATTTAGCTTGCACAATC
Source organism: Panax quinquefolius (assembly GCA_020205615.1). Lineage (NCBI taxonomy): Eukaryota > Viridiplantae > Streptophyta > Magnoliopsida > Apiales > Araliaceae > Panax > Panax quinquefolius. The sequence goes on along the minus strand of CM035167.1, from coordinate 93,856,329 downwards.
CTGCACCTCAATTCCTCAAACATTTACACAAAAAACTAATAATAAATGTTACCAACAATAAAGCTATGAACAGCATCAACAACAGTTTACCTCATTGATAGCAAGCATTTGCCCATTGCTTTTCTTCACCTTCTTTAGCTTCCTCAGAAAGTACCTTCACAACAAATCAAAAATTCAAATAACAGATTAAAATCATTGTTAAAACATCTACAACAAATTGAACACATCTCAATTAATAATTACACACAAGCACATGAAAAGTGCTACTTTTAAATGATTATAAAGTAATGTAAGTACCAGAACTTCGATTTGGCGCGGACTTCGTTGGTGGCCCAAAGTTTCATCCGGTAGATCTTAGGATGCTCATCGGTCTCCGTCGGGAGAGCTCTTCCAACAACCTGGAACTGATGGAACTGCACAGAATCCCAACAGAAAAGAAAATTTCAGTTCCATAACTCAAAAACGCTAGTTATACGCATAAAATTAAATCAAATCAAATAAAAATTAGATTTTGTTTCAAGAGCGTTTGAAACCCTAACAGCTGAAGAAGAAGCTAATCTTACCTTGTAAGTCACCATTTCCGAAGTGCTCCCTCCCTCTGTCTCTCACCGCGAGTATGTGTGCAAATGTAAAATGAGGCGTTACAGAAAAACGCAAGGGTTTTGTTTCGAGTTATATAGGAGCTGAAACAGAAACCCTAGATGAAAGGATTTGAAATGGGCTCGATTCGTTTAGATTTGGGCTGGATAACCAAACCCAACTCATTTATTTGCAAAGCCAAGATATACCCGAACCCAATTTACAACCTGAAGATACTATACCCGAACCAAAAGAAGAAGAAAAGTTATGTGGGAGTTTAAGGGTCGATCTGAATATTGAGTTGCTTAAATTTAGTTCACAAAATTTATCCAATATAAAATAAGGTTTGATTGAGACTTATTTAGCTACCGAGTCGAGCACGATTCCGAATCGAGCCCGAACAGTTTTAACTTTTCGAACGAATATGAACCAAATATCAATAAAAAATTACAATTTGAAGAAGTTCGAATAATTTGTCGAACTTTAAAATTTACTCATATTTAATTCATTTATATTTCGAGTCAAGCTCGAATCGAACTTTTAGTCGAACGAATATGAATCAAGTCCGAATTATTTGCTCATTTTACAGCCTTAACTTTAAGACCCTACAAAAATTAATTAACATATTTTGATGTATTGACATTTATATTATTTTGTTGCAAAAAAGGAAGAGAGAGAGCATAAGTTAACCTCGTCGTTTTGCATAATTAAATATTCTCTTCACAAAAAAATTATTTTTATAATTTTCCAAAATAATATTTTTATAAAAAAATACCACATATAAGAGCGTGAAATAACTCACCTCCCGTGCCCTCTTATTTTATATATTTTTTTACAATTATATGTGAATAAATTATGCATATGCATCTTTTGAATTTTCTAGTCCTTTTAAGGACCTAAAAGAGAGGAAAAATCTCAATTTTAATAATAATCCTTCATAAGCGATAAAACAAAATTCGGTAAAAAAATTGTCACAAACAACTATAATGCTAAAAGTGTTGTTAAATGTAACATTTGTCACTAAATTTGTGTTGGGAGAAAATAAATAATAAATGTAATGAAAAGTATAATAATCTGGTATTAAGAAAATTATATAAAGGCAGTTTATATAACTAAATATACGTGTAAAACTCTATCTAATATAAATTAGTATTTAATGTAAACATATTATGGAGGGAGGGGTATACCTGGATTACATTTCATTCTTTAGAAGAAAAAAATATGCACAAATGGAAAAATCAAGAAAAAGAAAAAAGGGATGTGCATGAACATGAATACCATCCGCTTCATGACTACCTTCTTCACAGCTTCAAACACAAAATTAAAAAATTCAACCATACAATGTTTTTGTGGAATCTTGACCAGGAAATAACCGAAATATACATGGGTTTTACAGCCTCTATGAACCTCACCACCTCACCAGCCGTGGGTTGCCTTTGTCACACCAAGCATAATGGCAATCATTGCGAGGATAGCCTGCATACAATTGAAATACAGATCAATGCAAAAGCACAGAGAAGACGCACCGCACACACTTGAATATAGCACAAAGAAAACACAGTCATCCACTTCTCGGTGACGGGAAAAGAAGAAAAAGTGCAAGCTTCAATTTCAATATGCAACTAGTTGAGAACTTATTCCATAAGAACTTCACAATCAGTAATGACTGTGTTATCTGACTTCGGTCCCTGCATTTCTGGAATGAACAGAACAGCTATCTGATAAGAACTTCCACTTAAGTCGCATTCTTTCCTTCTACACACGCTTTAAGAAAGTTCAAACACTGTAAAGTTTATCTCTACTTCTGATATTAACTTACCCCATTTTAGTTAATTAATTCTATGTAATATGGGGCAAATAGGTAAAATGGATATAAGACAAGCTAGAGAACCAAACTCTATGTTATATTCACTATTAAGCTCTTTTGTTGGGGGGCTAACAGGCTAACTCTCAAACAGCCATCATGCTCACTTGAGGATTTCCTCTTGCAAATACAATACGAACTGATACATACTATATCTTTAAACTAAAATCATAGTTGAATTTTTTTGAACATGACGCTTGGCAAAAACCAATATAATTTACACAAATCCTTCAACAAGTATATACTAGGTTAGTAAATAATGAACAAGAACTGATAGATAAATACACTTACAGCTAATGTGCATGCAATGAGTCCAGGTTTTTCTCTGTAGTCCACCCTAACACAGAGAAGAACAAAAGCTCCGATATACCACGGAATGGCACCAAAAAAGAAACCAAAGATAAATCTATCATAAAAAGAAAAATAAATACAGTCAGTTACATCCACTAGGCAAAAAATGCATAAAATATCTCAAAATTAATAGGTCAACTTTGTAATCATCTATTCATCTTAGAGACCAATTTGTAGTAGTCACGTCTATTAGTAAACATATTCATACCTTGCAAGAGGTTCAAAAAAGATACTATAAACAAATTAATTATCAAAGAAAAACCAAAACAAATCGTTAATCCTTCTTGAATATGTCTGTGTTCGGTACCTATTGGTTAGAGCCATGAGAAGTCCTAGGACCAATGTCAGCATTTAAATTTGCTTAGCTGAAGTTTGCAGGTTAGCTTCCAAAATGCCAATATAGGCACTTCAAAGGTTCTGATATAACAGTATGTATTCGTGTAGGTATGATTGCACCCAATAACACTTGCAAAAGTTAGTTGAGGCACAATACATCAGTATGTTTGCCATGAAATAGAGCAGGTCATGGGAGCTTATGAAACCTTGTAACCCCAACGACTGCGTTTGAGTGTCATAACCCAAAACTATGTTTGTGGCATGAATGATAAGTTATTGATAAAAACACATTTAGAAATAATAGTTTGTATATAGTTTTTTTTAATCTAACTTGTTCTTTAGCATCTAAGAAGACAGTCACAGAATTATGAACTTTTCCCTCCTTCCTCTAAAATTTCCTTCTTTCCTCTACATTTCTCTTCAACTCATTCAACATTCCTCCACTCTGTTCTTTGCTTGAGTAATACATATATATGGAAAGACTGACTGAGATCAAAGATTATAGATTGAGCAAGAAAAATGATTAATATCTTAATGACTTGAACCAAATTTTCAAGTTCTTAGTCGGTGGCGCTTCTACACTGGTGAAGCTGTTTTTTCATGTGTATGTACGGATTTTGTAGATAATTTGAATAATCAGTTATTTGTTTTAATACAGGAAATGTTTTATATATGACATAAATATAACAATGTATTCCATGTACAAGTTTAACCCTCCGTTTGGTATTATAAGTAATATCACTAATCAACAACAACAAAAAAAGATTCTTATGTGACTTACAAGAACCAACCAAGCCCAATACCACAGCAAGGAAGTCGATGCTCTAAATAAGGTCTCCCATGAGGAACAGCATAACCTATAGCAACTCAAACACTGCCAAACATAAGCAAAATCCAATGCAAAAATTGTATAGAAGGATACATAAACAATGCAAATTCAGGCTATGCAAATAAAAAATTCACATTTCATGGTACTGTTCATTAATATTCAACAACACCAATAGATACCCAAAACCAATATTCAATTGTCTAACATATTTTTATAACATCCACACAGAATGGTCCAATGCAATTAAACCACCAGCGCTAATCCCCAAGGCACGCACAAATGGTAAAAATATAGAGCATTTCTCGATTTGAGCACTTCATCCATGTGCAGGAGCCACCCAAGTATTATTTGAATCTATCCATTCCAATTTGGTTGATGCCCAAATAAGGTTCCACCAATTTATTTATTTATTTTTCACAAGTATGGGGATCTGAAGTAGCAAGCTTGAGGTTATTCCTCAAGGCCTCAGCCACTTCTTTCACACCTCGGATTCCAACAATTATTTAGGCCCAAATAAGGTCCCACATGTATTATGACCCGACCAAACAATACAAAACTATTTGTTTAAGACTTCCGCATATCTATATAACATGTTTCACAACTCAAAAGTAAACCAAGATTGAAAAGATTCAATCTTGGTTTATGTTTTCAATCTTGGTTTATGACTATACCTTACATCCAAGGCCCCTTACCTCAAAATGCTCAAGCAAAACATACCTCTTTTATATTCCTTCTACTGCAAGTCAACATGAGTTCAATTGTTTGCATTACATTCTTGTTGATTAGTTTTAAGCTACCAACAGTTACCTTGTATATTACTTTTGAGCTCTTGTTTTCAAATTCTTTTGGTTCTCATGACTTCAGCTTTCAAAGCAGTTTTGACAGTCTTAAGTTGCAACACTTTGCTTACAATCACCGCTAACAATTCACTTCCATAGTTCACAACAATTGCCAGAACCACTTTGCCAATTTTCCATGCTTACTGGCACTTACTTCAAACATTTTTTTCCAAAACAACACCAAATTTTAACTTTTTGCTAATAATATTCCCATAAATAATTAAATATCATTAGATTGTACTCATGAATATCTTATATCTGATTCATGAATCATAATTAGAGAGAGTATATACAAATCTAATCAAGCTTTTAGTGGTATAGAACACACACACACACACACACACATATATATATATATATATATATATATATATATATATATATATATATATATATATTACCTGGAACAGTTTGATAACCATGAGAATAGTAATGGGCATTTCCAGGTACACCTGGAGGAGGCATTGGTTGGGGAAAACCAATTACCGGCTGAGGCGGTGGCGGAGATTGAGAGTTGATCACCCCCTGAAAAGTCCCGTAGTAATACGGCGACGACGGCGGCGGCGGAGCCGACGGCTGCTCACTGGGTCCGCCGTACGACGCGACGCCTCTGTTCTTCCCTTCTTCGCTCATATCTCTGATCGAGGGATTAGGGTTTCGGATCAACGTCGTTGAGTTCGGATTCTCCTCCGTTCTTCCTCGTAACCGATTTGGGATTTGGTTTTAAAAATGTTTGTCTGTTTGATTTTGTTTCGATAAATGGTTATGGCGGTGTCTCTGCGGGTTTGCTTTGCTGTTAAATTTGACCCGTACGGCAACTGGATATGTATTCACAATTTAGATTTTCTTTTAATTAATTAATTATTAGAATTTTAGAGAGGTTATATATAAAGTGAGATTTTACAATAATATTCTTTAAGTTCAATTAAATACATGGATAGTGACTTTTTATTTATATAAGCTACACAAATACATGAACAAAGATAGAAGATGAAAGAAATATAAACTTAAATAGGGAGAATGAATAGGCATCAACGATGTCTTAATACGTAGGTTATGTAGGTTATAATATGGATATATTATAACTATTCATAACACTCTTCCTTGTATGTCCATTACTGAAGAATATGTCTCGTTAAAACCTTACTAGGAAAAACTCTGTGGGATAAAAATCTAGTGAAGGAAAAAGAGTACATAATTCTTCAAAAAACTTATGAGATATTGCTTTATGAAAATTTTAATTACTCCCCTCATGATTATATCACTTGAGATCTCGAGTGACGTAATCCAACGTTACGGACTAGCTTCTCAAATGTAGAAGTAGGAAGCGCCTTTGTTAATAAATCGCCAAATTTTCACTTGAAGCGGATTTCTTTGAACATTTATATCACCATTCTTTCAAGGTCGTGAGTAAAAAGAACTTTGGTGAAATATGTTTTGTTCTATCACCTTTGATATATCCTTCCTTAAGTTGGACAATGCATGATGCATTATCCTTATATAAGACCGTCGGTGTTTCTTCTCCTGAAGATAAACCGCAAGCTCCTCGTATGTGTTGAATTACAGACCTTAACCATACACATTCACGACCAGCCTCATGTATTGCCAAAATTTTAGCATGGTTAGAAGATGTAGCTACTATAGTTTGTTTCATCGAACGCCAAGAAATGGCGGTTCCACCACAAGTGAATACATATCCAGTTTGCGATCGAGCATTATGAGGATCGGATAGGTACCCTGCATCTGCAAAACCAGTCAAATCTGTTTTGGGTTGGTTAGGAAAATACAAACCCATATCCTTTGTACCTTGAGGTAACGTAAGTATATGTTTAATCCCATTCCAATGCCTTCGGGTCGACAAGAGCTATATCTTGCTAATAAGTTGACGAGAGAATGATATATCGGATCGTGTATGACTAAGAAGATACATTAGTGCTCTCAATTGCACTCAAGTATTGTACTTGAGGACCAAGAATCTCTCATCATCATTTTCTCGAGGGCTGGAAAGGGTCTTTATTTACATCAAGTGACCTCACAACCATTGGGGTGCTTTCAACGGATGTGCTTTGTCCATATAAAATCGTTTTAGCACCTTCTATATAAGATGTTTGATGCACAAGAATACCGTCCTTTAAATGCTCTATATGTAACCCAAGATAAAATTTTGTTTTTCTAAGATCTTTCATTTCAAATTCTCTTTTCAAGTACTCTACTACCTTTGAAATCTCTTCAGAGTTCCAATGATATTTAGATCATCAACATATCTTTAATAATAACAAACTCAAATCTAGATCTCTTTATAAAAATGCATGGGCTAACAAGATCATTCTTATATCCTCCTTTAACAAATATTCACTAAGGCGGTTTATACCACATGCGACCGGATTGTTTTAATCCATATAGAGATCTATTTAATTTGACGAAAATCGTTTTCGAGAACCTGGATTTACATGCTTACGGCAATTTAAATCCTTTTGGGAGTTTCATATAAATTTAATTATCAAGTGGGCCATACAAATATGCTGTAACGACATCCATTAGACGCAGGTGAAGTCCTTCTTTTATTGCTAGACTGATTAGGAATCGAAAAGTAGTCACATCCATCACAGGAGAGTATGTCTCTTCATAATCAATACCAGGTCTTTGTGAAAATCCTTGTGCAACTAGTCGTGCTTTATGTCGCACAATTTCACCCTTTTTATTTCGTTTTTGAACAAAAACACATTTGTACCCCACTAGTTTTACACCATCAGGTGTACGGACTATTGGTCCAAAAATATTTCTCTTTTCAATAGATTTCAATTCTGCCTCAATTGCGTCTTTCCATTTTGGCCAATCAATTCTATGCATGCATTCCTTAATAGACCTTGGTTCAAGATCCTCGTCATCTTTTATAACATCTAGCGCTATATTGTATGAAAAAAAATTATCGACGTCAATTTCATTTCGGTTCCATATTTTTCTGGATATGACATAATTTATCGAAATCTCTTCATTTTCAATGATTTCAGGTACCTGATTGTCTTTTGAAACTGTAATATTAGTCATGTCTAGAGGTTTTTCTATAGACTCTTCTGGAGTTACCATTTCCTCGTCATGACCATCTTGAATCTTTGTTCCTTTTCTCATACGAGGAATCTTATCTTTGGAACCGACTGGTCTACCACGCTTCAAGCGTGCTTTAGATTCATTGGCAACAAGAGGTTGTACTGCTGGGACATCAATTTTAATTGGAGCATTAACAGCTGGTATATGTGACTTTGTTACACTCTTTGGGTCAAAAAATGCGTCTGGCAATTGATTTGCTAAACTTTGTAAATGAATTCTCAATTATTCTTCACATCATTATCGATCCAGGATGGCCTAACCGTTCATGCCAAACAACAAAGTTATTGTGATTCGTTAGCTTTTTATTAACAACCACATTTGTTTCAATTGTTCTAATTCTCGTGTAGTACAAACCAAAGGAAAAAGCTGGTAATTTTTCTAATACACTTTTATTACCCGAGATTATACTCGTATTGTGAAGATACTCAATCTTTCCTTCACATGTTGTCTCAATATGATACCCATTTCGGCGGATATCCTTAAAACTCAATAAATTTCTTTGAGACATGGGAGAGTATAATGCTTCATCAATTTCAAATTTTGTTCCTCCAGGCAAGAAAATGTTAGCTCTTCCGGAGCCTTCTATCAATTTTGCACTACCCGATATAGTACTAACATTGGCCTTTTGCATTATGAAAGAAAAAAAAATATTTCTTATTCTGTAATATAGTGTGCGTGAGTGGTATTTGTCTCATGAGACATATATATCCACCATTCATTGCAAATCGAATCAAGAGAGTATCTATGTTATTCAATGAAAATAAGAAATACATAATAAGATTAATAAAACATCCCATATATAACGAATCATAAGAAAACAGTTAAACATAATAAAAACATAATAATTAGAATTTTATTAATACTTAAAATAAAGTCCAATAACATCAAAGCATCATCTAAAAATTTTATATTTGGACACTCTCATCACCAAACAAAAAGTCTATTTTTTCTTCAGGATTTGAGAAAAAATCAGTAACATCTAGATGAGTGGTATCCACACAACCATAATTAAAATAATCATTTCCAGAATCAAGATTTGTCTCATCTTTTCCATCCTTATTAGAAAAATTGAGATTTGTCTCATCTTTTCCATCCTCACTAGCAAAATTTGTCTCTATCTTCTTCCCTTTATCTTTTAGTGATTGTTGATAGAGCTCAACAAGATGTTTTGGTGTACGACAGGTACGAGACCAATGGCCTTTACCTCCACAACGATAACACAAATTCTCCATGGTATTTTTATCTTTATCACCTTTTTCGCGTTTTCCATCCTTATATTCCCGCTTCTGGTGGGTATATGTGTTTGAGAAATGACCACCACGATGATTATTTGGACCACGTCCACGTCCGCTTCCACGACTACGTCCCTGGCATGACCTCTGTTTTTTCCATTAAATGTTACGGCATTCACTGCAGGGAATGGAGCAGATCCAGTTGGACGGGCCTCATGATTTTTCATCAATAGTTCATTGTTTTGCTCAGCCACAAGGAGACATGAAATCAGTTCAGAGTATTTCTGTGACGCCCCCAAAATAGGTATACAACACCTATTCTGAGTCACCAAATTAATGGTACAGAAAGCAAACTACAACTTCAATAATACAATTGTAGTGCAAAATACGACAACACATAATGTGAGTTTAAATACAAATATTGTCTTCTAGACAATATCCACACCCAAATAAGTCCTCATTATAATTATTCATATACTATTTTACAGAAATAGTGAGGACAGCTAAAACATCTTTCTAGAACCATCACTCCATACCCCAACTCGATCCTGCTATGTTCTCACCTCCTGAGAAGAAAAATGGAACAAAAAAGAAAATGGTGAGCTCAACTAGCCCAGTAAAGAATATTATGACTAAGATAATATACAACAAATTATCGTTAGTCTTCAAAAGGGAAAAATCTGATATAACATAGTAGACAACAAGTTTTAGATCAATAATCTGCAGCGGAAACAACAATCCATTAGAAGAGTCACGTAGAGAATGAATTCTACTATCTTTTAAGATTTAAAAGTCCATCATCAATATTTTATCCCTGTAAGAACAATCAATTTACATCTTTAATCAAAAATTTATCTTTGCACTACAGGCCAAAGATATTCATTTTATATCACCCGGTTGGTCATATTCATCTCAACACATTCATCTTTGCACTACGGGCCAAAGATATTCATCAGTTTAATCATTCATCTTTGCACTACAGGCCAAAGATATTCAGTAATATCATCATTAAGGACTGAGGATGATGAAAAACATTTTAAAGAACGAATCCAATGAGATAGAAGGACAAATATTAAGGATTCGTTTAACAGTTTATCCAAGATCGATAATACTTCATAATAATCAGTTGTGAAGCAAAATTCAAAAATAACGATCAAAACATGGATACAATCAAAGATAGTAGCCAAAATAGACATCTTGGATAAAAAGAAAAATTTTCATTTTTCGGTGAATAGTCTTAAGTGATTCGTGAATAGTCAGATATCGTGAATAATAACCAGACACACAAAAGTTCCAAATTTGATTAAAAAAGTTCGCTAATATTTCAAAGATAATGATATTGAAGAAAATAATATCATTTCTGAAGAAAATAACATCCTTACCTCAAAATAAGCAGTCTTCGATGGAATATCGGTGTATAAAGTCAAGGAAGCTTTGTAATGCGAACAAAGAACTCTCAAAGTATCAAAATGCTCACTAAAATACGCTCGACAATATAGAGAGAAAGAAAACTTGTTTCTGGTGTGATTTTCAATTCTAACTTAAGCGTCTATTTATAGGAAAATGCTAGAACGCCATAGGAAACTAAATAATAAAATATTAATATTATTTTTCTTTCTTTTCTACGCATGCCTTCAGCCACCAGACATCTTTGAACCAAATTAGCAGCCCACATGTGTTAAAATAAAAGGGGGTCCCACCCATAAATTAATAAAAATCATTTTATTTTTCCGAAACTTCAGTAATTCATAGAAAATAGCTCATTTATCAGAAAAATACGAATTTTATGTCCATTCTACGTGAAATCGAATTCTCTACAACTTTGCAAAAGAAAGTTTTTCCAAATTCCTAACAGAAAATATCCGAAATCTACAAACGGATGATTTTTAATACCTCCACTCTGACAAAATACTGATAAAACACCTCAATATTAATTCCTTCATTAATAACCACATAAATAAATCTCTCATTTATATCCAAATCAAATAAATATTTTCTTATCATATAAATCAATAATTAATTATTCACAAATAATATTACAGAATCACCATTATGACAACAGACGGTTCAGGAAGAGGGGCTTTCGATAAGGATTTCGCGCTTCTTGGCGAGCAATTAGGTGACCAAACCTCTCCTTGAGCAGAACTTTCTAGACATTGCCAATAATGTTATCTAATAATATTATTCAAATAATATGAATTATTGATCCGATAATGGGAAATCTTGTGCGTTGATAATTATTGAAACAACAATAATATAAAATATCAACTTTGACAATTATTGAATCAATAAAATAAACTATTGAACAATAACTCTAACGTAACAATTATTGAGTAGTGCCTTCACGTGCGAATCAATAATTCAATAATCTTGTGCAATCAGGTAATCTTTCTTTGTGCCACCGCGCAGACATCGTATTTTAACCACCTGTGTATTCAACGGTGTTAATTGGTAACAATTACTGTTGTTATTTATAAAACTCATACTTTATCGTTTTCTTCATCCAAAGCGGTTATTACATTATGAGCCCCACGAATGGTCATGGCAATTGTCGTATGAATATTCCCGACAAAAAGAATATTCCACGACCAAAAAAATATTCCCCGACAAAAATGAATATTTTATAAACACTTGCTTATTTTGTAAAATGTGTACATTTCACCCATAACCAAATCATTATATCAAATTAACACCTTATTAATTTAGAATAATGAATATAGAAAATTCAATTTTATTTATAATAATTAATTTTTTTTTATAATGGAGAAAAAGCTAGTAAAATAAATAAATAAATAAATAATCCTCAAGAATGATGTGACTTGGATGACTTAATACTAATGATTTTTTCTACCATGATAACATTTGTGCCAAAATAGCAGAAAGCATTGAAGAGTGTAGCACATAGTTCAACATACACCATAAAAAAATGTGAAGGTCAACATACACTGCAAAAAAATAAATCGAGAGACAGTCAAGTATCTAGGCAAATAAAAATATTCTTTTCCATTCTTCCTGTTTGGTTCTGCCTGAAAAGGCTGAAATCATCTGCAAATGCTTCATGACTCACAAAAATAGAGCCTCAAATTGTCACACTACAATATAAAGTGGATTATGTAGGATATGTTATTTATCAGAGAAACAGAATTAAGCGCGAACTTCACACATTCATTGTCATTATAAGAGACAAAACATATATTATATGTATAAAGAGACAAAGTTATACCTTCTTCTGAAACAAAATATGATTATCTTCAAGATAAAAATAAGGAGCAATTCATGCTGATAACGTATTATAATTTTAGAGAGAGCATAAGAAGATTATATATAAGAAGTGAGATTTTCTAATATTCTTCAAGTCCACCAAATACATGGATAGTGAGTGTGAGACCCCAAATTTTATGAATAAAAATTTAAATTTCTCGAAATATTTTTTTTTAATATTATGGTGTGGATTTGATATAATGTTATAGTTGTGGGTAATATTTATAAATTTTGCAAAGTATGCAAGTTGTTGTATAATATTTGATTGGTCGGAGAATATTCTTTTTGTCGAGGAATATCCATACGACGACACAATCATTGGTGAACCCACAACGGAAGTATTGTCGTAGTAATAAAACGACAGAATTATTTTTATGAAAATAACGGCGGAAGTGTTACCGTTAAAACTTTTGAACTACCCAGTAGTAAAAGTATAGTAATATGCGTGGATTCATAGTAGCACACGGTATTGGTTATTGATGCTTACGTGAGAAGTCACTCAATTATACTCAATTATTGTTATAGTATGTAAGACCCCAACTTATTATGAATAAAATTAAATTTTCTCTATTTATTATCTTGAAATAATAAGGAGTTAATTTGATATAATACTTTGGTTATGGGTGAAATGTGCAAATTTTACAAAATAAACAAGTGGTTATAAAATATTCCTTTTGTCGGGGAATATTCGTTTGGTCGTAGAATATTCTTTTTTGCTTCGGGAATATCCGCACGATGACTGCCAAGAATCATTTATGGGCCCCATAATGTAATAATCTGTCGGATGAAGAAAACGAAAAGTTTGAGTTTTTATAAATAACGGCGTAGTTATTGCAATTAACATCGTTGGAATAATTCGATGGTTAAAATACGTGAATACACGTGGTCGCATAAAGAAGTTATTACGGTATTGCATTGATATTATTGAATTATTGATTCTGCACGTAAGAAGGCACTACCTAATAATTATTACAAAAGAATTACCGCTCAATATTTTATTTTATTGATTCAATAATTGTTGCGTTGATATTTTATATTATTGTTGTTTCAATAATTGTCAACGCACAATATTTCCCATTATCGGATCAATAATTCATATTATTTGAATAATATTATTAGATAACATTATTGGCAATGTCTAGAAAGTTCATCAAGGAGAGGTTTGGTCACCTAATTGCTTTCGCCAAGAAGGAGAAATCCTTATCGAAAGCCCCTTTTCTGGAACCGTCCTCGTTATTCATAATGGTGATTTGTAATATTATTTGTGAATAATTAATTATTGATTTATATGATAAGAAAATATTTATTTGATTTGGATATAAATGAGGATTTATTTATGTGGTTATTAATGAAGGAATTAATGTTGAGGTGTTTTATCAAGATTTTGTTGGAATGGAAGTATTAAAATTATCCGTTCATGGATTTTTGATATTTTCGAAGTTGGGAATTTGGAAAAACTTTCTTCCGTAAAGTTGTAGAGAATTCGATTCGATAAAAAGTAATGGATATAAAATTCGTATTTTTCTGATAAACGAGCTATTTTCTATGAATTGTTAAAGTTTCAGAAAATAAAATATTTTTTATTAATTTATGGGTGGGACCCACTGTGGTTGGTGAAGAAATGTGCTGAATTTTATTTCAAATGTGGTGGGTGGCAATAGTAGCAGGTAAAACCATCAGGTAGCAGGTCAAGTCTGTTTTGGCGTGCTAACATTTTCCTATAAATAGAGGGCTAAGTTAGAATTGAAAATCACACCAGAAACATAAGCTTTCTCTCTTTCTCTCTCTATATTATCGAGCGTATTCTTGTGAGTATTTTAATACTTGAGTGTTGCTATACGGTGCAAGTTCCTTCAAAGACTATATCCAGATATTCCAAATCGGAAATGCGGTTATTTTGAGGTAAGGGATGTTATTTTCTTCATATATGATATTATTTCTTCAATATCATTATGCCGAAGTATTGATCTGAACTTTTAATCAAATTTGGAACTTTTTGTGTTTGGGAATTTATTCATTCACGATCTACGAAGACTATTCACGATATCTGCACTATTTTAGTATTGTTCACAAAGTATGATTTTTCTTGTGGAATTTCTACCTTTTTGTTGTTGGGAGTTCTTATTCACGATATCAAGACTATTCACTTATTCACGAATAATTATTCAATAGAAAAAATGAAAATTTTCTTTTTCTTCCAGATGTCTTTTATGGTTACTATCTTTGATTGTATCCATGTTTTGATCTTTATTTTTGAATTCTACTTCACACTTGGTTATTATGGAGTATTAATTAATTTGGATAAAACTGTTATACGAATCCCTAATATTTGTCCTTCTATCTCATTGGATTCGTTTCTTCTAAAATGTTTTTCATCATCCTCAATCCTTAATGGTGATACTTGATGAATATCTTTGGCTCGTAGTGTAAAGATGAATGATTATTCGATGAATATCTTTGGCCCGTAGTGCAAAGATGAACAGTGTTGAGATGAACATGACTAATTGGTGATACAAATGAATATCTTTGGCCCGTAGTGCAAAGATGTATATTAAAAGATTATATTGATTGATGTTCTGAGTGGATAAAATATTGATGATGGACTTTTAAATTCATAGATGATAGTAGATTTCATTCTCTACTTAACTCTTCTAATGAATTGTTGTTTCTGCTGCAGTTATTGATCTAAAACTTGTTGTCTATTGTATTCTATCACATTTTTTTCCCTGTTGAAGACTAAGGATAATTTTTTGTATATTATCTTAGTCATAATGTTCTTTACTGGGCTAGTTGAGCTCACCCTTTTCCTTTTTGTTCCATTTTTCTTCTCAGAGAGGTGAGAACATAAAGCAGGATCTAGTGGGGTATGGAGTGATGGTTCTAGGAAGATGTTTTAGCAGTCCTCACTATTTCTGTAAAATAGTGTATGAATAATCTTAATGAGGACTTATTTGGGTGTTGATATTGTCTAGAAGACAATATTTGTATTTAAACTCACAGATTGTGTTGTCGTATTTTGCACACGACAATTGTATTATAAAGTTGTAGTTGCTTTTTCATGTACCATGTATTTGGCGACTCGAGAATGGGTGTGGTGTATACCTATTTTGGGGGCGCCACGGTTGGTATCAAAGCTTAGGATATGGTCTCTGGCGGAGATCGGGAATAGAACTAGGAGGAGAGAGATGAGTAAATCCTTATTAGTAGTGTGTCCTATCTAAGCTTATTTATTGGTTGGTCATAATATAGGGATATTATGTGATATGTTAATTTGTTTAATTAACCCTTGTTTTATATAGTAGTATTTAAGAATGGCGGTGAGAACGTTAACAATGGAGTCTATGAGACTGTGGAAACACCTTTAGTCACCAATCAGGAGAACGTGCATCAGGATGGCAATATTCCTCCTGCAAACAACACTACCGAACAAACGATGAATGATGGGATGTTTAGAAGCTTTTTGCAGTTCATGCAAAATCAGACGAGGGAGACTCGTGTACAAAATACGGGTGGAAATGATAGCAACGCGCGGTCTATCACAGCCAAACAGTTCAAGGAGTTGGGACCACCAGATTTCTGGGGAAAGCCCGATCCGATTAAGGCGGAAACGTGGGTTAAGCAAATGACCAAGATATTCGATGTCTTGGGATGCACGGAAGAACAGAAGGTTCCATTCGCCACCTTTATGTTCCGTGGTGAGGCAGATTACTGGTGGGAGTCTGTGAAGCGTACCCAACCAGCCACACTTAAGATGTCTTGGGAAAGATTTCAGAAACTGTTCAATGACAAGTACTTTCCAGAAAGTATTCGTCATATAAAGGAGGTAGAGTTTATTAGACTCGAACAGAACAACATGACGGTGTCTCAGTATGAGGCAAAATTCGCAGAGTTATCCAGGTTTGCACCTCATTTGGTGGAGAATGAGGAACGTATGACGGCGGATGTTTCGAGAGGTCCTAAAACCCGATATCGTCAATACCTCATTTCTCACAAACTTTTTTTATATTCAGATGTTGTCAACAGGGCTCAGTTATTAGAGCGAGATAGTGAGTATGTTCAACCGAGGGACAACAACCAGGGTCATACCGGTGATAGCAGTCATCGGAGCGATGACAACCATCGTGGAGGAAATTATCATGCCAGAAATGGTAACCACTTCGGTGGTAATCATGGCCAAGATAATAGAAGAAGTAATTCAAGTGGAAATTTCAAGAAGAGAAGATTTAACGATGACGGGAAGACGTCGGCAGTAGCACCAGCACCAACAACAAATTTTAGGGGAGGAGAACGACCGCCAGTTAGATGTTACAGATGCGGAGAAGAGGGACATATAAGTCCAAACTGTTCACAGCCTTCCAAGGTATGTTTTAATTGTGGAAAAGACGGTCACATAGCTCGATTTTGTCCTGTAGCGAAATCAAGTCCAGCTGGGACGGTGGCACCAGAGGCGGATACGGACAAGTCAAAGTCAACAGTTCCTGGAAGAGCGTTTGTCGTGACTGCCCAAAATGCGAGGAACCCAAACGAAGGTATCACGCGTTAGTTAATTATAAATTCTTGCGAAATCTATACCTTATTAGATACCGGTTCTACCCATTCTTTTATCTCTCCTGCTTGTGCTCAGCGTTTAAACTTTACTCCGGAGAAATTAAACTTTGACTTATCTATGGAGACTCAGTTAGAGAAAATTTTCGTTACATCCAATTGTTTATAAATCTTGTTTGATCCAAGTTGGCACTATCACATTACATTGATCTTATCTCTTTAAAGATACTTGCTTTTGATGTGATTTTAGGGATTGATTGGTTAACTACTCATCATGCCAAAATTGATTATTTTCGTAAGGTTGTTAGTTTTTATATTCCTAAGCAATCATTATTCAAATTCAAGCAATCAAAACATTGAAGTCAAACACTTTCATATCAAGCCATAAAGTCATTCGTTTATTGAAAAACGAATGTCAAGCTTTCTTAGCCATGTTATGGATTTAAACAAAAATACGTCAGATTTGAATGATATTTCTGTTGTTAGTGAATTTCCTGACGTATTTCCTGAAGAATTTCCTGAGTGTGATATTGAATTTTGTATCGACTTTGAACCCGGTACAAAACCTATTTCTAAAATCTCATATCGAATGGCTCCTATTGAACTTCAGGAGTTAAAAACCTAAGTACAAGAGTTAGTACCCGAGCCTCTATCTGGTGACTTCCTTTGTGGAATGCACCAAAGCTAGACTCTCCGTAGGGGACGTCATATTCGTGTGTGGTAAAGCGATACAGGCGCCATTGTGATGTCTTTATCCAAGATTGGGATATGAGTCACATTTAGAGAGCAACCTAAGTCGATAATCGAAATATCTAGCTTTTCTTGGCTTAGTTGGTTATTATCGAGGAGATTTTGGAAGGATTTTCTCGAATCGCTAATCCGATTAACTTAGCTGACTTGGAAAGATACAAAATTCATATGAAGCGAGGAATGCGAGAAGATTTTCCAAGAACTCAAGTGGCGACTCATTTCGGCACTTGTTATGACCATACCATCTTGGAAAAAATGAACGCGGTAGCTGACGCATTGAGTAGAAGATCGTACGCGAGTACGAGTGCGATATTGTTGAACACAAAGACCTATTTTGTATAATTTACAAACGATAGAGATAGAGTTAAAGACTCTAGGGAACCACGTGATGATATACGAGTAGAAATGACTTTAAATCGATAACGTTAAAGCCGCTCAAGCTACACATGGAGCCGATGAAATGAAGAAGAAGGTAAGAAGGCGTTATTTTTAGAAGTAAGAGTCGATGAAGAGAAGAGAGCTCAAACCTTCGATTTATTTAAAATCCTCGATCGAGTAGGAACTGTGGCCTATAAACTCGCCTTAACGCTAAGTATGTCGCGTGTTCATAACCTTTTTCACGTATCGATGTTACGTAAAAGACCTGAACCACATCATTGCGTTAGAACCAAACGAGATAGCCGAAGATTTAACGTACGAGGAGGTACCTGTCAAGATCTTGGATAGAAAAGAGCATGTCCTACGCACCAAGGTTATACCACAAGTTAAGGTTTTGTGGAGAAACCATGCTATTGAAGAAATGACCTGGGAGTTGGAATCGAAAATGAAAGCGAGGTACCCTTATCTGTTCGAAACACCAGGTACGTACGTCAATTTCGAGGAAGAAATTTCATAAGGAGGGGAGGTTGTAAGACCCCAACTTATTATGAATAAAATTAAATTTTCTCTATTTATTATCTTGAAATAATAAGGAGTTAATTTGATATAATACTTTAGTTATGGGTGAAATGTGCAAATTTTACAAAATAAGCAAGTGGTTATAAAATATTCCTTTTGTCGAGGAATATTCGTTTGGTCGTGGAATATTCTTTTTGTCGGGAATATCCAAATACGACGGCCTTGATCATTTGTGGGCCCCATAACAGAATAATCATGGGATGAAGAAAATGACAAGTTTGAGTTTTTATAAATAATGGCGTAGTTATTCCAATTAACATCGTTTGAAATACCGGATGGTTAAAATACGATGTCTGGCGTGGTTGCTGACAAGAGCATTACCAGTATTGCATAAATATTGTTGAATTATTGATTCTTCACGTGAAAGAAGGCACTACCCAATAATTATTACTGATGAATTATTATTCAATATTTTATTTTATTGATTCAATAATTGTTGCGTTGATATTTTATATTATTGTTGTTTCAATAATTATCATCAACGACAATATTTCCCATTATCGGATCAATAATTCATATTATTTGAATAATATTATTAGATAACATTATTGGCAATGTCTAGAAAGTTACATCTAAGGAGAGGTTTGGTCACCTAATAATTGCCAAGAAGGAGAAATCCTTATAGGAAAGCCCCTCTTTCATGGGAAGCTACCGTTGTCTATTGTGATTATCATAATTGTGATTTGTGTATTATTATTTGTGAATAATTAATTATTGATTTATATGATAAGGAAATATTTATTTGATGTGGATATAAATGAGGGATTTATTTATGTTGTTATTAATGAAGGAATTAATGTTGAGGTGTTTTATCAATTATTTTTGTTGGAATGGAAGTATTAAAATCATCCGTTTGTGGATTTTGGATATTTTTGTTGGGAATTTGGAAAAAATTTCTTCTGCAAAGTTTTAGAGAATTCGATTTCAGGCAGAATGGACATAAATTTTGTATTTTTTTGATAAACGGGCTATTTTCTATAAATTGTTGAAGTTTCGGAAAATAAAATGATTTTTATTAGTTTATGGGTGGGACCCACTTTGTGGTTGGTGAAGAAATGTCTTTGAATTTTATTTCAAATGTGGTGGGTGTCAATAGTAGCGAGGTAAAAGCCATCGGTAAAGGTCGTCAAGTCGCTTTTGACGTGCTTAACATTTTCCTATAAATAGAGGGCTAAGTTAGAATTGAAAATCACACCAGAAACATAAGCTTTCTCTCTCTATATTATCTAGCGTATTCTTGTGAGTATTTTAATACTTGAGTGTTTCTATACGGTGCAAGTTCCTTCAAAGACTATATCCGATATTCCGATTCGGAAATGTAAGTTATTTTGAGGTAAGGGATGTTATTTTCTTCATATATGATATTATTTCTTCAATATCATTATGCCGAAGTATTGATCTGAACTTTTAATCAAATTTGGAACTTTTTGTGTCGGGGTTACTATTCACGTATGCGGCACTATTCACGTATACGACACTATTCACGAATACGGCACTATTCATGAGTATTGTTCACAAAGTATGATTTTTCTTGTGGAATTTCTACCTTTTTGTGTCGGGGTTACTATTCACGTATATAGCACTATTCACGTATCTATTCACGAATACGGCACTATTCACCGAAAAATGAAATTTTTTTCTTTTTCTTCCAGATGTCTTTTATGGTTACTATCTTTGATTGTATCCATGTTTTGATCTTTATTTTTGAATTCTACTTCACACTTGGTTATTATGGAATATTATTGAATTTGGATAAAACTATTATACGAATCCCTAATATTTGTCCTTCTATCTCACTGGATTCGTTCTCTAAAATGTTTTTCATCATCCTCAGTCCTTAATGGTGATACTTGATGAATATCTTTGGCCTGTAGTGCAAAGATGAATGATTATCGATGAATATCTTTGGCCGTGAGTGCAAAAGATGAGCAGTGTTGAGATGAACATGACCAACCTGGTGATCTAAATGAATATCTTTGGCGTGAAGTGCAAAGATGTATATTGATTGATGTTCTGGGGATAAAATATTGATGATGGACTTTTAAATTCATAGATGATAGTAGATTTCATTCTCTACTTAACTCTTCTAATGAATTGTTGTTTCCATTGCAGATTGTTGATCTAAAACTTGTTGTCTATTATATTCTATCGATTTTTTCCTGTTGAAGACTAAGGATAATTTGTTGTATATTATCTTAGTCATAATGTTCTTTTTGGGCTAGTTGAGCTCACCCTTTTCCTTTTTGTTCCATTTTTCTTCTCAGGAGGTGAGAATATAGGAGGATCGAGTCGGGGTATGGAGTGATGGTTCTAGGAAGATGTTTTAGCAGTCCTCACTATTTCTGTAAAATAGTGTATGAATAATTGTAATGAGGACTTATTTGGGTGTTGATATTGTCTAGAAGACAATATTTGTATTTAAACTCACAGTTGTGTTTTCGTATTTTGCACGACAATTGTATTATTGAAGTTGTAGTTTGCTTTCTGTACCATGTATTTGGCGACTCAGAATGGATGTGGTGTATACCTATTTTGGGGGCGTCACACAGTAATTGTTGCATCATATCTCTCATATTATTGATTCGATTATTGTCATAGTATCATCTGCATAATATGATATATTATTAAATTAATAATTGAGATGACAAAGTTATTCATATTATTAAATTGCAATATTTACAATGTCTAGAAGTTCTGTCAAGGAGAGGTTTGATCACCTAATTGCGCGCCAATAGGGAGAAATCCTTATTGGAAAGCCCCCTCTTTCTTGAGAACGACCTGGTTATTAAATATTGTGAGTTATAATATTAATGATGAATAAGCTCGTGTTGATTAAAGATGAAATTGATAGTTCTATTGTGTTAGAATTATTAGTGTTAATGGAAGTCAACATTTATTTCGTTAATAATTGATGTATGGAGGTTATATTGTTCAATCGGGTATTCGGGGCACTTTTCGTGTCGGAGTTACTATTCATGAGTTACTATTCACGAGTTACTATTCACGAGATACTATTCATCCGAACAAAATATATTTTTTTCGGTCCAAATCATTTTTGGGTACAATATTATTCCATGAGGAGATGTGCTAATTTTTCAGACCTTTGGTTGAAATTATATTAGTAAATCAATATGGACCGTTGGTTTAAAGTTTAATAGTGAATCAGTATGGACCATTGGTTTAAAGTTTAACAGTGAATCAGTATGGACCGTTGGTTTAAAGTTTAATAGTGAATCAGTATGGACCGTTGGTTTAAATTTTAATAGTAAATCAATATGGACCGTCTGGTTAAAAGTAAATCAATCTGGGATAGTTCATGAAATAGTTCTATTAGGTCCATTCTCTTATAAATAAAGCGCATTCCTTCATTGTTTTACTGAATTCTTTGAAACTCTAGAGAGAGAAATTATAGAGAAAATCTATGAGAGAAAGAAGAAGAGAAGTCTGCTACCTCACTATTTCAAAGATATCAGTTTTATTCTAAGGTAAGGGGTATTTTTTTTCATATTCATGAAGAGAACTTACATTATTTCATTCTTTATTATTCATTGGAATAACTTTTGTATACAATGGACTTCCCTATACTTGGTGAAATTCTTACATTATTCTATTCCTTATTATTATGTTGGAATAACTCGCATCATATCTGAAATCTGCGCATACATGGTGAAATTCTTCTATTATTCCATTCCTTATTATTATGTTGGAATAACTTTTCTACATCTGAAGTATTGCATACATGGTGAAATTCTTCTATTATTCCATTCCTTATTATTATGTTGGAATAACTGCCTATGCCAAGTAATCGCATACATGGTGAAATTCTTCATTATTCCATTCCTTATTATTATGTTGGAATAACATGTTTATCTAAATACCGCATACATGGTGAAATTCTTCTATTATTCTATTCTTTATTATTCTGTTGGAATATCTTGTCGGTCTTAATTTCGCATGGATCTAGTTCCATTATTTATTATTCCGCATTTATTATTCTATTGGAATATCTTGTTCGTGCGCTTTCTGTGGGACTGGTTCAGATTATTTATTATTCGTATTTATTATTCGTCAGTAATATCCTATCGTGCGTTTCTGGGACCGGGTTCCATTATTTATTATTTCGTATTTATTATTCGCCGGAATATCACATTTTTATGCGTTCTTATGGGACATGGTTCCATTATTTATTATTACATTGGGAATAACATCGTCATGCGATCTATCATACGACGTGGTGAATCTTACATTATTCCATTCTTTATTATTCGTTGGAATAACTCATCTATGTGGATTACCACATGCATGGTGAATGATCCTTTGTATTCATTCCTTATTAAATTGTAGAAATTATCTGTATACGTGGATTACCGCATTGTGACGGTCCCAAAATAGGTATACATCACCCATCTTGGGTCGCCAGATACATGGTACAAAATACAAATACAATCTTAAATATACAACAAAAGCTGTGAGTTTTAATACAAATATTGTCTTCTAGACAATATCCACTCTCAGAATAAGTCATCATTATAATTATTATCACACTATTTCATAGAATAGTGAGGACTACTAATGCTATCATCTGGACCATCACTCCGTCCCCCGACTAGTCCCTGCTACGTTCTCATTTCTTGAAGAGAACAATGAAAGAAAGGGTGAGCTCAACTAGCCCAGTAAGAAATATTATGACTAAGATAATGCAGGATAAATTATCATTAGCCTTCAACAATGTTAAAGCGATAAAATACAATAGACATCAAGTTTAAGCTGCAATTGAATAAGAAATCCATTAAAAGAGTCAAGAGAGAATAAAATCTACTATCTTTTATGATTTAAAAGTATTTCATCACTTTTATCATTTGAGACTACGCTTAATAAATAATCTACATCATCCCCGAACTACAGGCAAGGATATTCATTAGGTCACGACCACAAATTATCCATGCACTCTGGGCCAAGGATATTCGTGTATTCATCAATGGTCATGATCATGCCATAAAACAATTCATCTTTTTGCACTCTTGGTCGAGAAGAGAATCCATAGCCATAATCATACCAAAAAGCGTCCATCAACGCACTGCACTACGGGCCAATGAGGACTTTTTCACATCACTTGTAACATTACGGTCATGATTATACAAGAATAATCCTTGGTCATAATCATACCAAGTCCATCTATGCGAAGATGAGCCACGAGATGACTTTCAAAAAAAATATAAACATGAGGATGATGACAATGATATAAGAATTCAATAAAACAAGTTCACGAATTAATTTATCCAGGAACTAATAACGTCCAAATTGTCAACATGATACTTCTTTGTAGAGTAAAATTCAAGAATGCTCAGAAGAATATTTCCATGAAAAGATACTGGATGAAGCGCAAATATCAAGGATATTCCACTAATTTCATGGAGTATAGAAGTCAAAACTTTAACCAATTTGAGTATAATAAAGAATGGAATAACAAAAGAAATCACCGGGCATGTGATAGATAAGACGAACCAAAGTTATTCCAATGTAATAATAAATCTGGAACCGTGTCCCGTAAAAGCGCATGCAGACAAGATATTCCAATGAATAATGAAGAATGGAATAACATAAGGATTTCACCATGCATACGGTGCTTGATGAGCGTAAAGTTATTCCAATGAGAATAATAAAAGCGGAACCGGTCCGTGTAAAGCGCATATGACGAGGATATTCCAATGTAATAATAAAGAATGGAATAACATAAGGATTTCACCAAGTATAGGGTATCTGCGTATCTGAGGTTATGTATAGGGTATATCTGGCGATATCTGATATTCAACAGAATAATAAAGAATGGAATAACATAAGGATTTCACAAGTATAGGGTATACGCGTATACGGTTATGTATAGGGTATCTGGCGTGACATATCTGAGTTATTCCAATGAGAATAATAAAGAAGGAATAATATAAGGATTTCACCAAGTATAGGGTATGTCTGGCGTATCTGAGTTATTCCAATGTAATAAATAAGAATGGAATAACATAAAGGATTTCACCAAGTATAGTACGCCTCTGGCGTACACAAAGTTATGTATAGGGTATCACAGCGTATCTGAGTTATTCCAATGTAATAATAAAGAATGGAATAATGAAGTTCTCTTCATGAATAAGAAAGAATAACACTTCTTATCGTAAAAGAAAGCTGGATATAGAAGTAGTGAAGTAGCGAGAATACTCTTCTTCTCTCTCTATAGATTTTTCTCTATAGCTTCTCATATAATTTCTCTCTAGAGTTTCAATGAATTCATAAGAAATAATAAAGGAATGAGCTTCTATTTATAGAAGAATGGATTGAATAATAACTAATTCTACGAGCGGTCCAGATTGATTTACTTTTTAAGCGGACGGTCAGATTAAAACTTAAAGCAACGGTCCATATTGATTCACTATTAAAACTTTAAACCAGCGGTCCATACTGATTCACTATTAAAACTTTAAACTAGCGGTCCATACTGATTCATTAATATAAATTCAACCAACGGTCTGAAAAATTAGTACATCTCCTCATGGAATAATATTGTACCCAAAAATAATTTGGACCAAAAAGAAATATATTGTTCGGGTGAATAGTAACTCGTGAATAGTAACTCATGAATAGTAACTCGTGAATAGTAACTCGTGAATAGTAACTCGTGAATAGTAACTTGTGAATAGTAACTCGTGAATAATAACTCATGAATAGTAACTCGTGAATAGTACTCTGACATAAAAAGTTTCCCAAATACCCGATTGAACAATATAACCTCTAGACATCAATTATCATTGGAATAGATGTCGATTTCTACTAACACAAATAATCTCAACACAATGAAACTAGCAAATTCATCTTTAATCAACACGAACTTATTCATCATTAATATTATAACTCACAATATTTAACAACCAAGTTGTTCCCGAGGAAAGAGGGCTTTCGATAAGGATTTCTCCTATCGACGCTAATTGATTAGGTGACCAAACCTCTCGTTGATGAACTCTAGACATTGTAAATATTATGATTTAATAATATGAATAACTTTTGTCGTCTCAATTATTGATTTAACAATATAACATATAATGCAGATGATACTGTGACAATAATCGAATCAATAATATGAGAGATATGATACGAAATTACTATAGCAATAATTGAGTATAATAGAGTGACTTCTCACGAAGATCAATAACCAATACTGGTGCTACTATGCAACCACGCCAGACATCATATTACTTTACTAAGGGTAGTTCAACAAGATAATAATGTAAAACTTCCGCCGTTATTTTCATAAAAAATATTTTTTGTCGTTTTCTCATTCAAACAATAATTCCGATTCTTGGGGTTCACCAATGATTGTATCGTCGTACGAATATTCCCCGACACAAAGAATATTCCCCGACCAATCGAATATAATACAACAACTTGCATACTTTCCAAAATTTATAAATACTACCCACAACTATAATATTATCTCAAATTCACACCATAATATTTTAAAAAATATTTGAGAAAATTAAATCTTTATTAAGTAAAATTTGGAATTTTACACGCATACTGGTGTGAAAATCCATTCATAGCTTCATATATTCTTTATTATACTTAGTTGGTTAAAATTTTGACTTCTATACTCCTTGAAATTGGTGGAATATCCTTGATATTTGTGCTTCATCCAGTATTTGTTTCATGGAAATATTCTTCTGAGCATTCTTGAATTTTACTCTACAAAGAAGTATCATGTTGACAATTTAGACGTTATTAGTTCTTGGATAAATTAATTCTTGAACTTGTTTTATTGAATTATTATGTCATTGTCATGATGAGTTATGTTGGTTATTATGTGAAAACATAAAAGTTGCTTAGAAATCACAAAGGGTTGAAAATCAAATTTTGGTGAAAATGGAACATGAAATTCAACTGACCATATCTCCTATTATATTTTGAATTTTTGAGTGTGGTTAAGTTCTAGAGTTAGATCAATGAGTTATATAACTTATCCAAGTGGAATCACTGGAAAAGGTGTTGTAAATTTTCGTGTGGACTGATTTTAGCAAAGGAATAAAAAACTGCCAATTTTGAAAAGGCTACTGCCCAATTTCGGCAACTTAATTTATGAGAAAAATTCTGGCCTTTTGGGACATAAAAGTATATGGTATAAGGTACCTCCTGTTCAAAAATGAGCTCATTCTGACTTAAAATGAGCAAGTTATGACCATTTCAATATTTAGGTTTTTTCGACAAAAAATGCTATAACCGGAGTTCTATAACTCCGATGACCATGAAATTTAAACTGGAAGCTCACATTAACATGTGTAAGATCATGCCAAGATTTGGAAATTTCTGGAGTTAAACTTGAGGTAGCTAATTTCTTAAGGAATTAATTAGAAATTGATTTTTGAAAAATAGTAAATGAATTTTAAAAATTCCGAGAAAAATATATGTTCATTATGGGACTATATTCTGCTAAATTCCGTAAAAGAAATATTTTGGGACTGATTTGGTATTTTTCATGAAAATAGTTTAGTTACGAACATATGAGTTAAATATGTTATGTGAAGTAACAAAGTTGGAAAATAGGATTTTATGGCTTGAAAATCCTATATACGGTATATGCAAATTTTTTTTATAAGGAATTTGATCATTGGTAATGAAATCTTATGAGTATGGCATTTTTGAATGATTAAATGCATTATTTGGTAAAGTGTAAACAATTGAAATAAATTGTTTATAAGTTTAAGAGGTGATTAAAATATTGTTATGATATTAATTGTAAGACCCCGAATTTTATGAAATAAAAGTATTCAATTTTTCTTATAATTATTATTCAGTAAATGGTTAAATTGATAAAAGTTTAAAGTTAAGGGTGATATATGTAAAATTTTTAAAATACGCAAGTGATTTTAAAATACTCATTTCTATCGGGGAATATTCGTTTGGTCGTGGAACATTCTTGTTGTCGGAGAATATTCGTACGACGGCGCAATCATTTGTGGGCCCCATAACAGAATAACTGTCGGATGAAGAAAATGACAAGTTTGAGTTTTTATAAATAATAGCGTAGTAGTTACCAGATTAACCTTTGTTGAATATACGGTGGTTAAAATACGTGAATACGCTGGCGTGGTCGCACAAAGAAGACACTGCGGTATTGCAGTGATTTTGAATTATTGATTCTTACGTGAAGGCGCACTACTTCGATAATTATTACAAAGAATTGTCTTTGAACAAGTATTTCCCATTATCGATTAATAATTCATATTCTTTGAATAATATTATTAGATAGATTATGGCAATGTCTAAAAAGTTCTGTCAAGGAGAGGTTTGGTCATCTAATTGTGCACCAGTAAGGAGAAATCCTTATTGGAAAGCTCCCTCTTTCCTGGGAACCACCTGGTTGTCATAATTGTGATTCTGTAATATTATTTGTGACTAATAAATTATTGATTTATATGATAAGGAAATATTTATTTAATGCGGATATAAATGATGGATTTATTTATGTGGTTATAAATGAAGGAATTAATGTTGAGGTGTTTTATCAGTATTTTATCGGATTGGAGGTATTAAAAGATCAAATTGGTGTTCTTACAGCTCTATTGCGTGAGTTATAATTTTAATCCGACCGTTGGATCGTTGTAATTTTTGGATATGTTATACATATATAAGTTGAGTATATGTTCACAAATTTTGAACCGTTAAAAATGAACGTATGATTTGTTATGAATTTTAAGAGGTGACTGATTCGGAAATTAGGTTTATAAATTATTTTGGTGGAAAATTCTAGAATTGAATGGGCCCCACTTGTGGTTGGTGAAGAAATGTGCAAAATTTTATTTCAAATATGGTGGATGACAATAGTAGTAAGAAGTAAAGCCATCGGTAGTGCAGTCAAGTCTGCCTTTTCTTAACATTTTTTCATAAATAGAGGGCTAAGTTAGAATTGAAAAACACACCGTAAACATAAGCTTTTCTTCTCTCTCTATATTATCAAGCGTTTATTTTGTGAGTATTTAGATATTTTGAGAGTTTCTATTAGGTGCAAGGTTCTTTGGCTTTATATTCCGGCCGAAAATTGCTTTCTTTCAAGGTAAAGGATGGATCAAGGGATTTTAAGGGTTGTTATGTTTTTCATGTTTCGTAATTTTTTCGACCTTCAAAAATTCTGGAAAAATTTGAAATGATAATTTGATGAGTTTTATTGATTGTGTCCAAAAATGGTAATTTTTGGATGTATAGATCAGGAGAATTTTATGGGAAAAGACTATTTAAAAAGTAAACCCTTATAACTCTTTGTGGTTAACTCTAAAATTGATGAAATTTTTATTGGGAGTACATCTATATAATATCAAGATACTCGTGAATTTGAATTTTTGGATAGAAGTATAATTTATGATAAATGTCTAAATATTCTAATAGTTTGGCCATGTGAAAAATAGTAAATGAATTTTAAAAATTTGAGAAAAATATATGTTCAATATGGGACTATATTCGCTAAATCCCATAAAAGAAATATTTTTCAAACCGATTTGGTATTTTCATTAAAATGGACTAGTTATGAATAAATGAATTAAATATGTTATGTGAAGTAACAAAATTGAAAATAGGATTTTATGGCTTGGGAATCCTATATATATGGTATATGCAGATTTTGGATGAGGTTGTTGGTTATTTGTGATGAAATCTTATGAGTTTGGCATTTTAATGCGATTAAATGCAATAATTAGTAAAGTGTAAACAATTAAAATAAATTGTTTATAAGTTTAAGAAATGATTAAGATGTTGTAGTAATATTAATGCTATTAGATTATGAGATTATTAAGTGATTTATAACATTTGAATTAAGGTGTTATAAAATCATTGATTTATGAATATTACTTTTGAAATTAATCGGTTATTGATCATATTATTTTATTATCATATATAACATTTTATAATCCTTGTGAAGAAATTTCTCTTTGACTTAAGTATAAAGATGGGTAGATTATTGGTATGATCGTGACTATGGGTTCTCTTTGGCTAGTAGTGCAAAGATGAATTGTGACTGGTATGATCATGACCATTGAATTTACAATTAAATATTTTTAGCTTAAGTGCAAAGGTGAATTGATCAACATGATTATAATTATGGTTTATATAAATTCTGAAATGATTGTATATTTCTTTGAGATATTAATATCTTTGGCCGTAGTGCAAAGATGACATGTTGTTGAATGTCTTTGGCCCGTAGTGCAAAGATGACTTGTTGATGAATATCTTTGGCCCGTAGTGCAAAGATGAACTGTTGTTGAATATCTTTGGCCCGTAGTGCAAAGATGACTTGTTGATTGAATATCTTTGGCCAGTAGTGCAAATATGAATTATTGATGAATATCTTTGGCCTGTAGTGCAAAGATGACCCGTTGTTGAATATCTATGGCATATAGTGCAAAGATTAACTGTTGATGAATATCTTTGGCCCGTAGTGCAAAGATGAACTTATTAGTATGATTATGAACAGGAACTGTGATTTGGTATAACCATGATCTTTGATGTTTTAGGTAAAGACATGTGATGAAAAATATCTTCGTCTTGGATGAGAAGAGAAAATTAGAACTACAATTATGATTATGAGTTATTCACATGACTGTGAATAGGATCTGTTAATTAAAGTTACAGGATTAAAGCATTGTTGGTGGACTTTTAACATGGAGAAGATAATAGACTTTATGGTCTATTTGACTCTTCTAATGGATTGCTCGTTCTGCTGCAACTATGGTTGAAAAGTTTTATCATCTACCATATGTTCTAAATCTCTGATTTATTACTATTGAAGACTATTGATAATTTAATTATCTTTAGTCATAATATTCTTTATCGAGCTAGTCAGGTTTCACCCTTTCGCTTCACAATTCCTTTAAGGTAATAAGAGTGTATTGGCCAGTGACGGGGATAACAGGGAATAGTGTGGTGGTCCAAGAGCTGTCAAAGTTTCTCAACACATTATAAAAACGATATGACATACAATATATAATTGTATTGAGGACCTAAGATGTGTGTATATATTATATTATCGTCACTTAATAATTGATTTTGGTGAACAACAATAGGGTGAGGTGAACCCAACTTTGAAAGAGTGTTTTGCCACTATCATACAAGATGTCTAATGACATACAATCTCGTGTTATCATAAGAAAGGGTTGTTCACATCCACTTGCTGAGTAAATCTACGAGCATTACCTATATGATCTTGGAGTTGAGTTGAAACATAATGTTCAATCGCAGACGGTGGAGATAATTATATGTCAAGAGAAGACTCACCATTGGAAGGAATATGATAGTAATCTTCTCGTTTTTCTTTGGGGTCTATTGGATCAACCAAGGATAATTGTCTGGACATATGATATCTATCATAACTTAGATTCATGGCCTCCTATATACGAAGGTTTCCTTGAGCACTTCCCAAAGATTTTAATTTCTATAACAGTTCTAGATTGTACCTTTATGTAAGGTATCACTGTGAGGTGCTATCCATAGTTGGGACATGAGTTACAGTTGGTATTAAAACTTACAGTATATGTGTTGTTGTATTTTTGCTGACAATTGTAGTAATAAAGTTGTAGTTTTTTTCTGCACATATATTTGGCAACTCGAGAAAAGGTTGGATGGATTCGACCTATTTTGGGGGCGCCACGGTTGGTATCGAGCTATAAGTAAAGAGCCCGAGCCTCCTCACGGTGACTTCACTTGTGTGGGATGCACCAAAGCAGAGATCTGTAGGGACGCCTTGGATTCATGGCAGGCAACTCGATAGTACCATCGTGTGAGGTGTCGTCCCACGGTTGGGACATGAGTCACAGCTTGGTATCGAGCTTAGGGATATGATCTTTGGTGGAGATCTAGAATAGAACTTCGGAGGGAGAGATGAGAGGTCCTCACAAGTGTGTCCTACCTAAGCTTATTTGTTGGTCGAGTCATAATATCGGGATATTATGTGATATGTTAATTTGTTCAATTAACCTTGTTTTGAAGTTATATTCTAGAATGATATCCGAAATACGGTGAGATGAAGAATGGAGAAATCATGATGATGTAAAAGATGGAATCTGAAATGAAAGCAAGGTATTCTCAACTCTTGAAATATCAAGCACGTAAATTTCGGGACTTAAATTTCATAAGGAGGGAGATTGTAAGACCCGAATTTTATGAAATAAAAGTATTCAATTTTTCTTATAATTATTATTAGGTAAATGGTTAAATTGATAAAAGTTTAAAGTTAAGGGTGATATATGTAAAATTTTTTAAATACGCAAGTGGTTATAAAATACTCATTTCTATCTGGGAATATTCGTTTGGTCGTGGGAATATTCTTGTTGTCGAGGAATATTCGCTCGACAAATGCTAATCATTCAGTAGGCCCCTTAATGTAATAACCGCTGGGATGAAGAAAACGATAAGTTTGAGTTTTTATAAATAACGCAGATAAGAAGTTACCTGATTAACACTGGGTTGAATACTCGGTGGTTAAAATACAAGAATACGCGCTGGCGTGGTCAGACAAAGAGATTACCGGTGTTACAAGATGCAAGATTTTGAATTATTGATTCTACGTAGAAGCGCACTACTCAATAATTATTACAAGAATTACTGCTCAATATTTTATTTTATTGATTCAATAATTCTTTGCGTTGATATTTTATATTATTGTTGTTGCAATAATTGTCAACTGCATGATATTTCCCTTTATCGATTAATAATTCATATTATTTGAATAATATTATTAGATAACATTATTGGCAATGTCTAGAAAGTTCTGCTCGAGGAGAGGTTTGGTCATCAAATGCTTGCACAAAGAAGGAGAAATCCTTATTGAAAGCCCTCTTTCCGGGAACCACCCGGTCATCATAATTGTGATTTCGTAATATTATTTGTGAATAATAAATTATTGATTTATATGAAAAGGAAATATTTATTTAATGCGATATAAATGATGGATTTATTTATGTGGTTATAAATGAAGAAATTAATGTTGAGGTGTTTTATCAGTATTTTATCGGATTGGAGGTATTAAAAGATCAAATCGGTGTTCTTACAGCTCTATTGCGTGAGTTATAATTTTAATCCGACCGTTGGATCATTGTAATTTTTGGATATGTTATACATATATAAGTTGAGTATATGTTCACAAATTTTGAACCGTTAAAAATGAACGTATGATTTGTTATGAATTTTAAGAGGTGATCGATTAGGAAATTAGGGTTTATAAATTATTTTGGTGGAAAATTCTAGAATTGAATGGGCCCCACTTGTGGTTGGTGAAGAAATGTGCAAAATTTTATTTCAAATATGGTGGATGGCAATAGTAGTTGAGTAAAGCCATCGAAGTGTCAAGTCCTGCTTCGCTGCCGTCTTAACATTTTCCTATAAATAGAGGGGCTGTTAGAATTGAAAAACACCACCGTAAATGTGACGCCCCAAAATTAGGTATCGTCACCCATCTTGGGTCGCCACTTACATGGTACATAAATTCAAATACAACTTACTAATATAAGCGTGGTGTGCCAATTTGACATAAACTGTGAGTTTGAATACAAATATTGTCTACTAGATATTATACAAAACTCAAAAGGAGTCCTCATTACAACTATTATCACATTATTTCACAGAATAGTGAGGGACTACTAATGCTATCCTCTAGACCATTACTCCGCTCCCAGGCTGCGTCTCCATGCCTATGTTCTCATTTCAAGAAGAGAGCGGTGAAAGAAAGGGTGAGCTCAACTAGCCCAAGAAGAAATATTATGACTAAGATAATAGAATAAATTATCATTAGCCTTCAATAGTGTTAAGCCCGATAAAATACAATAGACAACCCGGTTTAAGCTGCATGGAATATGCAATCCATTAAAAGAGTCAAGTAGAAAATAAAGTCTACTATCTTTTAGGTTTTAAAAGGTTTTCATAAATTTTTATCACTAAGACTCAGTTTAATGAATAAACCACAATATCTAATCATCCCTGTATCACGGTCAAGGATTTTCATCAAATTATCAATGGTCATGACTATACCGAATCACCCCTGGTCATAATCATACCAAAAACTATCCATCACTGCATTACAGGCCACTGAGGACTTTTATCACATCATTTATAACAAGCCATGATTATACCGAATGATCCCTGGTCATAATCATACTAAGTTCATCTATGCGCGTAAGCCAAAGATAACATATTATAACATGAGGATGATGACAATGACATAATAATTCAATAAAACAAGTTCAAGAATTATTTTATCCGGGAATTAAGTAACGCCCAAATTGTCAACAAGATACTGCTTGTTTTGTAGAGTAAAATTCAAGAATGATCGTAAGAATATTTCCATGAAAAGATCTTTGGATGAAACGCAAATATCAAGAATATTCTACTAATTTCATGGAGTATAGAAGTCCAAGTTTTAACCAACGGTATAATAAAGATGGAATAATAAAGGAAATCACCATGTAAATGCGGTGCCATGCATGAGGTTATTCAGCCGTAATAATAATAATGGAACCAGTCGTGAAATTCACAACCGACAAGATGATCCAATGTAATAATAAATCTTTGAATAATAATAAACAATGGAACCCGAAAGTCCCTGTAAAACACATGATATATGATATTCAAATGTAATAATAAATGCGGAATAATAAACAATGGAACCAGTCAGGTGTAAAACACATGTATGAGGATATTCCAATGTAATAATAAAGAATGGAATAAAAAAAGAAGATCACCAAGTATCGGGATTCGGCGTATACAAAGTTATTCCAAATGTAAAAAATAAGAATGGAATAATATAAGGATTTCACCAAGTATAGGTATTGCCAGCGAGACACGAGGTTATGATAGGGTATGCCACTTTTACAAAGTTATTCAAAGAATAATAATGAATGGAATAATAGAAGTTCTCTTCATGAATAAGAAAGAATAACACCCCTTACGGTACAACAAATAATATCCCTAGTAAAAGACACTTGGATATCAAAGAAGTGAAGTACCGTAATACTCTTCTTCTTCTCTCTATAGATTTTCTCTCTATAGCTTCTCTCATAATTTTCTCTCTAGAGTTTCAAGTGAATTCGTAAGAAAATAATGAAGGAATGAGCTTCTACATTTATAGGAAAATAGAATGCATAAGTAATTAATCCATGAACGGTCCGTATTGATTTACTTTTAATCGATTTCATCCATATTTAAAGCAAAATCTTTTAAATAAAATATCATATATTCTATTTATATAAAAACATTTTACTATGCAAACACTATCTTAACACTTTGCAAAACACTTATCTGCAAAAAACACTATGCAAAAACACTATGCAACACTATGCATAATAAAGTATAATATATTCATTTATAGAATAACTTTTAATAAAGTATTCTGCTTTTTATATAAAAGATGTTTCGCATTTTATTACTTTAATAATAATGAATAAAACAAAACGTCATTATCGCTATAATAATTCATATTATTAATCGTGATAATGGAATCAAACCGGAAATGGCTTCTCACATAAGCATCGATAATCAATACTGGTGTGTCTTCTTATGCAACCACACGCATTCATGTATTTTTACTAATGAGTAGTTCAACAAGATCCACGGAGTAAAACTTCCGCCGTTATTTCAATAAAATATTTTGTCGTTTTCTCAATCCGATAATAATTACATTGCTAGGGTCCACCAATGATTGAGTAGTTGCATCGAATATTCCTTAAATTTCTAAACAGAATATTCCCCGACCAATCGAATATAATATAACCACTTGCATACTTTGCAAAATTTATAAATACTACCCACAACTATAATATTATCTCAAATTCACACCATAACATTAAAAAATTATTTCAACAAAATTTAAATCTTTATTGATAAAATCTGGGTCTCACAATCTCCCTCCTTATGAATTTAAGCTTCCTCGAAATTAGAATTACGACTTGGTATGGTAAGAGGTGAGGATACCTTGAATACCTTTATTGTTGAAAACATTAAATTCATCTTTGCAATCCTAAGCCAAAGATATTCATTAACAATTCATCTTTGCAATCACACGGGCCAAAAGATATACAATCTGTAAAACCAATAATCTTTGAAACTCGGCTTAATAGTATCACGACCACGAGAATTATGTGACGCCCTCAAAATAGGTCCATTCCATCCAACCCATTCTGAGTGCCAAATACATGGTACATAAATAACTACAACTTTATTATTACAACATATAAACTGTGAGTTTAAATACGAGATATTGCCATCTAGACAATATCCACACGCAAATAAATCCCCATCATAATTATTGATACATTATTTTACAAAATGGTGAGGACTACTAAACAACTCTCTCTCAGAACCTTCATTCCATACCCCGACCTAAGACTCGCTACATTCTACCGAGAAGAAAAAAATGGAACAACAAGGAAAAGTGGTGAGCTCAACTAGCCCAAGAAGAATATTATGACTAAGATAATATACAACAAATTATCGTTAGTCTTCAACAGGAAAAATCTAATAGAATACAATAGACAACCGGCTTTTAAATCAATCTTCTAGCAATGAAATAATAATTCATTAGAAGAGTTAAGTAGAGAATGCGAAACTACTATCTTCTATATATGAATTTAAAAGTTCATCGTCGATATTTTATCCTGTAACATCAATCAATATATATACGGAATCAAATATTCATCTTTGCACTGAGGCCAAAGATATTCATCAGTTAGTCATGTTCATCTAAACACTGCTCATCTTTGCACTACGCCAAAGATATTCATCAAGAAATCATTCATCTTTGCCACTACTGGCAAAAGATATTCGAGAATATCATCATTTAGGGAGTGAGGATGATGAAAAATATTTTAAAGAAAATGAATCGAGTGAAACAAAAGAACAATATTAAGGATTCAGATTTTAAATAATCCAAGTTCAAAAATACTTCATAAGTAATCGGTGGAGTAAAATTCAAGAATGATCAAAACATGGATACAATCTAAAAGCTAGTATCCATAATAGATATTTTGGACAAAAGAAGAAATTTCATTTTTTTTCATTGAATAAGGTGGTGATAAGTGAATAGTGTCAGACATCGTGAATAGTAATCAGGCACTTAAAAGATAGAAATTCCACAAAAAACATCTTCACGCTTTCAGCATAATAGTACTCGTGAATAAGAACTTCGTGAATAGTAACTCATGAATAGTAATCGTGAATAGTAACTCATGAATAGTAACCCCGTATACATGAAAAAGTTCCAAATTTGATAAAAAGTTCCAACCAATATTTTCAAAGATAATGATATTGAAGAAATAATATCATTTGAGAAGAAAATAACATCCCTTACCTTGAAAGACAGATCTTAGTTGAAACCAGGATATAGGCTATGACTTGAACTTGCACCGTATAGCAATACTCAAAGTATACTCAAAATACTCACAAGAATACTTCGATAATATAGAGAGAAACCAGCTTTAATTAGTGATTTTCAATTCTAACCTAAAGACCTATTTATAGGAAATCGCTGTAACACCAAAGAGTAAAATTGAATATAATAATATTATTTATAAACAAAATTCTTAGCCCACCTTTGAAATCTGATTTCAAAGACCATAGCACATGTTAAATGAGGTTCACAAACTCACAAAAACGTTTTCTCAAAATAATTAATTAAAACTCCCTAAAAATCAATTATTTGAACTTCAAACTTCAATAATTCATAATAAATAGCCCTTTTGTCGGAAAAATTCGAATCTCGCGCCTTTTATAGGAAATTCAATTCTCTACAACTTTGCAGAAGAAAGTTTTCCAAATTCCAAACAAAAATTAATCAAATCCACAAAGCAGACGATTTTACTGTTTTATAATCAAATTTTGGTCCAATAATTGTGTCCACCACCACACAAAATATGTGTTAAACATTTAATGCCACAAAAAATACTCTTCCTCCTTATATACTCATATTTCCCACATTCATTATAAAATATCACCGTTAATATATTATTAAAATAATATATTTAAATGAATTATTTTATCGAAAATGATAAAATATTAATTTTCAACAATTGTCATTTTAAAATTTTCTCCATCTATATCCACATAAAATCAATATTTTACTCATCATATAAATCAATAATTAATTATTCACAAATAATATACAGAATCACAAGATCGCAACCGAAGTAGTTCAGGAAGGAGGGCTTTCGATAAAGATTTCTCCTTCTTGGCACGCAATTAGGTGACCAAACCTCTCCTTAGAGCGAACTTTTCAGACATTGCCAATAATGTTATCTAATAATATTAGGATAATATGAATTATTGCCGATAATGAAAAATATCGTAATGCACAATTATTGAAACAACAAAGCGATATAAAATATCAACGAACAATTATTAAATCAATAAAATATCTGAATATTAATTACCGTAACAATTATTGAGTATTGTCTTCTTACGTAAGAATCGATAATTGGTGCGATACTGGTATGCTACCGTCAACAATGGCGTATTAGTGTGTTTTAACCAATTCGGTATTCCAATGATTAGCGGTAACAACTACGGCAGATTATTTATAAACAACTTATATTTGTCATTTTCTTCATCCAATCGCTTCCCTAGTTATGGGGCCCACAAAAGATTGGTCGTAAATGCGAGAATATTCCCCAACTAAAGAAGAATATTCCGCACTAAGCGAATATTCTCAAAACAACAATGAGTATTTTATAACCACTCGCTTATTTGAAATATTCACAGTATTTTACCCATAACTATCCATATTAATCAAATCAACCCTTACTATTTCAAAATAATAAATAGAGAAAAATAAATTTCATTTATTAATATTTTGAGGTCTTCTGACCTCCCTCCTTATGAAATTTCGATCCTCGAAATTGACGATGCGATACTGGTGTTTTGAAAGATGAGAATACCTACGCTTTCATTTTCGATTTCCAACTCCCGGGTCATTTTTTTCAATAACATGCTTTCTCCACAAAACTTTAACTTGTGGTATAACCTTATAGAATCACATAGGACGTGTTCTTTCCATCAAATATCTTGTGAGTACCTCGACGTTAAGTCTTCGACTATCTCAAATCCCGGTTCTAACTCAACGACGCGTGGTTCGAATTAGTCCACATATTTACGTAACATCGATCACGTGAAAGCGTTATGAACAGCGTCGGTATGTGAGACCCCGATTTTATCAATAAAGATTTAAATTTTGTCAAAATAATTTTTAATATTATGGTGTGAATTTAAGATAATATTATAGTTGTGGGTAGTATTTATAAATTTTGCAAAAGTATGCAAGTGGTTATATTATATTCGATTGGTCGGGAATATTTGGTTTAGCGAGGGAAATATTCGGTCTAACGGCTCAATCATTGGTGGACCTAGCGGAATTAATTGTCGGATTGAGAAAAGCGACAAAAATATTTTATTGAAATAAGCGGCGGAAGTTTTACAGATTGATCTTTGTTGAACTATTCGGTAGTAAAAGTGCGATGTCGATGTGGTTGCATAGTAGCACGATATTGATTAATGATGCTACGTGAGAAGTCACTTTCGAGTTTGATTCCATTATTGTCGATTAATAATATGAATTATTATAAGCGATAATGGCGTTTTCTTTATTCAGTATTATTAACGTAAGAAAAGCGAAACATCTTTTATATAAAAGCGAGAATACTTTATTAAAGTTATTACATAAATAGAATATATTATATTTTATTATGCATAGTGTTTTTTGCGTAGTGTTTTGCATAGTAAAATGTTTTTTATATAAATAGAATATATGATATTTTATTTAAAAGATTTTGCTTTAAATATGAATGAGTCGATTAAAGTAAATCAATCGGGAATGGTTCATGGATTAATTACTATGCATTTTATTTTCCTATAAATAGAAAGCTCATTCCTTCATTATTTTCTTTTAATTCTTTGAAACTCAGAGAGAGAAACTATAGAGAAAGAAGAAAAGTATTACTCATACTTCACTTTGCCAATATTGAGTTCTTCTAAGGTAAGGGAATATTATTTGTTGTACCCTTAAGGGGTGTTATTCTTTCTTATTCATGAAGAGAACACATTTATTCCATTCATTATTATTACATTGGAATAACTTTGTAAAAAGTAGCATACCCTATACATAACACAATATCATGGCATACCCTATACTTGGTGAAATCATATATTATTTCATTCTTATTTATTACATTGGAATAACTTTGTATCAGATACGGAATCCCCTATCACGTGGTGATCTTCTTACTGTTATTCCGTTTCTTTATTATTACATTGGAATATCACATGCATGTGTTTTACATAGCAAACACAGTTCCATTGTTTATTATTCCGCATTTATTATTCAGGTTGGAATATCATATGCATGTGTTTTACAACACGGACACGGTTCCGTGTTTATTATTCAAACATTTATTATTACATTGGATCATCACAGCGGATTGTGAATTTCACCGACACAGTTAGATTATTATTATTACATTGGAATAACTTTGAATACATCGCAATACTGCATCACGTGCACGGTGATTTCGCTTTTGTTATTCCATTCTTTATTATACCGGTTAGTTAAAACTTTGACTTCTATACTCCATGAAATTAGTAGAATATTCTTGATATTTACGTTTCATCCGATATCTTTTCATGGAAATATTCTTCCCGATCATTCTTGAATTTTACTCTACAAAGCAGAGTATCGCATTGTTGACAATTTGGGCGTTATTAGTTCACGAATAATTAATTCGTGAACTTGTTTTATTGAATTATTATGTCGTGTCATCATCCTCGTGTTATATTATGTTATCTTTTGGAACTTTACGTGCATAGATGAACTTAGTATGATTATGACCGGGGATCATTCTTTATAATCATGGCTTGTTATAAATGATGT
Source organism: Panax quinquefolius (assembly GCA_020205615.1). Taxonomy (NCBI): domain Eukaryota; kingdom Viridiplantae; phylum Streptophyta; class Magnoliopsida; order Apiales; family Araliaceae; genus Panax; species Panax quinquefolius. The sequence continues at coordinate 93,815,747 of CM035167.1, read as the reverse complement.
GATAAAAAGTCCTCGGTGGCACATAATGCAATGATGGATAGTTTTGGGTATGATTATGACCCGAGGGGTGATTCGGTATAGATAGTGACCATTGATAATTTGATGAAAATCCTTGGCCAGGTAGTGCGAGGATTGATTAGATATTGTGGTTTATTCATTAAAGCGAGTCTTAGTGATAAAATTTATGAAAACCTTTTAAAACCTAAAAGATAGTAGACTTTATTTTCTACCGACTCTTTTAATGGATTGTATATTCATTGCAGATTAAAGCAACGGTTGTCTATTGTATTTTATCGGTTTAACATTGTTGAAGACTATTGATAATTTATTACTATTATCTTAGTTATAATTCTTCTTGGGCTAGTTGAGCTCACCCTTTCTTTCCTTTATTCTCTTGAAATGAGAATATATAATTTGAGACGAGTCGAGGAAAAGAGTGATGGTCCAGAAGATAGCATTAGTAGTCCTCACTATACATTGGAAATAGTGTGACGATAAATGTAATGAGGACTCCTTGGAGGTATGGATATTGTCTAAATGACAATATTCCTATTAGAACTCCGGATTTTATGTATTGTATCGTATGTTACGACAGATGTATAATTATGTTGTATTTGAATTTATGTACCATGTAAGTGGCGACCAAGATGGGTGGCGTATACCTAATTTTGGAGGCGTCACATCATTATAGCGATAAAGCGAATTACATAGGCCACGATTTCCTATTCGATCGAGAATTTCAAATGAATTAATAAATCGAAGGTTTGAGCGGGGAAGGTTCGCGCTCCTCACCTCACCGATTCTCGCTTTTGAAATAACAACTTCTTGCACCTCCTTCAAATTCATTTCGGTGTGTAGGCTTGAACAACTTTAACTTTGATCGATTAAGTCGATTATACCGTGATATCATCAATGTATCAGTATATCATCACGTGGGTACCTGTAGTTTTCATCTCCATCTCTATTATTTGTAAATTATACGAAATGAGTCTTTGTGATATCGTCAGACTTCGTACTTCTTGTATCGATCTTCTACTCGACCACGCCGCCTACTACGTTCGTTTTTCCGGGATGGCATGGTCGTAACATGTGCTTGAAATGAGTCTCCTCTTGAGTTCTTGAAGCTCTTTACATTCCTTGCTCCGTTCAATTTCAGATTCTCTGAGTCAATTGCAAGTTAATGGAATAATGATTCGAGAATATCCTTCAACGAATCTCCGAGTAATAACCAATAAGCTTCTGCCTAAAGCTACGTATTCGATTCATTTGACTTAGGTTGTTCTCAACTGTGACTCATATCCCGACCTTGGATAACACGTTACAATGACACCCTATCGGGTTCTTATCGCATTGAATATGGTGACCCCATGGAGAGTACTGGCTTCATATGTATTCCTGAGAAGTCACCGGATAAAGCTCGGTACCAAATTTATAGTTGAATTTTTTAACTCTCGGGTTAATAGGAGCCATTCGATACGAGATTTTAGAAATGAGTTTTCATCTTTGAGTTTAAAGTCGATACAAAATTTAATATCGGGGCTTTGGGGTAAGCGAAGAAATTCTTGAGGGAATTACGTCGGGAAAAAATCAGAATATTATTCAAATCAGATCGTGCCTTTATTCAAATCCATAACGTGGACTAAGAAAACTTGACATCCGTGTAATAAGCGAATGACTTCATGGCAGCGATATGAAAATGTTTGACTCTGATGGTTTGATTGCTTGAATTGAATAACAGTTGCTTAGAATATGAAAACTAACAACCTTACGAAAGTAATCAATTTCGGCGTGATATGAGTAGTTAACCTTAAAATCACATCAAAAGCAAATATCTCTATAGAAATAAGGTTAATAGGTAATAATGATAGTGCCAACTTTTAATCAAGCAAGATTTCTAAACAACGGATGTAATGAAAGTTTCTCACAAGCGGATTCTCCATAAATGGGTAAAGTTGTAATTTCTCCGTGATCAAGTTTAAGCGTTGGCTTAAAGCGAAGAGAGATAAAAAGAATGGGTAGAGGCCGGTATACAGTAAGGTATAAACTTACATGAGAATTTATAATTAACTAACCAGAGCTGCTAACTTAGATTAGGGTTCTCAGCATTTAATGAAGTCATGCGACAAATGACTCTTCGAGGAATGGATTGACTTTGACTTTACCTTTCGAATGGAACTTTCTGTTCCTCCGTGCATCCCAGAGATCGAATATCTTGGTAATTTGTTTGACCCATCGCGTCTCACTTTAATCGGATCCGGCTTTCCCAGTGCAGTGGTCCCAACTCTTTGAAGCTGCTTGGGCATTGTGACCACCCGTGAATTGCTATCATTTCCTCCTCGTATTTTGAACACGAGTCTCCTAAATCGATTTTGCATGAGCGCAAAAAGCTTCTAAACATCCCCTCGTTCATCATCCGCTTTCAATTGGTGTTGTTCACGGGAGGAACATTGCCACTGTTGCACGTTCTCCTCGTTGTCAAAGTGCACAGGGCATCTCCACGGTCTCATTTACTCCATCATTAATATTCTCGATTCGACATTCTCAAATCTTGTCATAAAACAAGGGTTAATTAAGGAAATCAATATATCACATAATATCCCTATATATGACCAACTAACAAATAAGCTTAGGTAGGACACACTAGCGAAGGATTTACTCGTCTCTCCCTCCTAGTTCTATTCCCGATCTCCTTGGAGATCATATCCTAAGCTCGATACCATTTTGTGGCGCCCCAAAATAGGTATACACAACACCCATTACGAGTGCCAAATACATGGTACAAAAAGCAAACTACAACTTGATAATACAAATGTCGTGTGAAATCGACAATATATCTTAATGAGTTTAAATATAATATTGTCTTCAGACAATATCCACATGCAAATAAATCCCCATCATAATTATTGATTCATTATTTTACAAAATGGTGAGGACTACTAAACAACTCTCTCTAGAACCTTCATTCCATACCCCCACTAGTACTCGCTACATTCTCGCCTCGAGAAGAAAAATGGAACAACAAGGAAAAGGGTGAGCTCAACTAGCCCAATAAAGAATATTATGACTAAGATAATATACAACAAATTATCGTTAGTCTTCACGAGGAAAAATCGATAGAATCTGATGAGCAACAAGTTTTAGGATCAATATTCGCAGTTGAAATAATAATTCATAGAAGAGTTACGTAGAGAATGAAATCTACTATAATCTATGAATTTAACGATCCATCATCAATATTTTATCCTCAGTAACATCAATCAATATACATCGGAATCAAATATTCATCTTTGCACTACAGGTGCCAAAGATATTCATCACCGGTCATGTTCATTTAAACACTGTTCATCTTTGCACTACAGCCAAAGATATTAATCAATCGGTCGTATTCATCTCAACACTGCTCATCTTTGCACTCTACGGGCCAAAGATATTCTTCAGAAATCATTCATCTTCGCGACCTACTGGCCAAAAGATATTCAATAATATCATCATTTAAGGCGAGGATGATGAAAAATATTTTAAAGAAACGAATCAATTGAAACAAAATGACAAGGATTAAGGATTAAGGATTCGTACTTGGTTTTATCCACGCCAAAAAATACCTCAAAAATAATCATAGTGGTGTAAAATTCAAGAATGATCAAAACATGGATACTGATCGAGTTAGTATCCGAATAGATATTTTGGACAAAAGAAGAAATTTTATTTTTATTGAATAAGTAACCAGTATCGTGAATAGTGTCAGATATCGTGAATAGTGTCGATATCGTGAATAGTAACTCACACCAAAAGATAGAAATTCCACAAAAACATCTTCACGCTTCATGAATAGTACTCGTGAATAGTAACTTCGTGAATAGTAACTTCATGAATAGTAACTCGTGAATAGTAACTCATGAATAGTAACCCATGAATAATAGTAACCTTGACATGAAAAGTTCCAAATTTGATAAAAACTTCAGATCAACATTTTCAAAGATAATGATATTGAAGAAATAATATCATTCTGAAAAAAAAAAAAATATCCCTTACCTCGAAAGATCGAGACTTACAAATTTAGAATAAGGGTATAGTCTTTGAAGGAACTTGCACCGCCTAGCAATACTCAAAATATACTCAAAATACTCACAAGAATAAACTCGATAATATAGAGAGAGAAAACTTCAGTTTACGGTGTGATTTTCAATTCTAACCTAAGCACCCTATTTATAGGAAATTGCTTAGAACACCAAAGCAGAAAATTTAATAAATTAATAATATAATTATATTATTTTCTACACATGTCTAGAATCTGATTTCAGCCATCAAACACATGCCACCTTCTAGAAAAAAATAAGAAAAACGTTTTTCTAATTTTAAATATTTTAAACTTCCAAAAATCAATTATTTCGGAGCTTCGGAACTTCAATAATTCATAATAAATAGCCCTTTCATCAGAAAATTCGAATCTCATGAGTTTTTATAGGAAATTCAATTCTCTACAACTTTGCAGAAGAAAGTTTTTCCAAATTCCAATCGAGAAATTGACCGAAATCCACAAGCGGGCAATTTTACAATTATAATCAAATTTCGGTCAATAAATGGGGTCCACCGAGCATGTTTAACATGTTTTAAATATTTATTGCAACAAAAATACTCTTCCTCCTCGTATACTCATATATCCCACATTCGTTGTAAAATATCACGTTAATTAATATATTATTAAAATAATATATTTAAATGAATTATTTTATCGAGAAAAAGATAAAATATTAATTTTCAACAATTGTCATTTTAAAATTTTCTCCATCTATATCCACATAAAATCAATATTTTCCTCATCATATAAATCAATAATTAATTATTCACAAATAATATTACAGAATCACAATATTGTGTGAGGCGGTTCAAGGAAGGAGGCTTTCAATAAGAATTTCTTCACTTCTTGGCGTATGATTAGGTGACCAAACCTCTCCTTAGACAGAACTTTCTAGACATTGCCAATAATGTTATCTAATAATATTATTCGAGGATAATATGAATTATTAGCCGATAATGAAAGATCTTGTGTAATGACAATTATTGAACAACAACAATGAATATAAAATATCAATATGACAATTATTAACTCAATAAAATATTGAGCAGTAATTATCGTAACCATTATTGAGTAAAGTGCCTTCTTCACGTAAGAATCAATAATTGGTGCAATACCAAGTGCTTCTGCTCAACAACGGCGTATTAGTGTGTTTTAACCACCGGGTATTCCAATAAAGATAATACTTGATAATAACTACTGCCGTTATTTAAAAACAACTTATATTTGTCGTTTTCTTCATCCAATCACTTTCCGTTATGGGGCCCACACATGGCTGCGCCGTCGTACGAATATTCCCAGACAGTACGAATATTCCACGACGATAATGAATATTTTATAACCACTTGCTTAATTTGAAATATTTGCATATTTAACCCTTAACTATCCACATTAATCAAATCAACCCTTACTATTTCAAAATAATAAATAAAGGAAATTCCTTTTTATTTAAAAATTTCGGGGTCTTACACACATGTTTTCAGGAAAATTCCAGAAATACCCTTTAGTCCTTAGAATAATGCCCATATTGCTATGTCCTTCTAGCCACCAATCCAATCCCTCAATCAATTCGCAAAACAAACCGCCTCCACGAGTCTTCTACCTCGGGACCCGTGGAGGCTTCTCCCGGGTCTAGCACATTTATTTATGACTTTTTCGTCTTCATTCCATTAGGTTATGCGAACCCTAATTTGCGCATTTAATGAGGCCGTGGAGCCCTAATTGCGCATTTAATTCAATTAGGTCATGTAAACCCTAATTTTACACTTGAGCCCACAATATATATATATATATATAAGCGGTAAACGCACCGGATATAAATCCAAGCTCAATCAAACAGAGTTTGATGATAACAATATATATATATAAGTATTTATATATATATATAAGCAGTAAACGCTCCGGATATGAATCCAGACTCAATCAAACAGAGTTTGATGATAACAATATATATATAAGTATTTATATATATATAAGCAGTAAACGCTCCGAATATTATATTCAGGCTCAATCGTGATAACTCGATAATAATATACACATATAAGTATATATATATATATATATATAAGCAATAAAAGCCACAGACCGACGGTCCGGGCATACATACACAACACGACTCTCAACGTGAATAATTATGTGTGAACAAAAGTGGAGAAAGGCTTTAAGAAATGTAAGAAGGCTTACAGTGGGCTGCCAAAGAAGACTTCAAATAGTTTTAAATGAATGAACACTCAGTTTCCACCAGTAAAATGTAGCAAAATATAAGCTCACAAGTGTTTGAAATGAGAAAACACTCAGTTTATAGTGTGTAATATTGGTTGTACGTAAAGAGATTTGTATAATCTCGAAAGAGATAAGCGCAATGAGATGAAAGGACATGATGAAAATATGTTGCACGAGTTTTTAATGGGTGAACAAGGAAAGAATCCATCATTTTATTTCAAAATTGAGTCAAATGATGAAAACATGATTACTCATTGTTTTTGGGCTGATTCAACCTCTAGATGGGCTTAAAATTTTATGGTGATGTAGTGATATGTGATACTACGTACAACACTAATCAGTATGGACTAATTTTTGCGCCACTAATGGGGGTTAATAATCATGGTCAAACAATAATATTTGCATGTGCATTCTTGAGTAATGAGACCATAGATTCATTTGTATGGCTTTTCAACCAATTTTTGGAAGCCATGTCAGGTGATGCCCCTAAGATGATCATTACTTATCAAGATCCAGCTATGACAAATGCAATTTCACAAACTCTACCAACAACATTTCATAGATATTGTAGTTGGTACATTTTAACTAAATTTTCTAAGAAGATAGATTCAGTTAAATACAGTGCTTATTATAAGGAGTCTTCAAATTGCATATGGAGATTAAGGAAGAGCTCGATTTGAAATGGATAGAGTTGGTTGAGAAGAGTGGGTTAAATGACAACAAATGGCTATAATCAATGTATCTAATGCATGCTAAATGGGTGCCGACATATATGAATCATGTTTTCTCAGCTGGAATGTCAAGTAGCCAACGAGTTGAAAGCTTATACTCATTCTTCAAAAAATGTTTCAAAAAATAATTTATTGGTGGATTTTATGATTTTAAATTTGAGCTTATAGATGAGGATGAAGATCATTGTGTGTACAACATTGCAAGAAAAAGTGGCGGTAATTATCCATTGTGACAAATTCATTATGACAAGGTATTGGATTTTTCTTCATGTACTTGCAAAAAAATTGAGAGCATGGGAATTCCTTGTAGACACGTGTTGGAAATTCCTGACAGATACCAAATGAGTCAGCAGTTATTAAGTATCTGTATATCTATTGTGAAAGGAACTACAGCTTTTGTAATAGGATTTATTTGGAAGTCTGCTTGATCCTAGAACCTATGAATTCATTTCAGTGCTTTAAAGAAAGTGTTTTATTCAATCAATGCCAATATTTGTGAGCTATGACTTCCTCCAGTCAAATTTTTATTTATAGAAACAACTTTCCTCATAAATTTTGTGAGCTAAGTTATCCTAATAAAAAAAATTACAACTTAAACTCATAAATATAATAACAAGAAGCTAGTAGTTCAGTGATACAAAAAACCATGTATTATCTGTCAGTCATTGGTTCCAATATACGGATCAGTTTTAATTTGTCAAAAGCAACCGCTAGCTTCCTTTCATTTCATTGCCTCATCAGTCATCACCTCCATAATTAACCATTAAACAAATAAAATTGAAACTATTTCCACTATTTTGATGTCAACTGTGTGACTAAGTACATCTACAACCATACGAAACATATAAATTTACTCTATTATGTTACTTAAGAGCCTTTCTTGCAATAAAAAAATTGTGCAATATCAAATTAGTCAAAACAACCAAATTAAAAGACCAACACCTGTTTATCTTCCCAAATCAATAGTTCATAATTCAGAAATTAATATCAACCTACAGATCTGATCTCTTTAGCACACAATTGGCTAAAGACTCGATAAATCACACAGATCACACATAATCGATCAAATTACAACACAATTACACATCAGAAGAGTAATCAAGAGTTAAAATGACGAACCTTTACTTTTGGAATGACCTTAACAGCAACTTCGTGTCCCTTAAGCTCGCCCTTCTTGAAATTTGCCTTACAAGTATAGCCAAAATGACCTCACGATTTGGTTTGCGAGAGGGGATTTGAGAGAGATTCACGCGAGTTTGCTACACTGAATGTGAAAGTTCTAGAAGTGGCGTGAATTTTTGAATTTTTGTGACCCACGTGACTCGGGTATTTGTGACCCGCGTAAATTTTTTTCCCTTTTTTGTGACCCGCGTTCTATTTTTCCCGTTGGTCTGTTGTTGGTCTGTTCCCTCAATTCGTTTCTAAAAGGTTTTGTATATATATATATATATATATATATAGAACCGTTCAAGAACAGTACTCTTAAAAAGAATTCTTTTGTTAAATGACATACCTATATAAGTAGTACTCTTGGTTTTATTTTCTCTCTCCTCATTTGCCCATTTCTTCACCACGCCTCGCCTGAAACTCCCTCCTCTGCTTTTTGTTTTATTCTCTCTCCTCACTTACCCCGTTTCTTATCACTCTGAAACTCCATCCTCCAAACTCTCCTCCCAAACTTATCATCACCACTCTGAAACTCCCCTGTCCTAACTCGTCTCCATACACGACCATATATCCGCGAAATTCGGTAAACACAGAGACCAGACCATAACAAAATTCTAGAAGGGAAATTGAACGCAACAACACGGAGACCAGATCTTAATGAAATTCGGTAAAGCCTTAACTATTTTTTGATTTGGTTAAAATTTAACTAGGTTTTGATTTAACTAGGTTTCGGTTTCAATTTTTGATTTGATTTGGGATTTTATTTTCAATCTGGAAATTAATTAGCCCTAATTTCTTTTCTTTTTTGGGATGAACATGAGAATTGCTGGAATTTCTCATCTATTTTGATTTTATATGGCTTCCTGGGGTGTAATTTGAGTATCAGTAAGATGTAATTTGGCATATTCATGTGCCCACTTTCTTCCCCTCCTGAGAACATTCCATTGCCAAGAAATGAATTCCTGTTGTGCCCAATATATATAATGGATCAGGTCCGGACTCTCGGATCTAACCAAAATTCGGACCCCAAATTTTTATTTTTATTTTGCTTTTTTTTTTTAAACAACTAAAAAAAGTTTAATATTTTATGGAACTGAAATTTTTACACAATATAGTCTTTTTGGTGTGATTTGGATACATATAACAAAACATGTATGTACATCTGCATGTGTATATATTTTGTTATATGATACAAATCACACAAACTTTATGTATCAGTATAAAATTCCGATTTATAAAATATTAATTTTTTTTAAAATTTTTTTAAAAAACAAATCAAAAAAAAAAAACAGGTCCGGATTTTAAATCTGTCCGGGCTCCCGGACAAGATCCGACCTCTCTATATATATATATATATAGTATATGCACGCTTAATTTTATGTATGAAATATAACTGGTAAGGATAAAATTGCAGGAAAAACAATTGTAACGGAGATTCCCGTAACCATCAACTATGAATTTCAAATGGAAGACTAAATTAAAATTTTGGATCTTTAATTTGTCCACAGCAGCTAATTGGTCTGCCTAGCTGGACCAGCCATGGCATGATGTGGACGCACTCTTTTTAATTGAGGGAACCACGCAAGCTCTTACTTTATACTCAGCATCGATCGAGATTATAACTTTTTCCATACTAATTATTTACAAACATCGTGTGGGACTAGTACTTTAATTTCTCATCTCATGAAACACTCTTTTTAAATTAAAACAACTAGCTACAATAAGGAAGTCGACCAATAAGACAATAAAAGATAAGTTTCATTGTCGAGAGGGAAACACGTTAGTCCCAAGCGTTAAGTCTTTAACTAGAAAAGTAAATATTCGAACTTAAAAAGTTTTGAAGTTTTATTTTGAAAAATATATTATAATTTTTATAACCAAATATATATATATATATATATATATATTGGGCTATATATATATACATAACTCACAGAAGATATTAATCGATCATCGATAATATTTATTGCAGTAAATCGTAGGTGAGAATAAATATAATGACGATTCACTCGTCGATATAACCATCGCTATAGTCAAAAAAACTATCGCCATAAACGACAGTGTACTACACAACTGTATATATATTTTTCTCATATATATATAACCATACTATTACAATGTTAATAATTAAATTTAAGTCTCACATAAAAATATATATATATATATATATATATATATATATATATATACTTGAAATGAAAGGGATGAATAAATTTATACAATAAAAATAAAAACTGAGACGTAAAAGTCATAAAATCTATAATAGTGACTGAGACCATATTAAAGCTAACAATTATTTTCCTTTTCACACAATTATTTTTCCATTTGTATTCCTTTAGACCTATTCTTTATTCAACTACAAACACGAAAATTCCCGGACAACTCTACAAGCTTATTATTGCTATGGCCTATGCATATATGAACAAACCTTAAAATAAGATAAACTTTCTTTCTTTCTTTTTTATTGGGAATAAAATAAAAGCTTAAAAAAGAAGAAGCAAAGAGGTGAGAGAAACTCACCTGAAGTGAAAAACTTAGATTGCCTAGGGCAGCTAATATAAGCTGTCAATCAGCTATTGGTGAAAGAAAGGTTCACTTTCCACCTGTATTCATCCATATTTGTCACTTAACACTTAACACCTTCCCAACACCCCCATAAATAACTATATTTTATACTAGTATTTATTTTCTCTCTCTCACTCCATTTTAATAATTAAAAAAAAACAGATCTTAATTTTGAACCGTTCAAAATAAAGAGTCATTTTGATAGTATCTAAAATATATTGCGGAAAAAAGAGTATTATCCTTTTTAGACATACACAACTTTGTGTATGTGGTTCACCTAATACGATATGATTGATAAATTTTGAAATATTAAATTATTTATCGTTAAAAATGTTATTTTGTATAATTGAATTAAAAAAGTACATTTTTTGCTATATATTATGCACAAAAAGATACTCCATCTGTTCTTTTTTAATTGTTATTTTAGAAAAAAATATAAATCAGATATGTTTAATCCATAATTAAAAACTATTTTACCCTCTATTAAATCAGATATGTTTAATTCATAATTAAAAAATTATTTTTTTTGCTACACCAGTTTCTTATGGCTCCACACAAGTAGTTATTCAATTTGTTACAACTGAAAAAAATTAATAATTTAATTATTTAATTGACAAAATTAAAAGGTAGATCACCGAAATAAAATATAATATATAGTTTAGGATACTAATTCATATTTAATCCATAAATAAACGGTTCATTTTGAATTTGATGAAATCAAGATCCCACAAGATTTCCCATTTCACCCCTTCCCGTCCCCTTAATTTCCACCACGGCCCATCCCTTCAAAACAAATATATAATTCCTTATCTCTCCCCACCTTCACCCTCTAATTTCTCTCTCTTGAACAAACTTCACTTTTTTCTCTCAAAATAGATGCAATGGAAAAGGGAGAAACTTCGGTGACTGAACAACACCAAGAAGCGGAAGAAACCACCACGGCCCACTACCAAATAATCCCACCGGGTCTGACCCAAGACGAGTTCGACGAGTTAAACCGGTTCATCTCCGAGTTCCACACGTACCAACTCGCCAAGAACCGGTGCTCTTCCCTACTAGCGCAACGCATCCACGCGCCACTCGACACAGTCTGGTCTATCGTCCGCCGATTCGATAAGCCCCAAACGTACAAGCACTTTATCAAGAACTGTACCGTTACAGACGGCTTCAAAATGGCGGTGGGCGATACCAGAGATGTGAATGTCATATCGGGTTTACCGGCTGCAACCAGTACCGAGAGGCTGGATATACTGGACGATGACCGGCACGTCACCGGGTTTAGTATTATTGGCGGTGAGCATAGGCTGAGGAATTACAGGTCGGTGACGACGATGCATGAGATGGAGCGTGACGGGAGGATCTGGACCGTTGTTTTGGAATCGTACGTCGTGGATGTGCCGGAGGGGAATACCGAGGAGGACACGCGTCTGTTTGCGGATACGGTTGTGAAATTGAATCTGCAGAAGCTGGCGACGGTTACGGAAGGGATGGCACGTGACCGTTCTCAGGTGATCATGTGAATAATCCAAAGCAAACATTTCTGATCATCAAAAATTTAGTGCTTTACTTTTTTTCTCTCTTTTTCATTTGAGTTTTTTCTGTTCTTTGCTCTCATCAGAAGATTACCAAAATATCCTTTGTTACATGAAATGATGACTTGGAAAGGTGAGGACATTTTGGTAAATGCAGCTGTACAGAAATGTTCATGGAAAGTTTTTTAATTTTAATTCTGTGGGATCAAGGTTTATTTTAAGAAATATGGATATCCTCAATAAATGTGACAGCCAACTTTTACTGTTGTACATTTTGTCGATGGGAATAAAAAATTGGTGGGGAAGGAAAAAAAGTACTAATAAATATTGCATTTTTTTTAATGTATTAATATTGCAAAATTTGTTAGTATGTTAATGATGACAAAGAAGTGAGAATAAAAGCATAAAGTAGTGAATATTTATTAGTAATTTAAGGGATGCTCACAAGTGTGACTACAACCAGAAGGATTGGAGGACAATGTACATCTATAAATGCATGGGAAGCATATTTGCCTAATCTGGTCTCCTTTATTTGCACTATTTTTGGTTTCCATATTTTAAGCTTTCACTAACATACATACTATATTACTATGCGTAACCCCCCCCCCCCCCTCTCCCCCACCCCCACCCACACCCACCCTCCACAACTCCCCCCCCCCCCTTTCCCACTCCCCCCTCCCCCTTGCCCCAACCCCAAAAAATCTAAATGAAATGAATTTGAATGGCAATAGTAAATTCTTACATTTGCTCTTGAAAAAAAAATTAAAAAAACTAATAAAACCTAAAGAAAAGTTAAAAAAATATCTAAAAGAGGAAAGAGAATCTACAAACAAAAACAAAAGTATACCAAAAAAGAAACAGGGAAAAAAGGTTGGCATCAGCAGTGGAGGGTATCAAGGTGACAGTAACAATTTGGAGACTTGTTTAGTTGATGAGCATTCCAAGGCCTCCAGCCAGCCCAGCTCAGGTGGAAGGAACATTAAAACATTTCTAGAGAGAGAAAAAATTGGTGGGGTACTCTCTCGCTCTTATAATATATCAAGTTTTAGCATATGCTCTAAGAATTAAGAAAATAATTATATGGTATTAAATATAATATTAATTATTTATAATATCCTTAAATTCGTATAATTATCATACTTATCTCATATTTTCTCTCATCTGTAATATTTTCTTATAAGGAGTAATTTTAAAAAAAATATAATTAATTTTCTTAGATTATATAAAACGATAAATAATTTTAAAAAAAATAAAATCATTTAAATAATATATGACGGGGAGGGAGTAGTATTTAATTGTTTGATGCAGTGTAAATTATTTGTTTGAAAGTGATGAGTATTTTTGAGTATAGTGCAATTTTTAGGGAGGCTGAAAAGCAACCCACTTTGGTAAGGTATCTCAGTCCTCGTTCCTTTTATAGCAAGGCCGAAGAAAAAGAAACACAGACATTCCTTTGCCTTTTGGTATTTTGCCAAAAGAGTCTCTTGTATAGTTATAATCTCAATACTCAATAAGTCAATGTACCCCTCTTTCCATTCACAGAACTTATGATTCTTAAAACAAATTAAAGAATGAAAAAAGAATAAAAAAAGGTTAATATTGTCAAAGTAAAATTGATTTTGTCGGATTATTAAGTATCGTTTAATGTATTAATTATTTTAGAATAATTATAAAATTAATGTCACTAATATATATTTGCTCTAGTAGAAATATTTTTACTCTCGACAATATCAGCAAATCAAAAAAATAAACAAAAAGCAAAATGTTATTATAATTTTAGAGAGAGTATAAGAAGATTATATATAAGAAGTGAGATTTTCTATTATTCTTCAAGATCTACAATATACATGGATAGTGAAATTTCAATTTATAAATTACACAAATACATGAACAAAGATAGAAGATGAAATAAATATAAACTTAAATAGGGAGAATGAATAGCTCATCAATGTGTCTTAATATGTAGGTTATGTAGGTTATAGAAAATGAATGGACATCCATATTATAACTATTCATAACACTCCCCCTTGGATGTAAAATTCATTTGAAGAATATGTCTCGTTAAAACCTTACTAGGAAAAATCACGTGGGATAAAAAACCTAGTGAAGGAAAAAGAGTACATAATTCTTCAAAACTTATGAGATATTGCTTTATGAAAACTTTAATTACTCCCCTCATGATTATATCATTTGAGATCTACGAGTCAACGTAATCCAACGTTGTGGACTAGCTTCTCAAATGTAGAAGTAGGAAGCGCCTTTGTTAATAAATCGCCAAATTTTCACTTGAAGCGGATTTCTTTGAACATTTATATCACCATTCTTTGAAGGTCATGAGTGAAAAAGAACTTTGGTGAAATATGTTTTGTTCTATCACCTTTGATATATCCTTCCTTGAGTTGGACAATGCATCGTTTGTATTATCCTCATATAAGACCGCTTGTTTCTTCTCCGAAGATAAACCGTAAGCTCCTCGTATGTGTTGAATTACTGGACCTTAACCATACACATTCACGACTAGCCTCATGTATTGCCAAAATTTCAAAGATGGTTAGAGGATGTAGCTACTATAGTTTTGCTTCATCGAACGCCAAGAAATGGCGGTTCCACCACAAGTGAATACATATCCGGTTTATGATCGAGCATTATGAGGATCGGATAGGTACCTCTGCATCCGCAAAACCGACCAAATCTGTTTTGGGTTGGTTAGAAAAATACAAACCCATATCCTTTATACCTTGTAGGTAACGAAGTATATGTTTAATCCCATTCCAATGCCTTCGGGTTGGACAAGAGCTATCTTGCTAATAAGTTGATAGAGAATGATAAATCAGGTCGTGTATGACTAGCAAGATACATTAGTGCTCCAATTGCACTCAAGTATGGTACTTCAGGACCAAGAATCTCCTCATCATTTTCTCGAGGTCGGAAAGGGTCTTTATTTACATCAAGTGACCTCACAACCATTGGGGTGCTCAACGGATGTGCTTTTTCCATATAAAATCGTTTTAGCACCTTCTCTATATAAGATGTTTGATGCACAAGAATACCGTCCTTTAAATGCTCTATATGTAACCCAAGACAAAATTTTGTCTTTCCAAGATCTTTCATTTCAAATTCTCTTTTCAAGTATTCTACTACCTTTGAAATCTCTTCAGGAGTTCCAATGATATTTAGATCATCATCATATCTTTGCCAATAATAACAAACTCAAATCTAGATCTCTTTATAAAAATGCATGGGCTAACAAGATCATTCTTATATCCCTCCTTTAACAAATATTCACTAAAGACGGTTTATACCACATGCAATTAGGATTGTTTTAATCCATATAGAGATCTATTTAATTTGATCGAGTATCGTTTCTCGAGAACCGGATTTACATGCTTACGCAATTTAAATCATACGGGAGTTCCATATAAATTTCATTATCAAGTGGGCCATACAAATATCTCAGAATTGACATCCATTAGACTTAAATGAAGTCCTTCTTTTATTGCTAGATCGATTAGGAATTGAAAAGTAGTCACATCCATCACAGGAGAGTATGTCTCTTCATAATCAATAAGGGTCTTTGTGAAAATCCTTGCTTAACTAGTCGTGCTTTTATGTCGCACAATTTCACCCATTTCATTTCGTTTTGAACAAAACCCATTTGTACCTAATTGGTTTTACACCACCATCAAAAACGAACTCTTGGTCCAAAAACATTTCTCTTTTCAAGAGATTTCAATTCTGCCTCAATTGCATCTTTCCATTTTGGCCAATCAATTCTATGCATGCATTCTTCAATAGACCTTGGTTCAAGATCCTCGTCAACTTTTATAACATCTAGCGCTATATTGTATGAAAAAACATTATCGACGTCAATTTCATTTCGGTTCCATATTTTTCTGAACATGACATAATTTATCGAGATCTCTTCATTTTCAATGATTTGTGTTTTGATTGTCTTTTTGGGCCATAATATTAGTCATGTCTAGAGGTTTTCTCAGACTCTTACGGAGTTACCATTTCCTCGTCATGACCATCTTGAATCTTTGTTCCTTTTCTCATACGAGGATTCTTATCTTTGGAACCGACTGGTCTACCACGCTTCAAGCGTGTTTTAGATTCATTAGCAACAAGAGGTTGTCCTGCTGGGACATCAATTTTAATTGGAGCATTAACAGCTGGTATATGTGACTTTGTTACACTCTTTGGGTCAGAAAATGCGTCTAGCAATTGATTTGCTAAACTTTGTAAATGAATTATCTTCTGAACTTCTAGTTCACATTTTTTTGTACGAGGATCAAAATGAGACAATGATAATTCATTCCAGCTTATCTCTTTTTCCAGCTGCCTATTTTCTCCCCCTAATGTTGGGAAGACTGATTCATCAAAATGACAATCAGCGAATCTAGCTGTAAATAAATCCCCTATTGATGGTTCTAAATATTTAATTATAGATGGGGATTCATATCCAACATATATTCTTAACCTCCTTTGATGTCCCATCTTAGTACGTTGTGGTGGAGGAATTGGAACATATACAGCACAACCAAAAATTCTTAGATGAGAAATATTTGGTTCTGACCAAAAACCAATTGTAAAGGGAGTACTTATGATAACTTGTTGGTGCGATGCGAATTAGTGTTGCGCATGTAAAATAGCATGACCCCAAGCGAGAAATTGGAAGTTTTGATCTCATTAGTAATGGTCTTGCAATCAATTGAAGACGCTTAATTATTGATTCTCAGAAGGCCATTTTGTGTGTGAACATGTACTACTGGGATGTTCAACACTTATCCCAATAGACATACAATAATCATTGAAAGTTTGGGAAGTAAATTCACCGGCATTGTCAATCTGAATTTTCTTGATGGGATAATCTGGAAAATGTGCTCGTAATCGATTAATTGAAGCAAGTAACCTCGCAAACGCCTTGAGTTGCGAGTTAATAATAGAGATACATATGACCACCTTGTTGATGCATCAATTAAAACTATAAAATATCTAAAAGGTCCACATAGTGGATGAATTGGTCCACATATATCACCTTGTATTCGATTACAGAAAAATAAGGGATTAGGTCCCTATCTTAAAGGTGATGGTAGAACAATTAACTTGCCTTGAAAACAAGCAAAGACATGGGAAATCATTGATTGAAGAATCTGCTGGTTCTCCAATGGATGTCCACATGAATTCTCAATTATTCTTCGCATCATTATCGATCCAGGATGGCCTAACCGTTCATGCCAAACAACAAAGTTATTGTGATTCGTTAGCTTTTTATAAACAACCACATTTGTTTCAATTGTTCTAATTCTCGTGTAGTACATGTGACGCCCCCAAAATTAGGTATACATCACTCATCTTGGGTCGTCAGATACATAGTACAGAATTCAAATACAACTTACTAATACAACTGTCGTGTACAATACGACAAACATAAACTGTGAGTTTGAATACAAATATTATCTACTAGAGATTATACAAACTCAAAAGGAGTCCTCATTACAATTATTATCACACTATTTCATATAATAGTGAGGACTACTAATGCTATCCTCTGGACCATCACTCCGTTCCCCGACTCGTCCCAACTATATTCTCATTTCCTGAAGAGAACAGTGAAAGAAAGGGTGAGCTCAACTAGCCCAGTAAGAAATATTATGACTAAGATAATGCAGAATAAATTATCATTAGTCTCCAACAATGTTAAACTGATAAAATATAATAGATATCAAGTTTAACTGCAGCGGAACAAGCAATCCATTAAAAGAGTCAAGTAGAAAATAAAATCTATTATCTTTTATGATTTAAAAGGTTTTTCATCATCATTATATTTGAGACTCAAACTTAATAAATATTCCACGTCATCAAATCACCCCTGCACTACGGCCAAGGATATTCTTTAATATCACGACCACAATTATCCATGCACTACGGGCCAAGAATATTTGTGTATTCATTAATGGTCAAGATCATGCCAACAACTATCCATCAATGCACTACGGGCCAATGAGAACTTTTACCACATCATTTGTAACATTACGATCATGATTACACCGAATAATCCCTGGTCATAATCATACCAAGTCCATCTATGCACTACAGGCCACAAATGACTTTCAACAAAATATAAACATGAGGATGATGACAATGATATAAGAATTCAATAAAACAAGTTCAAGAATTATTTTATCCAGGAATTTTTTACGTCCAAATTGTCAACATGATACTGTTTTGTAGAGTAAAATTCAAGAATGATCGGAAGAATATTTCCATGAAAAAAGATTTGGATGAAGCGCAAATATCAAGGATATTCTACTAATTTCATGGAGTATAGAAGTTGAAACTTTAACTAAGCGAGTATAATAAAGAATGGAATAACAAAAGAAATCACCATACATATGCGGTGCTTAGCATAGATAAGTTATTCAACAGAATAATAATAACGGAACCGGTCGAGGCAAAATTTGCGCAAGCAGGATGTTCCAACAGAATAATAAAGAGCGGAACCGGTCGGTGTAAAAACACATGTACATGATGTTCCAACAGAATAATAATAAGACGGAACTGTGGTCCAATTGTAAAAAACACATGTAAGCGGGATGTTCCAACAGAATAATAGAAGAATGTCACCAAGTATAGGGTAGACCGCGTATACAGGTTATTCCAACAGAATAATAAGAATTGGAATAACAACAGTTCTCTTCATGAATAAGAAAGAATAACACTCCTTACGAGTACAACAAATAATATTCCCTACCTTAAGAAGAAGAGTACTGGATATATAAGTAGTGAAAGTAGAATATATTCTTTTCTTTCTCTCTATAGTTTATCTCTCTAGAGTTTCAGTGAATTCGTAAGAAAATAATGAATGAATGAGCTTCTATTTATAGAAAAATGGAATGCATAGTAACTAACTCATGAACGGTCGAGATTGATTTACTTTAATCTGACGGTCCATATTTAAAGCAAAATAAAATATAATATATTCTATTTATAATCTAATAAAACGAATAACTTTATAAAAGATTTTACTATGCAAACACTATGCAGGCACTATGCAAATACTATGCATAATAAAATATAATATATTCTAATTATTATCTAATAAAACAGATAGCTTTATAAAAGTATTCTATTTTATATAAAAAGATTTTACTATACAAAACACTACGCAACACTATGCATAATAGAATAGAATATATTCTATTTATAGAATAACTTTATAAAAGTATTCATTTTATATAAAAGATTTTCGTATTATTACATTAATAATACCAACAAAACTGAGTGACTAATCACTTAAGCATCAATAATTAATACAAGTGTGCTACTACGCAACCACCACGATATTATCTTGTACTTTTAACAAGGGTGTTTCAATAGTTAACAGTAAAACTTCCGCTATTATTTTCTTAAAGTATTTTTGTCGTTTTCTCAATCCGACAATAATTCCGCTAGGGTCCACCAATGATTGTGCCATTGTACTAATATTCCCCTGTTAAAATGAATATTCCAGACCAATCGAATATTATATAACAACTTGCGTACTTTTGCAAAATTTATAAATATTACCCACAACTATTATATCAATTTCACTCCATAATATTCAAAAATAATATTTATAGAAAATTCATCTTTATTCAAAAAGTTGGGGTTTACAATCTTCCCTTCTTATGAAATTTTGCCCTCGAAATTAGGGAATGCATTACTGGTATGTCGAAGAGGTAAGGATACCTTGATTTCATTTTTGATTCTAACTCCCAAGTCATTTCCTCAACATCGTGGTTTCTCCACAAAACTTTGACTTGAGGTATAACCTTGAGTGCGTAGAATATGTTCCTTCTTATCCAAGATTTTAACAGGAACCTCTTCATACGTCAAATCTTCCGCTATTTCATCCGGTTCCAACTCAATAATATGGTTCGGGTCTTCCACATATTTACGTAACATGGATATGTGAAAAACGTTATGAACACGAGACATACTTGGCGGTAAAGCGAGTCTATAGGCCACAGTTCCTACTCGATCAAGGATTAAAAATGGGCCGATAAATCGAGGATTGAGCTTTTCTCTCTTTCCAAATCTCGTAACCCCTTTCCATGGAGCAACACGTAACAACACATGATCTCCTATATCGAATTCCAAGACCTTTCGATGAAGATCAGCATAACTCTTTTGTCGATCTTGTGAGGTTTTTATACGTTGCCGAATCGTTTGAATCTTTTTTGTAGTCATACGTACCAACTCCGGTCCCAACAACGTTGCTTCACCCACCTCATCCCAGCATACTGGAGAACGACACTTTCTTCCATACAACGCTTCGAATGGAGCCATGCCAATACTTGCTTGATAACTGTTGTTGTAGAAAAACTCCACCAATGGTAAGAACTTGTCCCAACTTTCCTTGAAATCAAGGACACAGAGTCTTAATAGATCTTCAAGAGTTTGAATAGTCCTCTTCGACTGTCCGTCCGTCTGAGGATGATATGCCGAGCTAAATCGTATATCCGTGCCCATAGCTTTTTGCAAACTAACCCAAAATCTTGAAGTGAATCTTAGGTCTCGATCATAAACTATGGATACTGGCATACCATGCAGTTTTACAATCTCGTTTATGTATATACGAGCAAGACGTTCAAGTGTATAAGTTTCTCGTATAGGTAGGAAATGAGCAGACTTGGTCAATCTATCAACAATGACCCAAATTGCATCTATGCCTCGAGAAACCTTGGGAAGACCGAAGAATTGAAATCCATGGTAATGTGTTCCCACTTCCATTCGGAATTTCAAGTGGTTGCAATGGACCTTTTGGTACTTGATGCTCCGCCTTGACTCGTTGACAAGTTAAACACCTTGAGATAAATTATGCTATCTCTCTCTTCATATTGCTCCACCAAAATGTATGTCGAAGATCACGATACATTTTGGTACTCCCGAGATGGATTACAAACGGTGTGTTGTGCGCCTCCGTCATGATTTTATACTTTAAATCAGGGTTGTTAGGAACACAAAGTCTGGAGTTGACTCGAAGTATTCCTTCTTCATCGATTCTTACTTCCGGCATCGCACCTTCTTGCACTTTCCTCCTCATACGCATCAGCTCCGGATTTGTAATTTGAGCAGCTTTATTTTATCAATTAAAGTCGGTTCTACTCGTATATTTGCCATCATCACGTGGGTCCCTGGAGTCTTTATCTCTATCTCCATCCTTTGCAAGTCATACAAAATGGGCCTTTGCGTTGACAATATTGCACTCGTACCCGCATATGATCTTCTACTCAATGTGTCAGCTACCACATTCGCTTTTCCAGGATGGTATTGGATGGTATGATCATAATCTTTCAACAGTTCAAGTCAACGTCGTTGTCGCATGTTGAGTTCCTTTTGAGTGAAGAAATATTTGAGGCTTTTATGATCCGTAAAGATCTCCACTTTCTCCCCATACAAGTAATGCCTCCAAATTTTAAGTGCGAAGACAACAACTGCTAACTCTAGGTCATGAGTAGGATAATTCCTCTCATATTCTTTGAGTTGTCGTGAGGCATAGGCTATGACTTTCCCATGTTGCATGAGAACACATCCTAAACCCTTTGCCCGAAGCATCATCATGAGATGACAAATCCCTCCGAACCGGATGGTATTGTCGAGCAGTCTTGAAATAAGTCTCCTCTCGAGTTCTTGAAAACTCTTCTCACATTCTCTCGCTCCAACCGAACTTTGTATCTTTCCGAGTCACCGAGTTAGTGGAGTAGCGCTTTGAGAAACCCTTCACTTAATCTCGATAATAACCAATTAAAGCGAGAAAGCTACGTACATCCGGCCATCGATTTAGGTTGCTCCCAACTTTGAATAGCTTCAATCTTCATTGGGTCAACAGATATTCCATGACTTGATACCACGTGCCCAAGGAATGCTACTTCCTCGCCGTAACTCGCATTTCTTCAACTTGGCATAAAGCTTGTATTCACGAAGCTTTTGAGTATCGACTTCAAGTGTTCCTCATGATCTTCACGGCTTTTGGAATATATGAGGATGTCATCAATAAAGACGACCACAAAATGATCCAAATATTCCTTGAATACTCGGTTCATCATATCCATGAAGGCAGCAGGAGCATTAGTCAATCCAAAGGACAGACTAGGAATTCATAATGCCCGTACCATGTTCTGAAAGCCGTCTTTGGAATATCATCGATTCTAGTCTTCAATTGGTGATATTCGAAACGAAGATCAATCTTTGAAAAGAATTTAGCTCCTTGCAACTGGTCAAACAGGTCATCAATACGTGGCAATGGGTACCTATTTTTGATGGTGACATGATTCAACTCCCGATAATCAATACAAAGTCGCATACTCTCATCTTTCTTCTTCACGAATATAACAGGAGCACCCCAAGGAGAAGTACTAGGACGAATAAAGCCAATGTCTAACAATTCCTGCAGTTGAGTCTTTAACTCTCGAAGTTCAATAGAGCCATTCGACATGGGGCTTTGGAAATGGGTTTTATACAAGGGTTCAAGGTCGATACAAAATTCAATTTCACGCCTGGGGTAGGCTGGGAAGTTCTTTGGAATACGTCGGAAATTCATTAACAATAGAAATATTATTCAAAACTGACGTATTTTTGTTTAGATCTGTGACATGAGCTAAGAAAGCTTGACATCCATTTTTCAATAAACGAATAGCTTTATGGCTTGAGATGACAGTGATTGATTTTAATGGTTTGGTTGCTTGAATTCGCATAATAGGTCGATTAGGAATATGAAAGCTAACAACCTTACGAAAACAATTAATTTTTGCATGATGAGTAGTTAACCAATCAATCCCTAAAATTACATCAAATGCAAGTATTTTAAATGCAATAAGATCGACAGGTAATGTGTGGGTACCAACTTGAACCAAAAAAGACTTATAAACCGTGGATGTAGTGAAGGTTTCTCCCAATGGAGTTTCCACAGATAAGTCAAAGTCTAATTTCTCCGGAGTCAAATTTAATCGTTGAGCGCAAGTAGGAGAAATAAAAGAATGGGTAGAACCGGTATCAAATAAAGTGTATACTTCGCTAGAGTTTATGATAAGCTTACCCGTAATGACTTCATTCGGGTTCCTTATTCTCTGGGAGGTCACAACAAACGCTCTCCCTTGCACTACCGGCTTTGACTTTTCTGGGACAGCCTTTGGTGCCTCCATCCTAGCTGAATTTGTCTTCGGTGAATGACAAAATCGAGCTAAGTGACCTTCTCTTCCACAATTATAACATGCTTTGGATGGCATCGCATAATTTGACCGATGTGTCCCTCCCTCCGCATTTGAAGCATATGATAGGTGGTCTTTCTCCTTCCTTAAAAAGCGGGTCTTTGGTCGACGCTTTCCATCATTGTTGAATCTCCTCTTCTTGAAATGTCCATTCTTATTGTTTTGGCCCTAATTACCACCGAAGTGGTTACCATTTCGCCCGTTGATTCCCTCCACGCTTGTTGTCACCGCCCGATGGATCGCTCTCACTGTGGTATTATCATTTTCGTTTGCTCTCTTTTCGTTGCGTTGACTCGTTATCGCGCTCCACCAATGAGCCCTATTTACAACATCGAATACAAACACGGTTTATGAGAAATAAGATGTTGACGTATTTCCGCTTCAAACCTCTTAAAACATTCGCGCCATTCTCTCTTCATTATCCACCAAGTGGGGACGTAAAATGGGATAACTCGCAAATTTTGCCTCGTATTGCGACACGGTCGTATTGTTTTGCTCCTATTTGATAAAGTCCACCTCCTTCATGTGACGAATACTTTCGGGAAAGTATTTGTCGTTGAATGACTCTTGGAACTTCTCCCAAGACATCTTTAAGACGGCGAAGTTGAGTACGCTTTTACCGATTCCCACCAAGAATCGCCTCCGCATGCAACATAAAGGTGGCAAAGGAACCTTTGCTCCTGGAGCATCCCAAGACATCAAATATCTTGGTGATCTCGCTTTATCCATGCTTCGCCATAAGTGATTTTGGCTCTCCTTAAACTCCGGTGGTCCCGGCTCCTTGAATCATTTAGCGGTGACCGCCCAAGAGTTTCCAAGTGTTTCCACCTACATTTTGGGACAGAGAGAGCTCTCTCTGCTTTGTTGTTGCATTGAATTGCATAAAGCCTCTGAATAATCCATCATTCAAAGATTTGGTCGGTGTTGTTGTTTGCATGAGGATTGTCGCCTTCTCGATGCACATTCTCCTAATTATTGATATGTGGAGACTCAACAGCCTCTCTTGTGCTCCATTGCTATTCTCAACATTTTGGATGTCATTTTCAGACATCGCCACAAAACAAAGGTTAATTGACATGTAATATAATATCTCTAAACTCCGACCAACCAATTTAAATACAAAATAAATTTAAGTAAGTCATACTAGCGAAGGAATTCCCATCTCTCCCTCCTAGTTCTAGTCTCACGTCTTAGCTGTGGATCATATCCCTAAGCTTTGATAATTAACTGTGACACCCCAAAATTAGGTATACATCACCCATCTTGGGTCGCGGATACATGGTATGTAATTCAAATACAACTTACTAATACAACTGTCGTGTACAATACGACAAACATAAACTGTGAGTTTGAATACAAATATTATCTACTAGAGATTATACAAACTCAAAAGGAGTCCTCATTACAATTATTATCACACAATTTCACAGAATAGTGAGGACTACTAATGCTATCCTCTGGACCATCACTCCGTTCCCCGACTCGTCCCAGCTATATTCTCATTTCCTGAAGAGAATAGTGAAAGAAAGGGAGAGCTCAACTAGCCCAGTAAGAAATATTATGACTAAGATAATGAAGAATAAATTATCATTACTCTCCAACAATGTTAAACTGATAAAATATAATAGACATCAAGTTTAACTGCAGCGGAACAAGCAATCCATTAAAAGAGTCAAGTAGAAAATAAAATATACTATCTTTTATGATTTAAAAGGTTTTTCATCACTGTTATCGCTGAGACTCAGCTTAATAAATATTCCACGTCATCGAATCACCCCTGCACTACGGCCAAGGATATTCTTTAGTATCACAACCATAATTATCCATGCACTACGGGCCAAGAATATTTGTGTATTCATTAATGGTCAAGATCATGCCAACAACTGTCCATCAATGCACTATGGGCCAATGAGAACTTTTACCACATCATTTGTAACATTACGGTCATGATTACACCGAATAATCCCTGGTCATAATCATACCAAGTCCATCTATGCACTACAGGCCACAAATGACTTTCAACAAAATATAAACATGAGGATGATGACAATGATATAAGAATTCAATAAAACAAGTCCAAGAATTATTTTATCCAGGAATTTTTAACGTCCAAATTGTCAACATGATACTGTTTTGTAGAGTAAAATTCAAGAATGATCAGAAGAATATTTCCATGGAAAGATACTGGATGAAACGCAAATATCAAGGATATTCTACTAATTTCATGGAGTATAGAAGTCGAAACTTTAACTAACCGAGTATAATAAAGAATGGAATAACAAAAGAAATCACCATGTATGCGGTACTTCGATGAGACAAAGTTATTCAATGAGAATAATAATAACGGAACCGAAGTCGTGCAAAATTTGCATATGCAGGATGTTCCAACGGAATAATAAAGACGGAACCAGTCCGGTGTAAAATATATCTATACATGATGTTCCAATGTAATAATAATAAGAGCGGAACCAGTCGGTGTAAAACACATGCACAGGATGTTCCAATGAGAATAATAGAAGAATGTCACCAAGTATAGGGTAGATCACAGAGCACAAAAGTTATTCCAATGTAATAATAAGAATTGGAATAACAACAGTTCTCTTCATGAATAAGAAAGAATAACACTCCTTATGAGTACAACAAATAATATTCCCTACCTTAAGAAGAAGAGTACTTGATATATAAGTAGTGAAGTAGCGTAATACTTTCTTCTTTCTCTCTATAGTTTATCTCTCAGAGTTCAAGGTGAATTCGTAAGAAAATAATGAATGAATGAGCTTCTATTTATAGAAAAATGGAATGCATAAGTAATTAACTCATGAAGCTATTCGAGATTGATTTACTTTAATCTGACAAATTCCATATTTAAAGCAAAATAAAATAAAATATATTTTATTTATAATCTAATAAAACGAATAACTTTATAAAAGATTTTACTATGCAAATACTATGCAGGCACTATGCAAATACTATGCATAATAAAATATAATATATTCTAATTATTGTCTAATAAAATGAGATAGCTTTATAAAAGTATTATTCTTTTTTTTATAAAAAGATTTTACTATACAAAACACTATGTGTATATTTATACGCAACACTACGCATAATAGAATATAATATATTCTATTTATAGAATAACTTTATAAAAGTATTACTGCTTTATATAAAAGATTTTTCGTATTATTACATTAATAATACCAACAAAAGCTGAGTGACTTATCACTTAAGCATCAATAATTAATACCGTAGGTATGCTACTATGCAACCACGCCAGCGTATTCATACTTTAACACCGGGTGTTTCAACAGTTAACGGTAAAACTTCCGCCGTTATTTTCATAAAGTATTTTTGTCGTTTTCTCAATCCGACAATAATTCCGTTGTGGGGTCCACCAATGATTGTGCCGTTATACTAATATTCCCTGTTAAAACAAATATTCCCCGACCAATCGAATATTATATAACAACTTGCGTACTTTGCAAAATTTATAAATATTACCCACAACTATTATATCAATTTCACTCCATAATATTCAAAAATAATATTTATAGAAAATTCATCTTTATTCAAAAAGTTGGGGTTTTACAGTACAAACCAGAGGAAAAAGCTGGTAATTTTTCTAATACTCTTTTATTACCCGAGATTATACTCGTAATGTGAAGATACTCAATCTTTCCTTCACATGTTGTCTCAATATGATACCCATTTCGGCGGATATCCTTAAAACTCAATAAATTTCTTTGAGACCTGGGAGAGTATAATACTTCATCAATTTCAAGTTTTGTTCCTCCAGCAAGAAAATGTTAGCTCTTAGGAGCCTCCTATCAATTTTGCACTACAGATATAGTACTAACATTTGCCTTTTGCATTATGAAAGAAGAAAATATTTCTTATTACGTAATATAGTGTGCGTGAAGTAGCCTTTGTCTCATGAGACATATATCTCCACCATTCATTGCAAATCGAATCAAGAGAGTATCTATGTTATTCAAAGAAAATAAGAAATATATAATCAAATTAATAAAATATCCATATATATAACGAATCATAAGAAAGCAGTTAAACATGATAAAAACATAATAATTAAAATTTTATTAATGCTTAAAATAAAGTCCAATAACATCAAAACATCATCTAAAAATTTTATATTTGGACACTCTCATCACCAAACAAGAAGTCAATTTTTTCTTGAGATTTGAGAAAAATCAAGAACATCAAGATGAGTGGTATCAACATAACCATAATTAAAATCATCATTTCCAGAATCAAGATTTGTCTCATCTTTTCCATCCTTACTAGAAAAATTGAGATTTGTCTCATCTTTTCCATCCTCACTAGCAAAATTTGTCTCTATCTTCTTCCCTTTATCTTTTAGTGATTGTTGATAGAGCTCAACAAGATGTTTTGGTGTACGACAGATACGAGACCAATGGCCTTTACCTCCACAACGATAACACAAATTCTCCGTGGTATTTTTATCTTTATCACCTTTTTCACGTTTTCCATCCTTATATTCCCACTTCTGGTGGGTATATGTGTTTAAGAAATGACCACCATGATGATTATTTCGACCACGTCCACGTCCACGTCCACGTCCATGTCCATAATCACGTCCACGACTCTTTGGCGTGACCTCTATTTTTTCCATTATATGTTACGGATTCATCTGCGAGGACCGGAGCAGATCCGATTGGGCCGGGCCTCATGATTTTTCATCAATAGTTCATTGTTTTGCTCAGCCACAAGGAGGCATGAAATCAGTTCAGAGTATTTCTTAAAGCCCTTTTCACGATATTGCTGCTGCAGGAGCATATTAGATGCGTGAAAGGTGGAGAATGTTTTTTCTAACATATCTGCATCAGTGATCTTTTCTCCACATAATTGTAATTTAGAACTGATCTTAAACATAGCTGAGTTATAATCACTTACAGATTTAAAATCTTGTAATCTTAGATGCATC
Source organism: Panax quinquefolius (assembly GCA_020205615.1). Classification (NCBI taxonomy): domain Eukaryota; kingdom Viridiplantae; phylum Streptophyta; class Magnoliopsida; order Apiales; family Araliaceae; genus Panax; species Panax quinquefolius. Next base: position 93,787,239 of record CM035167.1, on the reverse strand, counting down.
CAATCATAACGAGCTTTAGGAAGTATTACGGTTTTACGGTGGTCGATATTTCCTTTAGATTGTTCCAAAGGATAAGTGGATCTTTAACATCAAATATTCAATTTTAAGTCCCTCATGGAGGTGATGACGAAGAAATATCATCGCTCTGGCCTTATCTTGACTAGATGTTTTGTTTCCTTCTTTGATAGTATCACCAAGACCTTTTGCATCTAGATGAATTTCAAAGATCTAACACCCATGATAAATAATTCTTTCCAATAATGTCAAGAGCCACAAATTCGAAGTTTAGCAAGATTTGTCATCAGAACTTCATACAAAAATATCAAAAATTATTAGAAATTTAATTTATTATAACTATCCACATGTGCATGTTATAAAAATTATATAAACATACTATATATATTTATTTAATGGAAGCATCTGGAGCTTACTAACGTGAACATGCATGGGGATGGGGATATGGTAGACATGCATTCGAAATCAATTTGCATGTGATAATCTATGTACGTGGACAACTTATATATATATATATATATATATATAATTTATTAACAAAACTAAAGTTTATATTGTTATTGGGTCGAGACAGAAAGCAATGTAGTTAGGAATACACTATCAAAACTTTTATCTCCATAATTATAAACATATATGAATAAACATACATAATCGATAAAATTGTCATATATACATGGGAGAATCCATGTATAAGATGATTTTGTTAGTCTAGATTTGAATGATACTTTGTATCCAGGAAATGCCATTAAAGTTCAATTATTTTAATTTTATACTCAAGTTACTCAAATTCAAAGAATAATTATATATATGTATGCATTATGCGTTATGTTGCTTATATATATAGTGATGCACATGTATACTAAAAATAAAAAATAGCATATAAGTAATCGCACATAGATTATATATATAACTATGTAACGACGTAACATAACATATATTGTCATAACATAACTATATATATATATATATATATATATATATATAGTGTTATACTTTCTTCTTCTTCAAATTAACTATGATTATCTACTTCAAGACGAAAATGATAAGCAATTCATGCTGATAACGTATTATAATTTTAGAGAGAGCATAAGAAGATTATATATAAGAAGTGAGATTTTCTATTATTCTTCAAGTACAACCAATACATGGAGAGTGAGCCTCAATTTATAGGCTACACAAATACATGAACAAAGATAGAAGATGAAATAAATATAAACTTAAATAGGGAGAATGAATAGCTCATCAATGTACTAATATGTAGATTATGTAGGTTATAGAAAATGAATGGACATCCATATTATAACTATTCATAACAAATGTATATTTTTAGAGTTAGGACAAATTATTTCAATATACTCTTTCTGTCTCTTAAAAATTGACTTAGTTTGACTTTTTTAGTCAAGTTGACCATTTTTAGAATCAAAATTTATATTGATTTATTGTATATAAGGAAACTATAACAATAAGAAACTAAATTGAATTTACTACAGCCTCCAATTTTCGCAAGTTTAACTATATAAGAAATATATTTAATTCTTAATTTCAAAAATAATTAATTTGACCTGAAAAGTCATGATTTTCGTGAGTTTGACAATATAAGAAGGAAATTGTTAAATTCACAAAAAAAATATGTTATTTCCATAACAAAAGTGTCGCTATAGATCCTATAGCGACGATTTTCACCGTTACAATACATTTACAGCGACACTTTTGTTGTGAAAATAACAAAAAATGTTGTGAATTTAACAATTCCCTATAAAAAATATGCTTAATTCTTAATTTCAAAAATAATTAATTTGACGTGAAAAGTCGTGTAATCAGTTTTCTATGGACAAATGTAACAATATAAAATATTTAGAGAATTGATATTTTTATAAGTAAATTTGATATTTATACAAGTTTCTTTTCACATGAATAGTAAATGAGATAGAGAGAAGACCTGTGAAAATTATCAAATTTACTCGTAAAAATATCAATTCTCAGTATTTAAATACATTGTAGAATTGTATATTGCAGCTGTTACAATGAAATAGTATTGTCAGCGTTGAAAATATTTTTAGTTAAACAAAAGACATTTGACATTTTCAGCAATAGAAATATTAATCGAACACAATTATATTTATACAGCATGTTATAAACTTTTCGGGGTCAAAATATATTATTTTTCAATAGAAAAGACCATTCTCTATCCCTATTGGCTCAAAATTTTGAATATGACAAGGACCGTTGGATCAATATCAGCGACAAGACATGATGGCCAACAGATGCAGTCAACGGCATGATGTATGGTTTAGGTTGCAATGTGGGGTCCAAATAATGGGAATAAGATGCTGTTTGGGTCCAGGTTTAGCATAATGTAGTTTGTGGTTGGCGGGTTTAGAAAATTGGATTAAATTAATACCATTTGCAAATATTTTAATTTGGATCTGACATATTGAGAGGGGATAGAGATAGTTTATGAGTTATATCATTCTCCATGTCCCCCCTCCACATGGAGCTTTCTTGAACAATTTAGATCTACGCCTATTTTTTTAAGCATTAAACATGTTACATTTCATAAATAATAATAATAATAATAATAATAATAATAAAGGGATAGAATATGAACCCTACACCATGAGCGCGTGGTAAACTTTTTGCTTGTTATTTCCCCTTTCCCAAATGATGAACAAAATATACTTTATATACATATTAAAAAAAATAAAAAAATAAAAAAATAAAAAAATTATTTAAATTTATCTTTACTCGTCGCGTTAAGCGGCTAGGTGCTTTAAATAGTGGTTAACTTATGGGCAAAGGGTCACAAAAGTCCCTGATGTTTATCCCGATATCCCACTTGCACCCTAAACTAATTTTTTTTCCAAAAGTACCCTTAACGTTACATTTTTGAATTCGCTATTGACGCATCGTCGTTAATGAAGACAACAGGGTTTAAATGTGATGACGCGTAAGGCTTAAATATAAAATATATTCTAAATAAAATAATATATATCATTTAATCAAAGCAAAAAATACTAAAATTCAAAAAAAAAAAAAACATAACATATTTACATCATTTAATCAAAAATACTAAAATTCAAAACATAACATATTTATATCAAATACTAATTTAAAAAAATACTAAAATACTAATTAAAAAAAACTAAAATACTAAAAAATCAAATTAAAAAATACTAAAATCTAAATTATTTTGTTAATTAATCAAAATAACAAAAAATTCAAATTATATCATTAAATTACTAAAATCATAATACTAAATACTAATTGATATAAAAATTTTAAATTACTAAAATCATAATACTAAATAATATTTTAAAATTCAAAAGCTGGAGTATTATGATTATTTTAGTAATTTTAATATTAATTTTAAAATCATATCAATTTAAAAATATTATGATGTAATTTGAATTTTTAAATACATTTTAAAAAATATTATTATATCATCAAATTATAACATATATTGTTATGTATAGATTATTACATCATCAAATTATTTATATTATTTATAACATATACTATTATGCATAGATTATTACATAATCAAATTTTTATATAGTTTAAAAATATTATTTAGTTTTATGATTTTAGTAATTTAAAATTTTTATATCAATTAGTATTTAGTATTATGATTTTAGTATTTTAATGATGTAATTTGAATTTTGTTATTTTGATTAATTAACAAAATAATTTGAATTTTTGTATTTTTAGTATTTTTTTAATTTGATTTTTTTAGTATTTTAGTATTGTTTTAATTAGTATTTTAGTATTTTTTTTAATTAGTATTTGATATAAATATGCTATATTTTCAATTTTAGTATTTTGATAAAATGATGTAAATATGTTATACAACTTATTTTATTTAATTAGTTGTTTTGATTAGTTAACAAAATAATTTGAATTTTATTATTTTAATTAAATGATGTAAATATGTTATGTTTTTTTATATTTTTATTTTAGTATTTTGTATTTTGATTAAATGATATATATTATTTTATTTAGAATATATTTTATATTTAAGCATGCCACGTCATCACATTTTAACCTCATTTGTCTTTTGTTAACGGTAGGGGCACGTGCGACCCAAAAAATATAACGTTAAGTGTGACGCCCCCAAAACAGGTATACATCACCTATTCTGAGTCGCCAAATACATGGTACAGAATACAAATATAACTTAATTATACAACTGCGTGCGTGCAAAGTACGATTAAAACATATAAGTCATGAGTTTTAATACAAATATTGTCGCCTAAACAATATACAAACTCAAATTCAATATTATTACATTTATTTTCCCACTATTTCACGGAATAGTGAAGACTACTATCTTTATCATATCCGTCCGTCACTCCGTTCCCGACTAGTCCTCGCTACGTTCTCATTTCCTGAAGAGAACAATGAAAGTAAAAGGGTGAGCTCAACTAGCCAAGTAAAAAATATTATGACTAAGATAATGCAAAAAAAATTATCATTAGCCTTAAACAGTGTTAAAGCGATACAATATAACAAACATCAAGTTTAAGCTGCAATGAACAAGCAATCCATTAAAAGAGTCAAGTAAAAAGAAAATCTACTATCTTTTATGATTTAAAAGGTTTTTCATCACTTTTATCATTGGGACTCGACTTTAATAAATAATCCATATCATCGAATCACCCCCGCACTACTACCAAGAATATTCTTTAATATCACGACCACAATTATCCATGCACTACGGCCAAGAATATTTGTGTATTCATTAATGGTCATGATCATGCCAACATTTGTCCATCAATGCACTACGGGCCAATGAGGACTTTTACCACGTCATTTGTAACATTACGGGCCATTATTACACCAATAATCCTTGGTCATAATCATACCAAGTCCATCTATGCACTTTCTGAGCCACGAGATGACTTTCAAAAACATATAAACATGAGGATGATGACAATGATATAAGAATTCAATAGTAACAAGTTCAAGAATTAATTTATACAGAACTAATAATGTCCAAATTGTCAACACGATATCGCTTTATAGAGTAAAATTCAAGAATGCTCAAGAAGAATATTTCCATGAAAAGATCTTTGGATGAAGCGCAAATATCAAGGATATTCCACCAATTTCATGGAGTATAGAAGTCAAAACTTTAACCAACCGAGTATAACAAGGAATGGAATAACAAAAGAAATCAACAGTACGCGATAGATCAAGACAAATGGAGTTATTCCAATGAATAATAAATAACGAAATCAGTCCGGCGTAAAACGCATGCATGTGATATTCCAACAGAATAATAAAGACGGAATCAGTCCAGGCGTGAAAGCGATGCACAGGATATTCCAATGAGAATAATAAAAAGACGGAACCCGGTCCGGCGTGAGAACGCATGTATACATGATGTTCCAACAGAATGATAAATAATGGAACCGGTCCGTAAACGTATATACGAGGATGTTCCAACAGAATGATAAAGAATGGAATAATGAAGAATTTCACCAAGTATAGGGTAGCTGGCGATATCAAAAGTTATTCCAATAGAATAATAAAGAATGGAATAATGAAGTTCTTTTTCATGGATAAGAAAGAAATAATCTTTGTAAGACCTCAAATTTTTTTTAAATAAAAGGAATTTCCTCTATTTATTATTTTGAAATAGTAAGGGTTGATTTGATTAATGTGGATAGTTATGGGTAAAACGCTTAAATATTTGAATAAGCAAGTGGTTATAAAATATTCATTATCGTTGGGAATATTCATTTGGTCGTGGAATATTAAGATCTTTGTCGGGGAATATTCGCATGACGACACGCTTGATCTTTTGTGGGCCCATAACTGAAAGCGATTGGATGAAGAAAACGACAAATATAAGTTGTTTATAAATAACAGTAGTAGTTATTCACAGATTATCTTGTTGGAATACCCGGTGGTTAAAACACACTAATACGCGTTGTTGAACAAGAAGCACGCAGTATTGCACCAATTATTGATTCTTACGTAAAGAAAGGCACTACTCAATAATTGTTACGATAATTCTTGCTCAAAGATTTTATTTTATTGATTCAATAATTGTTGCATTGATATTTTATATTATCGTTGTTTCAATAATTGTCATTACACAAGTATTTTTCATTATCGAAGCTAATAATTCATATTATCTGAATAATATTATTAGATAACATTATTGGCAATGTCTAGAAAGTTCTGTCTAAGAAGAGGTTTGGTCACCTAATCGCACGCCCGATAAGAGAGATTCTATCGAAAGCCCCTCTTTCCGGGGAACTACTGGTTGCCAATCTTGTGATTCGTAATATTATTTGTGAATAATTAATTATTGATTTATATGATGAGGAAAATATTAATTTTATGTGGATATAGATGGAGAAAATTTTTAAATGACAATTGTTGAAAATTAATATTTTATCTTTTACGATAAAATAATTCATTTAAATATATTATTTTAATAATATATTAATGGTGATATTTTTACAATGAATGTGGAATATATGAGTATATGAGGAGGCAGAGTATTTTTGTGGTATTAAATGTTTAACACATGTTTTTTGTGTGTTGGTGGACACAATTATTAATAGAAATTTGATTATACTTTGTAAAATCACCCGTTTATGGATTTGGTACCAATTTTTGTTTGGAATTTGGAAAAACTTTCTTCTGCAAAGTTGTAGAGAATTGAATTTCCTATAAAAAGTTGCAAGATTCGAATTTTCTGACAAAAGGGCTATTTATTATGAATTATTGAAGTTCCGAAGCTCCGAAATAATTGATTTTTGGAAGTTTTAATTATTTATATCAACAAAAACGTTTTTATTGTTTTGGTTGGCCCCCCATGTGTTGTAAACATGCTGATTTCAGGAGTCTTGGTTGGCGTAGGAATATATATATAATATATTATTATTATATTAAATTTTCTACTTTGGTGTTCTAAGCATTTTCCTATAAATAGGAGCTTAGGTTAGAATTGAAAATCACACTTTAAACTCAAGTTTTTCTCTATTTCTCTCGATATTTTGAGCGTATTCTTGTGAGTATATTTTGAGTGTTGATATACGAGTGTGCAAGTTCAAGTCATAGCCTATATCCTGTTTCAACTAGAAGTCTTGTCTTTCGAGGTAAGGATGTTATTTTATTCGAAAATGATATTATTTCTTCAATATCATTACGCCGAAATATTGGTTGGAAATTTTTATCAAATTTGAAACTTTTTCATGTCGCTGGGGTTACTATTCATGAGTTACTATTCATTTAGTACTATTCACTTAAACGTGAAGATGTTTTTTTGTGAAATTTCTATCTTTTAGTGTTTGAGTTCTTATTCACGTATAACGACATTATTCACGATATCTGCACTATTCAATTAGAAAAATGAAATTTCTTCTTTTATCCAAAATATCTATTCGGATACTAGCTTCGATTGTATCCATGTTTTGATCATTTTGAATTTTACTCCACTCGATTACTTATGAAGTATTTTTTGAACTTGGATTGTTTAAAATACTTAATCCTTAATATTTGTTCTTTTGTTTCACTTCGGATTCGTTTCCTTTAAAATATTTTTCATCATCCTCGGTCCTAAATGATGATATTATTGAATATCTTTGGCCCAGTAGTCAAAAGATGAATGATTTCTTGATGAATATCTTTGGCCCGTAGTGCAAAGATGAGCAGTGTTTAGATGAACACGATTAATCGTGGTGAATATCTTTTGGCTCGTAGTGCAAAGATGAATATTTGATTTGAGATGAATATTGATTGATGTTACAGGATAAAATATTGATGATGGATCGTTAAATTCATAGATTATAGTAGATTTCATTCTCTACGTAACTCTTCTATGAATTATTATTTCATTGCGAATATTGATCCAAACTTGTTGTCTATTGTATTCTATCGATTTTTTCCTCGTTGGAGACTAACGATAATTTGTTGTATATTATCTTAGTCATAATATTCTTTATCGGGCTAGTTGAGCTCACCCTTTTCCTTGTTGTTCCATTTTTCTTCTCGGGAGGTGAGAATGTAGCGAAAAGTCTTAGTCGGGTATGGAATGAAGGTTCTCAGAGAGTTGTTTAGTAGTCCTCACCATTTTTCTAAAATAATGTATCAATAATTATGATGGGGATTTATTTGCTTGTGGATATTGTCTAGATGGCAATATATGTATTTAAACTCAAAGTTTATATGTTGTAATAATAAAGTTGGAAAAATTGGATACTGGAATAGTGAGGTAACAGACTTCTCTTCTTCTTTCTCTCTATAATTTCTCTCTATAATAATCGCTCTAAAGCTTTTATGAATTGGTGAGAAATAATGGAAGAATGAGCTTCTATTTATAGGAAAATATAGTTTCGATAATTATACGTTTTGGGGCTCGAAAAATTACAGTACAATCCCTCCAACTTTTCTTTCATTTTTAATTTAGTCCTGCAAGTATTATCAAACTTGCACCACCTCCCCTAATAGTAAATAATGTGAATCAATAGTTCAATCATGTGAATCAATAGTATAATCATGTGAAAATACAAATTACGATAATAGTACTCCATCTATACCTCCATTTTTAACTTAGTCATGCAAGTATTATCAATCTTGCACCAACTCCCCTAATAGTAAATAATGTGATTCAATAGTACACATATGTGAACAAATAGTTATATAAGTATGTGAATTAGTAGCAATTAATTTCTCATTTATCCGATAAATTACCCGATTTATCAATATAACCCCTAGACATCAATTATCATCAGAATAGATGTCGATTTCCACTAACACTATAATCCCAACACAATGGAACTATCAAAATTCATTTTTAATCAACACAACTTATTCATCATTAATATTATAACTCACAATATTTAACAACGTGTCGCTCCCGTGAAAGAGGGGCTTTCGATAAGGATTTCTCCTTATTAGCAGCGCAATTAGGTGACCAAACCTCTACTTGATGTAACTTCTAGACATTGTCAATATTGCAAATAATAATATGAATAACTTTGTCGTCTTAATTATTGATTTAATAATATAAAATATTATGCAAATGATCATCGTGACAATAATTGAATCAATAATATAAGAGATATGATGCAAAGAATTATCAGAAAGTAATAATTGAGTATAACCGAGTGACTTCTCACGTAAGCATCAATAATCAATACCGTATGCTACTACGCAACCACGCCAGACATCGTATTTTTAACACCGGTGTTTCAACAGCTTAACGGTAAAACTTCCGCCGTTATTTTCATAAAGTATTTTTGTCGCTTTTCTCAATCGACAATAATTCCGTTTGTGGGGTCCACCAATGATTGTGCCGTTATACATTTAATATTCCCTCGCTAAAACGAAAATTCCCCACCAATCGAATATTATGTAACAACTTGCGTATTTTGCAAAATTTGTAAATATTACGCACAACTATAACATTATATCAAATCCACACCATAATATTCAAAAATATATTTCGAGAAAATTTAATCTTTATTCAAAAAGTTGGGGTCTTACAACCTCCCTTCTTATGAAATTTCGTCCTCGAAATTAGGGGTAAATACTGGTATGTCAAGAGGTAAGGATATCTTGATTTCATCTCGATTCTAACTCCTGTGTCATTTCTTCCACATCGTGGTTTCTCCACAAAATTTCGACTTGAGGTATAACCTCGAGCGTAGAATATGATCCTTTTTATCCAAGATTTTAACAGTAACTCTTCATACGTTAAATCTTCTCTCTCTCGTCCGGTTCTAATTCAATAATGTGGTTCGGATCTTTCACATATTTACGTAACATAGATATGTGAAAACCGTTATGAACACGAGACATACATGGCAGCAAAAGCGAGTCTATACGCCTACGCTCCTACTCGATCGAGGATTAAAATGGGCCAATGAATCGAGGGTTGAACTTTCTCTCTCTTTCCAAATCTCGTAACTCCCTTCCATGGAGCAACACGTAATAACACATGATCTCCAATATCGAATTCCACGTCCTGTCGATGAAGATCATCATAACTCTTTTGTCAATCTTGTGAGGTTTTTATACGTTGTCGGATCGTTTGAATATTTTTTGTAGTCATACGTACCAACTCCGGTCCCAACAACGTTGCTTCACCCACCTCATCCCAGTATACTGGAGAACGACACTTTCTTCCATACAACGCCTCAAATAGAGCCATGCCAATACTTGCTTGATAACTGTTGTTGTAGGAAAACTCCACCAATGGTAGGAACTTATCCCAACTTCCCTTGAAGTTAAGGACACAGAGTTTTAATAGATCTTCAAGAGTTTGAATGGTCCTCTCCAACTGTCCGTCCGTCCGAGGATGATATGCCGAGATAAATCGTATATCCGTGCCCATAGCTTTTTGCAAACTAACCCAAAATCTTGAAGTGAATCTTGGGTCTCGATCAGAAACTATGGATACTGGCATACCATGCAGTCTTACAATCTCGTTTATGTATATACGATCAAGACGTTCAAGTGTATAAGTTTCTCGTATAGGTAGGAAATGAGCAGACTTGGTCAATCTATCAACAATGACCCAAATTGCATCTATGCCTTGAGAAACCTTGGGAAGACCAAAGATTGAAATCCATGGTAATGTGTTCCCACTTCCATTCTCGAATTTCAGTGGTGGTCAGAATGGACCTTTTGGTACTTGATGCTCCGCCTTGACTTGTTGACAAGTTAAACACCTCGAGATAAATTTCGCTATCTCTCTTCATATTGCTCCACCAAAATGTATGTCAAGATCACGATACATTTTGGTACTCCCTGATGGATTACAAACGGTGTGTGTGCGCCTCCATCATGATTTTATACTTTAAATCGGGGTTGTTAGAACACAAAGTATGGAGTCGACTCAAGTATTCCTTCTTCATCGATTCTTACTTCCGCCATAGCACCTTCTTCAGACTTTCTTCCTCATAACGACGCCTCAAGTCTCAGTAGCTTGAGTAGCTTTAACTTTATCGATTAAAGTCTGTTCTACTCAGATATTCGCCATCATCACATGGGTCCCCGAGTCTTTATCTCTAACTCCATCCTTTGCAAGTCATACAAAATGGGCCTTTTCGTTGACAATATTACACTGCATTCGCATATGATCTTCTACTCAACAGATCGCCTACTACGTTCGCTTTTCTAGGATGGTATTGAATAGTATGATCATAATCTTTCAACAGTTTGAGCCAACGTCGTTGCCGCATGTTGAGTTCCTTTTGAATGAAGAAATATTTGAGGCTTTTATGATCCGTATAGATCTCCACTTTCTCCCCATACAGGTAATGCCTCCAAATTTTAAACGCAAAAATGACAGCTGCCAACTCTAGATCATGGGTAGGATAATTCCTCTCATATTCTTTGAGTTGCCGTGAGGCATAGGTTATGACTTTCCCATGTTGATGAGAACACATCCTAACCTTTTGCTCAAGCATCATCGAGATGACAAATCCTCCGAGCCGATGGTATTGTCGTAACAAAATAAATGAGTCTCCTCTCGAAGTTCTTGAAAACTCCTCTCACATTCCATGCTCCAACCGAATTTTGTATCTTTTCGAGTCATTTGAGTTAATGGAGAAGCGATTCGAGAAAACCTTCTACTTAATCTCCGATAATAACCATTTAAGCCGAGAAAACTACGATTTTATCATCGATTTAGGTTGCTTCCAAACTTTGAATTACTTCAATCTTTCTTTGGGTCAACAGATATCCCATGATTTGATATTACGTGCCCAAGGAATGCAACTTCCTCAAGCCGTAACTCGTGATTTCTTCAACTTGGCATATAGCTTGTTTTCATGTAAGATTTTAGAGTATCACTTTAAGTGTTGCTTTCATGATCTTCACGGCTTTTGAATATATGAGGATGTCATCAATAAAGACGACCACAAATGATCCAAATGTTCCTTGAATACTCGGCTCATCATATCCATGAAGGAAAAGAGGAGCATTAGTAAATCCAAAGAACATGACTAGGAATTCATAATGCCCAGATCGAGTTCGAAAGTCATCTTTGAATGTCATCGATTCTAATCTTCAATTGATGATATCCCGAAAGAAGATCAATCTTTGAAAAGAATTTGGCGCCTTGCAAATTGGTCAAATAGTCATCAATACGTGGCAATGGGTACCTATTTTTTATGGTGACATGATTCAACTCCCGATAATCAATACAAAGTCGATACTCCCATCTTTCTTCTTCACGAATGTAAACAGAGCACCCCAAGGAGACGATTAGACGAATGAAACCAATGTCTAACAATTCTCAAGAATCGGGTCTTTAACTCCCGAGGTTCAATAGAGCCATTCGATATTGGGCTTTGGAAATGAGTTTTGTAACGGGTTCAAGGTCGATATAAAATTCAATTTCACGCCTGGGGTAGGCCGAAGTTCTTCTGGGAATACGTCAGAAATTTATTAACAATGTAAATATCATTCAAAATCGATTTATTTTTGTTTAGATCCGTGACACGAGCTAAGAAAGCTTGACACCCATTTTTCAATAAACGAATAGCTTTATGGCTTGAAATGACATTGATTGATTTTAATGGTTTAGTTGTTTGAATTCACATAATAGGTTGGTTAGGAATATGAAAACTAACAACCTTATTTAAAATAATCTTTTTTGCATGATGAGTAGTTAACCAATCAATCAATCCCTAGAATCACGCCAAATGCAAGTATTTTCAATGAAATAAGATCGACAGTAATGTGAGGGTACCAATTTGAACCAAACAAGACTTATAAACAGTGGATGTAATGAAGGTTTCTCCCAACGGATTTTCAACAGATAAGTCAAAGTCTAATTTCTCCAGAGTTAAATTTAATCGTTGAGCGCAAGTAGGAGAAATAAAAGAATGGGTAGAACCGGTATCAAATAAGGTATAGACTTCGCTAGAGTTTATGATAAGCTTACCCGTGATGACCTCGTCGTTCCTCGCTTTCGGGAGGTCACAACAAATGCTCTCCTTGTACCATCGGCTTTGACTTTTCTGGGACGACCTTTGGTGCCTCCATCCTAGCTGAACTTGTATTTGGTGAACGACAAAATCGGGCTAGGTGACCTTCTCTTCCACAATTATAACACGCTTTTGATGGCATCGCAGCTTTGACCGATATGTCCCTCCCTCCGCATTTGAAGCATATGATAGGTGGTCGTTTCTCCTTCCTTAACCACGTTGTTGGTGCCGACATCTTTCCATCATTATTGAATCTCTTTTCTTGAAATATCCATTTTTACCGCTTCGCCATGATTACCCATCAAGTGGTTACCATTTCGCATGTTGATTCCTCCACGCTTGTTGTCACCGCTTCACGATCGATACCGCTAGTATTTTCATGCCGCCACCGCTTTCTCTCGGTTGCGTTGACTAGTAACCACGCCCAATAATTGAGCCCTATTTACAACATCCGAGTACAAACACGCTTTATTAGAAATAAGATATCGACGTATCTCCTGCTTTCAAACCTCTTAAGATATTGTTATTTTCATTATCTAACTGGGATAAACTCCACCTCGCAAATTTATGACATTACCATAATTGTTTTTACTTTGAAAAAGTACTTGTGTTGAATACTTTCAAGAAAGTACTTGTCGTTGAATAGCTCTTCGAACTTCTCCCAAGACATCTTGAAAAGGCCAGTCGGGTATGTTTTACTGATTCCCACCAAGAATCCGCTTCTTCACGCAACATGAAGGTGGCGAAGGAACCTTTTGCTCCTCTGAGCATCCCAAGACATCAAATATCTTGGTGATCTCGCTTTATCCATGCTTCCGCCTTTTAAGTGGTTTTGGCTCTAATAAACTTGGGTGGTCCCAGCTCCTCGAACTGCTTAGCGGTGACCATTCGAGAGTTTCAAAGTTTTCTCCCCGTATTTTGAACAGAGCCACTCTCTCTGATGTTTCATGAATCAGATAAAGCCTCCGAACATTCCATCGTTCATCATTTGGTCAAGTGTTGTTGTTTGCATGAGGATTGTCGCCCTCGATGAACATTATTCGATTGTTGATCCGTGGAGTCTCAACGGTCTCTTGGCCCCATTGCTATTCTCAATATTCTCGGATGCCATTTTCAAATATCGCCACAAAACAAGGGTTAATTGACATGCAAATATATTATCTCTATACTCGACCAACCAATTAAATACCAAAAAAATTTAGGTAGGTCATACTAGCTTAAGGAATTCCGCCTCTCCCTCCTAGTTCTAGTCTCACATCTTAGCTGTGGATCATATCCTCAAGCTTTGATACTAACTGTGACGCCCTAAAATAGGTATACATCACCTATTCTTAGTCGCCAAATACATGGTACAGAATACAAATACAACTTAATTATACAACTATCGTGCAAAGTACGACAAAACATAATCTGTGAGTTTTAATACAAATACTGTCGTCTAGACAATATACAAACTCAAATTCAATATTATTACATTTATTTTCCCACTATTTCACGGAATAGTGAAGACTACTAATGCTATCATATGGTTCGTCACTCCGTTCCCCGACTAGTCCCTGCCACGTTCTCATTTCCTGAAGAGAACAATGAAAGTAAAAGGGTGAGCTCAACTAGCCCAGTAGGAAATATTATGACTAAGATAATGCAAAAAAATTTATCATTAGCCTTAAACAGTGTTAAACTGATACAATATAACAAACATCAAGTTTAATCTGCAATGAACAAGCAATCCATTAAAAGAGTCAAGTAGAGAATAAAATCTACTATATTTTATGATTTAAAGGGTTTTCATCACTTTTTATCACTGGGACTCAAATTTTAATAAATAATCTATATCATCGAATCACCCCCGCACTATTTACCAAGGATATTCTTTAATATCACGACCACAATTATCCACGCACACGGCCAAGAATATTTGTGTATTCATTAATGGTCATGATCATGCCAACAACTATCCATCAATGCACTACGGCCAATGAGGACTTTTACCACATCATTTGTAACATTACTACCATGATTACAATCAATAATCCTCGATCATAATCATACCAAGTCCATCTATGCACTAGGTGCCATGATGACTTTCAAAAAAATATAAACATGAGGATGATGACAATGATATAAGAATTCAATAAAACAAGTTCAAGAATTAATTTATACAGAACTAATAATGTCCAAATTGTCAACATGATACCGCTTTGTAGAGTAAAATTCAAGAATGCTCGTAAGAATATTTCCATGAAAAGATATCGATGAAGCGCAAATATCAAGGATATTACACTAATTTCATGGAGTATAGAAGTCAAAACTTTAACCAACCGAGTATAACAAGGAATGGAATAACAAAAGAAATCACCGTGCATGCGATAGACAAGATACGCAAAGTTATTCCAATGTAATAATAAATAATCTTAATCAGTCCCGTAAAACGCATGCATACAAGATATTCCAATGTAATAATAAAGACGGAATCAGTCCCGCCAGAAACGCATGCATATGATATTCCAACAGTAATAATAAAGATGGAACCAGTCCCATGAGAACGCATGCATGTGATGTTCCAACAGTAATGATAAATAATGGAACCAAGTCCCACGTAAACGCAATGTGATGTTCCAACAGAATGATAAAGAATGAAATAATAGAAGAATTTCACCAAGTATAGGGTAGCCACAGATACAAAAGTTATTCCAATAGAATAATAAAGAATGGAATAATGTAAATTCTCTTCATGGATAAGAAAGAAATAATACTCCCTACCTTGGAAAAACTCGGATAATCGGAATAGTGAGGTAAAGCGTATTTCTTCTTCTTTCTCTCTATAATTTTCTCTATAATAATCGCTTCTAAAGCTTTTGTGAATTGGTGAGAAATAAAGGAAGAATGAGCTTCTATTTATAGAAAAATATAGTTTCGATAATTCAGACGTTTTGGGGCTCGAAAAATTACAAAGACAATACCTCCAACTTTTCTTTTATTTTTAATTTAGTCCTGCAAGTATTATCAAACTTGCACCACCTCCCCTAATAGTAAATAATGTGAATCAATAGTTCAATCATGTGAATCAATAGTATAATCATGTGAAAAAAATATAAATTACAAGATAAGACCTCCATCTATACCTCCATATTTAACTTAGTCATGCAAGTATTATCAATCTTGCACCAACTCCCCTAATAGTAAATAATGTGATTCAATAGTACACATATGTGAACAAATAGTTATATAAGTATGTGAATTAGTAGCAATTAATTTCTCATTTATCCGATAAATTACCCGATTTATCAATATAACCCTAAGACATCAATTATCATCGGAATAGATGTCGATTTCCACTAACACTAATAATCCCAACACAATGGAACTATCAAAATTCATTTTTAATCAACACAACTTATTCATCATTAATATTATAACTCACAATATTTAACAACCGTGTCGCTCCTGTGAAAAGAGGGGCTTTCCGATAAGGATTTCTCCTTATTCGCGCGCAATTAGTGACCAAACCTCTCCTCGATAGTAACTTCTAGACATCATCAATATTGCAAATAATAATATGAATAACTTTGCGTCTCAATTATTGATTTAATAATATAAAATATTATGCAAATGATAATCGTGACAATAATTGAATCAATAATATAAGAGATATGATGCAAGCAATTCATCAGAAGTAATAATTGAGTATAACCGAGTGACTTCTCACGTAAGCATCAATAATCAATACCGTATGCTACTACGCAACCACACGACATCATCGTATTTTTTAACACCGTGTTTCAACAGCTTAACGGTAAAACTTCCGCCGTTATTTTCATAAAGTATTTTTGTCGCTTTTCAAATCGATAATAATTCCGTTGTGGGGTCCACCAATGATTGTCTTGCATTGCATTTAATATTCCTCGCTAAAACGTAATATTCCCCACCAATCTAATATTATATAACAACTTCACAGATTTTGCAAAATTTGTAAATATTACGCACAACTAGAACATTATATCAAATCCACACCATAATATTCAAAAATATATTTCGATAAAATTTAATCTTTATTCAAAAAGTTGGGGTCTTACATTAAGGGTATTTTTGGAAAAAAAATTAGTTTAGGCTGCAAGTGGGACATCGGGGTAAACATCAGGGTTTTTTTTGACCCTTTTGCCCGTTAACTTATTATTGGAGGCTTTAATTCTCTGATACACACTAACAGTTTATATTTTTAATTCTGTCTACAAGATGGCGATGTCGAGCGGGCTGGTGATGCCGAGCATGGTGGCGATGTTGATGGCGAGCGGGGGATGACGACACTGATTTTCATACACCAGAGCAGTATCGTCATCCTGTCCCGCTCGATGATCCTCCTCATACTAGTTTATAGATCATTTGTATAAATTTTATTCATTTAATTGTAAATCATTTGTATATATTGTAAAAAATTATAGTTTATTTGAGTTGTACGAGTTTTGTAAATTATATTGTATAATTTATGAAACATTAGCTTATATTTGTTATTAATTGTTGATGAGTTAATTCATATTGACACTTGTTAGATTAGTGTATGTACATGTTTGATGAGATATAGCAAGGTTTTATAGTTATGTTTTATGTGAAATATATTACTGTATGTGTTGTTTGGATAAAGCAGGTTACATGTACAAAAATGGGGTTTAAAAAATAGAAAATTGCAAAAATAAAAATATTATTAAAAAAAATTCATATTTTTGACAGAACAAGGTAAAATCGACGGAATTTTCGTCGAAAATAAGAAATTTAATTTATTTTAAAAAATTATATGCCCGGCGGAATATTACTTATTTTCGACGGATATTCCTTCGGCCTTAGTACTTACCCGAGCTGACACGTGGTCCCATTTAGTATCTACAAAATAAGTGAAAATAGTATGCACAGAAATCAATCATATTTGATATGATGTAGCATATACTTTGTAATCTTATTCATTTATTAATAATATAAGTTAATTTATAAAAAGCTTTTACTTTATCTACATGGTGTTGTTATTATTAGGTTTTATGAAAATCATAAACGTAATCATATTGCAAAAATAAGCGGAAGCATGACAAAATCAGATTTTAAAATTTTTCAGAAGCCAATTACCCGGATCATCCTTTATGCATATTATTAATTAAAACGAAGAACAAGAAGTTATGGAATCATACCCTTGTAGATACAAGCTTCCACAGGTACGAATTCAACTCCTACTTCTTCGCGATCTCCTTAAATCTCCGAGTTAGATTCCTTTCCTTTGATCAATGTTAGCCACCTAAGTGTATAACATCTACATGTGATCCACCAAGGAAGAAGAATATTCAAGAAGAAAGGTGTATTGGCTAAAACGTTAATTTTCTATCTTTGTAAAAAAAGGGGGCGTACTCTCCAACTATTAGAATCACGTATATTTAATATCTGATATAAAACTCTCCTTATAAAGATATCAGGTAACCCTATTTAACTAAAATAAGGTATTATTTATTTAATTAAACTCCTTTAATTAATTAGGCTCCCTAACCTTATTAGGGATAATTAATTAAATTCTTTTAATTAATTTGACTCCTAATCTTATTAGGAATAGATTTAGAGTACTTATATTAAATTAATTCCCAAAGTCTTTTAGAAATTTAATAAATAATGATTGTAATAATATTAATAAGACTCCTCTTATTAATTTATATTTAATATTTTCAAATATTAAATAATAAATCTTAAGCTATTTAATTTACTCTATCATCATAGATTAAATTAAATATACTTAACATATATTATTACGATTATGCCATTTAATTCTTAAATAATTATTCTTCCTTCTATGATATGACCCTTTAGGTTCTCCATATTAAACCGGTTGTGAATAAATTAATTAGAACAATTCTAATCTTATTTAAATAAATAAATTAAATTATTAATTTATTTAAATAAATAATATTTATTCTACAATAGGGATAAGCCTCCCTAGCGATCAACGACTTTCCAGATAATATAGATTTTAAAATTAATCATAAAAGAATATTTGAGTAAATAGTTACCGTACAATTCAATCATTCCACCATACAATGTCCCAATTAAATATAAGACATAAAATTACTGTCAAGTCTTATTTTATTTAATTATACGTATTTCGAATCCTAAATGCACAACTTCTAATGAATGCTAATAAGAAATTACTTTCTAATTTCATTCCATCTTGGCCAATGATTCCTGGGTTGTCATTTATCGAATCACATAGGACATTTCTCTTCTTTTATTAGAAGTGGTAGATTTTTTATTGATCATTTATTATCTCCATATATAACTTATTACACCAAGCGTACCCTTTGATATACTCTAAGGGTCTTAAAGAATAAGTCAAAGTGTAAATCATTATATACAAGATACTGTGATGATCTCAAGTTTAAGGATTACTTGTACTACTATCACTTCAGGAATTCCTATTGACAGACAAGTAAAACTCTATTAGGTATTCCTCAGCGAGTCACGTTCAGTGAACTTATTCTCTAATAAGCACCTACATACTTGCTTTAGTGTCTCCACATAAATGATCATGAGATCAATCATCCTCATCCAATGAGCAAGAAATGTACGTACCAATCTATCTGGATTCACTAATACCCTTTTTAGTAATCCATTGATTGGGAACATTTTAGTTTTTAAGCTATCTAAGAATTTAGATCTCATTAGCATGATCTCATCATGATTCTAAAAGTATTTCTTAAAACTATAAGTTTATCACATATTATTAAAACAACATCATGTTGGTAATCAAATGCCTTTAATAAATAAATACTTTTATTAATTAATAAATAAGATTGATTACAAAGTATATGATTTATCATCATACATGATTGTCTTGTATGCATACTACTTTCAATCTCCCACTTGCACTAAAGCCAATTGCCATGATATCTCATACCCATCTTCTCTAAGTGACAATCAAACTGCTATTTTGTTAACGCTCTAGAAAATGTGTAAGACCCCAAAATTTATGAAATAAAAGTATTCAATTTTCCTATTTAGTAAATGGTTAAATTGATAAAAAAGTTAAAGTTAAGGGTGATATATATATAATTTTCAAAATACGCAAGTGGTTATAAAATACTCATTTCTGTTGGGGAATATTCGTTTGGTCATTTGTGGGCCCTATAATAGAATAACTGTCGGATGAAGAAAACGACAAATTTGAATTTTTATAAATAATGGCGTAATATTTACTGTTAACACTATTGGATTACCCGGTAGTTAAAAATAAGATGTCTGGCGTGGCATACAAGAAGACACTGCGGTATTGGACAGTATTGTTGAATTATTGATCCTTACGTAAGAAGGCACTACTCAATAATTGTTACAGTAGTTACTGTTCAATATTTTATTTTATTGATTCAATAATTGATGCATTGATATTTTATATTATTGTTGTTTCAATAATTGTTACTGCACTGTATTTTCCATTATCAGATCAATAATTCATATTATTTGAATATTATTATTAGATAACATTATTGGCAATGTCTAAAAAGTTTTGTCAAGGATAGGTTTGGTCACCTAATTGCGCGCCAGTAAGGAGAAATCCTTATCGAAAAGCCCCCTCTTTCTAGGGAACGGCCTGGTTGTCATAAATGTGATTCTGTAATATTATTTGTGAATAATTAATTATTGATTCATATGATAAGGAAATATTTATTTTATGTGGATATAAATATTGGATATATTTATTGTGGTTAAAAATGAAGGAGTTAATGTTGATGTGTTTTATCAGTATTTTTGTCGGAATGGAGGTACTAAAAATCAAACTAGTGTTTTTTATTGCGTGAGTTATAATTTTTAATCCGACCGTTGGATCATTGTGATTTTTGGATATGTTATATATATATATAAGTTGAGTATATGTCCACAAATTTTGAACCGTTAAAAATGAACGTATGATTTGTTATGAATTTTAAGAGATGACTGGTTTAGAAATTGTTGAAGTTTCGGAATTTATCATTTTGGTGGAAAATTCTAGAATTAGTGGCCCCACTTTTGGTTGGTGAGAAATGTGCTGGAATTTTTTATTCAAATGTGGTGGGTGGGAATAGTAGCAGGTAAAGCCATCAGGTTGCAGGTCAAGTCTGCTTCGGCATGCTAACATTTTCCTATAAATAGAGGGCTAAGTTAGAATTAAAAATCACACCAGAAATAAGTTTTCTCTCTTTCTCTCTCTATATTATTGAGCATATTTTTGTGAGTATTTAGATATCTTGAGTGTTCTTTGTCTACGAAAAGTTCGATTCAAATAATATATCCGATATTCAAGTTAAGTCTCGCTTTTTGAGGTAAGGGATTGTAAGGGTTATTATGTTTTTCGGTTCAGAATTTTTCTGGACCTTCAAAAATTTCGAAAAATTTGAAATAATAATTTGATGAGTTTTCTAGATTGTGTCAAAAATGGCAATTTTGGATGTATAGATTAGGAGTTATGAATTTTATGGGAAAAGATTATTTTAAAAGTAAACTCTTATAACTCCTTGTGGTCAACTCCAAAATTGGTGAAATTTTTATTGGGAGTACATATACATAATGTATATACTCAGAAATTTTGAATTTTTGAATAAAAGTACAATTTATGATACATGTCTAAATATTAAATTCATTTTGGCTATATGAAAAATAGTAAATGAATTTTAAAATTTCGAGAAAAATATATGTTCAATATGGGATTATATTATGCTAAATCCCAGAAAAGAAAATTTGTTTGTACTGATTTGGTATTTTTCATGAAAATGGACTAGTTATGAGTAAATGGATTAAATATGTTATGTGAAGTTGAAAAATTGGAAAATAGGATTTTATGGCTTGAGAATCCTATATGAGGTATATGCAGATTTTTGATGAGGGTTTTGGTTATTGGTGATGAAATCTTATGAGTATGGCATTTTAGGATGATTAAATACATTATTTAGTAAAGTGTAAACAATTAAAATAAATTATTTATAAGTTTAAGAAATGTTATTCTTTCAATATCATTATACCGAAATATTGGTATAAATTTTATTATGGAATTTCTACCTTTTTCATGTCGGGGTTACTATTCATTTATTACTATTCATGAGTTACTATTCACGAGTTACTATTCATGGGATACTATTCACGACAAAATTGGTTTCTTTTTTCTGACCAAATTATCGTTGATTTATGAATCTTACTCTTGAAATTAAATCCGTGTTTTGATCATATTGTTTTTATTATCATATATAATATTTTTATAATCTTGGTGAAGAAATTTTTCTTTGACTTGAGTGTAAAGATGGGTAGATTATTGGTATGATCGTGACTATGGGTTCTCTTTGGCCAGTAGTGCAAAGTTGAATCATTGACTGGTATGATCATGACCAATGAATTTACAATTGAATATTTTTAGCTTAAGTGCAAAGGTGAATTGATCGACATGGTTATAATTATGGTTTATATAAATTCTGAAATGATTATGTATTTCTTTGAGATATTAATATCTTTGGCCTGTAGTGCAAAAATGAATTATTGATGAATATCTTTGGTCTGTAGTGCAAAGATGACCTGTTGTTGAATATCTTTGTCATGTAGTGCAAAGATGACATGTTGTTGAATATCTTTGTCCAGTAGTGCAAAGATAAACTTTTGACGAATATCTTTGGCCCGTAGTGCAAATATGAATTTATTAGTATGATTATGAACATGAACTGTGATTTGGTATACCAGTGATCTTTGATGTTTCAGGTAAAGACAAGTGATGAAAATTATCTTTGTCTTGGATGAGAAGAGGAATTTAGAACCACAAATATGATTATGAGTTATTCACATAAATGTGGACAGGAACTGTTGATTTATGTTACAGGGATAAAACATTGTTGGTGGACTTTTAACATGGAAAAGATAATAGACTTTATGGTCTATTTGACTCTTCTAATGGATTGCTCGTTCCACTGCAATTATGGTTGAAAAGTTTTATCATCTACCATATGTTCTAAATCTCTGATTTATTACTGACGAAGGCTATTGATAATTTAATTATCTTTAGTCATGATATCCTTTACTGGGCTAGTTGTGCTCACCTTTTTGTTTCACAATTCCTTTCAGGTAATAAGAGTGTAGCTGGGTCGAGCGGGGGTAATAGGGGAATAAAACGGTGGTCTCTAGCGGTGGAAGTTCTCCCTAAACAGTATAGAAAAGTGTGTT
Source organism: Panax quinquefolius (assembly GCA_020205615.1). NCBI lineage: Eukaryota > Viridiplantae > Streptophyta > Magnoliopsida > Apiales > Araliaceae > Panax > Panax quinquefolius. The sequence goes on along the minus strand of CM035167.1, from coordinate 93,764,068 downwards.
ATATTTTATACATCATTTAGTAGTTATATTTGGTGAATCGAATAGGGTGAGGCGAACCCAACATTGGAAGGATGTTTTGCCACTATCATACAAGATGTCTAATGACATACAACCTCGTGTCATCATAAGTCAGGGTTGTACGCATCCACTTGCTGAGTATATCTACGAGCACTACTTATATAATCTTGGTGTTTGGTTGAAGTATAACTCTCAATTAGAGACAGTGTAGATAATGATATGTCAAGAGAAGACTCACCATTGGAAAGAATATGATAGTAATCTTCTCATTTGTCTTTGGGGTCTATTAGGTCAACCAAGGATAATTCTGTGGACATATGATATCTATAATAACCTAGACGCATGGGCTCCCATGTACGAAGGTTTCCTTGAGCACTTCCCAAATATTTTAATTTCTAAAATAGTTTTTGATTGTACCTTTATGTAAGGTGCCATTGTAACGTGCTATCCAAGTTTGGGATGAGAGTCACAGTTGGTATATATTTGTATTAAAACTCACAGCATATGTGTTGTTGTATTTTGCACTACAGTTGTTGTAATAAAGTTGTAGGTTGGATGGATTGGACTTATTTTGGGGGCATCACAGTTGGTATCAGAGCTTAGGGATATGATCTCTGGCGGAGATCGGAGAATAGAATTAGCAGGGGAGAGATGAGTAAATCCTTTGCTAGTGTGTTCTACCTAAGCTTATTTGTTGGTCAGTCATAATATTGGGATATTATGTGATATGTTAATTTGTTCAATTAACCCTTGTTTTGAAGCTGTATTCTAGAATGATATCTGAAATACAGGAGATGAGCAATGGAGAAATCATGATGACAGGGAAGATGGAATCTGAAATGAAAGCAAGGTATTCTCAACTCTTTGAATTATCAGGTACGTAAATTTCGGGGACGAAATTTCATAAGGAGGGGAGATTATAAGACCCCGAATTTTATGAAATAAAAGTATTCAATTTTCCTATTTAGTAAATGGTTAAATTGATAAAAAAGTTAAAGTTAAGGGTGATATATATATAATTTTCAAAATACGCAAGTGGTTATAAAATACTCATTTCTGTTGGGGAATATTCGTTTGGTCATTTGTGGGCCCCATAACAGAATAACTGTCGGATGAAGAAAATGACAAATTTGAATTTTTATAAATAACGGCGTAATCGTTACCGTTAACACTGTTGGATTACCCGTGGTTAAAATACTGATAATCTGTGGTGGTGCACAAAGAAGATACCAGGTGTTACAATGATTGTTGAATTATTGATCCTTACGTAAGAAGGCACTACTCAATAATTGTTACGGTGAGTTCTTGTTCAATATTTTATTTTATTGATTCAATAATTGTCTTGCGTTGATATTTTATATTATTGTTGTTTCAATAATAATTATTCTTATCGACCGTATTTTCCATTATCGATCAATAATTCATATTATTTGAATAATATTATTAGATAACATTATTGGCAATGTCTAGAAAGTTTTGTCAAGGAGAGGTTTGGTCACCTAATTGCGCGCCAGTAAGGAGAAATTCTTATCGAAAAGCCCCATCTTTCCTAGGAACGGCCTGGTTGTCATAAATGTGATTCTGTAATATTATTTGTGAATAATTAATTATTGATTCATATGATAAGGAAATATTTATTTTATGTGGATATAAATATGGATATATTTATTGTGGTTAAAATGAAGGAGTTAATGTTGAGGTATTTTATCAGTATTTTTGTCGGAATGGAGGTACTAAAAATCAAACTAGTGTTTTTTATTGCGTGAGTTGTAATTTTTAATCCAACCGTTGGATCATTGTGATTTTTGGATATGTTATACATATATAAGTTGAGTATATGTCCTCAAAATTTGAACCGTTAAAAATGAACGTATGATTTGTTATGAATTTTAAGAGATGACTGGTTCAGAAATTGTTGAAGTTTCGGAATTTATCATTTTGGTGAAAAATTCTAGAATTGGTGGCCCCACTTTTGGTTGGTGAGAAATGTGCTGGAATTTTTTATTTAAATGTGGTGGGTGGGAATAGTAGCAGGTAAAGCCATCAGGTTGCAGGTCAAGTCTGCTTCTGCGTGCTAACATTTTCCTATAAATAGAGGGCTAAGTTATAATTGAAAATCACACCAGAAATAAGTTTTCTCTCTTTCTCTCTCAATATTATTGAGCATATTTTGTCGAAGATTTAGATATCTTGAGTGTTGCTATACTACGAAAGTTCGCTCAAATCGTTATATCCGATATTCAAGTCAAATCTTTGCTCTTTTTGAGGTAAAGGGATTGTAGTGGTTATTATGTTTTCAGTTTCGTAATTTTTCGGACCTTCAAAAATTCTGGAAAAATTTGAAATGATAATTTGATGAGTTTTCTAGATTGTGTCCAAAATGGTGATTTTGGATGTATAGATTAGAGTTATGAATTTTATGGAAAAGACTATTTTAAAAGTAAACTCTTATAACTCCTTGTGGTTAACTCCAAAATTGGTAAAATTTTTATTGGGAGTACATGTATATAATGTAAGTATACTCAGTAAATTTCAAATTTTGGATTAAAGTACAATTTATGATAAATGTCTAAATATTAATTTGCTTTTGGCCATATGTAAAATAGTAAATGAATTTTAAAAATTCGAGAAAAATATATGTTCAATATGGGACTATATTATGCTAAATCCCAGAAAAGAAAATTTGTTTGTACTGATTTGGTATTTTTCATGAAAATAGACTAGTTATGAGTAAATGGATTAAATATGTTATGTGACGTTGAAAAATTGCTAAATAAGATTTTATGGCTTGAGAACCTATATGAGGTATATGCAGATTTTTGATGAGGGTTTTGGTTATTGGTGATGAAATCTTATGAGTTTGGCATTTTAGGATGATTAAATGCATTATTTAGTAAAGTGTAAACAATTAAAATAAATTATTTATAAGTTTAAGAAATGTTATTCTTTCAATATCATTATACCGAAATATTGGTATAGATTTTATTATGGAATTTCTACCTTTTTCTTGTCGGGGTTACTATTCATGAATTACTATTCATGAGTTACTATTCATGAGTTACTATTCACGAGTTACTATTCACGGGGTACTATTCACGATAAAATTGGTTTCTTTTTCTGACCAAATTATCGTTGATTTATGAATCTTACTCTTGAAATTAAATCCGTGTTTTGATCATATTGTTTTTATTATCATATATAATATTTTTATAATCTTGGTGAAGAAATTTCTCTTTGACTTGAGTGTAAAGATGGGTAGATTATTGGTATGATCGTGACTATGGGTTCTCTTTAGCCAGTAGTGCAAAGTTGAATCGTTGACTAGTATGATCATGACAATTGAATTTACAATTGAATATTTTTAGCTTCAGTGCAAATGTGAATTGATCGACATGGTTATAATTATGGTTTATATAAATTCTGAAATGATTATGTATTTCTTTGAGATATTAATATCTTTGGCCTATAGTGCAAAGATGAATTATTGATGAATATCTTTGGCCTGTAGTGCAAAGATGACCTGTTGTTGAATATCTTTGGCCTGTAGTGCAAAGATGACCTGTTGTTGAATATCTTTGTCCATTAGTCCAAAGATGAACTGTTTACGAATATCTTTGGCCCGTAGTGCAAAGATGAATTTATTAGTATGATTATGAACAGGAACTGTGATTTGGTATACCCATGACCTTTGATGTTTCAGGTAAAGACAAGTGATAAAATTTATTTTTGTCCTGGATGAGAAGAGAAATTTAGAACCACAAATATGATTATGAGTTATTCACATAAATGTGGACAGGAACTGTTGATTTATGTTACAAGGATAAAACATTGTTGGTGGACTTTTAACATGGAAAAGATAATAGACTTTATGGTCTATTTGACTCTTCTAATGGATTGCTCGTTCCGCTGCAATTATGGTTGAAATTTTTTATCATCTACCATATATTTTAAATCTCTGATTTATTACTGACGAAGGCTATTGATAATTTAATTATCTTTAGTCATGATATCCTTTACTGGGCTAGTTGTGCTCACCCTTTTGCTTCACAATTCCTTTCAGGTAATAAGAGTGTAGCTGGGTTGAGCGGGGGTAACAGGGGAATAGAACGGTGGTCTTTAGCGGTGGAAGTTCTCCCTAAACAGTATAGAAAAGTGTGTTATATTTTATACATCATTTAGTAGTTATATTTGGTGAATCAAATAGGGTGAGGCGAACCCAACGTTAGAAGGGTGTTTTGCCACTATCATACAAGATGTCTAATAACATACAACCTCGTGTCATCATAAGTCAGGGTTGTACGCATCCACTTACTGAGTATATCTATGAGCACTACTTATATAATCTTGGTGTTTGGTTGAAATATAACTCTCAATTTGAGACAGTGTAGATAATGATATGTCAAGAGAAGACTCACAATTAGAAAGAATATGATAGTAATCTTCTCGTTTTTCTTTGGGGTCTATTCAATCAACCAAGGATAATTCGTGGACATATGATATCTATAATAACCTGCATTTACATGAGCTCCCATGTACGAAGGTTTCCTTGAGCACTTCCCAAAGGTTTTAATTTCTAAAATAGTTTTTGACTGTACCTTTATGTAAGGTGCCATTGTAACATGCTATCCAAGTTTGGGATGAAAGTCACAGTTGGTATATATTTGTATCAAAACTCACAACATATGTGTTGTTGTATTTTGCGCTACAATTGTTGTAATAAAGTTGTAGTTGTTTTCTGTACCATGTATTTGGCGACTCAGAATAGGTTGGATGGATTGGACCTATTTTGGGGGCGTCACAAAATGGATCTGCAAGATTGTCTTGAGAGTCCACATGCTCCAGGGTGACATCTCCTCTTTCAATGATATCTCTGATCAAATAAAACTGCCACAACACATATTTTGATTTCGGATGAGACATGGGTTCCTTAGCCTGCGCAACAGCTCCGGTGTTGTCAAAAAATAAAGGTACTGGTCCTGTAATGCTAGGAACCACCCCAAAGTTTGGTAATGAACTTCTTCATCCAAACAGCCTCCTTTGTAGCTTCACTTGCAGCTATGTACTCTGCCTCTGTCACTGAATCAGAAATTGTTTGCTGTTTGGATCTCTTCCAACTCACTGCACCACCGTTTAAGGTAAACACATCCCAAAATGGATTTACTGTCATCTTGGTCTATTTGAAAACTTGAGTCTGTGAAGCCCTTATAGTTTCAATTCAGACCCACCGTAGACAAGAAACACATCCTTAGTTCTTCTTAAGTACTTTAGGATATTTTTTTATGCCTTCTAATATTTTTCTCCTAGATTCGACTGATTTCTGCTTGTCACACTTAGTTCATAAGCGACATCCGGTCTAGTACATATCATACCGTACATGATAGATCCTATTGCTGAAGCATAAGGAATCTTAGTCATATGGTCTTTCTCTTCAAGTGTCTTTGGGGTATGTTTCTTGGAGAGATGTATTCCATGGCTCATCAGCATGAGACCTCTTTTGGAATCTTCCATGCTAAACCTCTTTAGTATCGAGTCAATGTACGTTCCTTGGGACAAGCTAAGCATCCTTTTAGATCTATCTCTATAGATCTTTATCCCCAAAATATAGGATGTTTCTCCCAAGTCCTTCATGAAGAAGTGTTTAGATAACCAGATTTTAATCGATTGTAGCATATGAATATCATTGCATATCAGTAATATATCATCAACATATAATAAAAGGAATGAAACAGAGCTCCCACTAACCTTCTTGTACACACATGGTTCATCCTCATTTTTGATAAAATCAAACTCTTTGATTATCTCATCAAAACAGATGTTCCATCTACGAGAAGCTTGTTTCAATCCATAAATGGATCGTTGTAGCTTACAGACTTGATTTGTTCCAACCGTTGAAATAAATCCCTATAGCTGTGTCATATACACATCCTCCTCAAGTTTCCCATTGAGGAAGGCCATTTTCACGTCCATCTGCCAGATTTTGTAGTCGTGGTAAACTGCAATCGCAAGCAAAATCCGAATGGACTTGAGCATCGCTACTGGTGAGAAGGTTTCATCATAGTCAACTCCTTGCCTTTGTTTGAAACCCTTTGCGACCAGTCAGGCCTTATAGGCCTCTAACTTTCCGTCTACTCTAGTCTTTCTTTTAAAGACCCATTTACACCCAATAGGCTTAATACCTTCAGGTGGTGAAACCAAAGTCCATACTTGGTTTTCATTCGTGGAGTCCATCTCGGATTTCACGGCTTCTTGCCACTTCTCTAAGTCTTTACTACTCATAGCATGTTCGTAATTAAATGGATCATCATCATCTATGATGCGTACCTCATCGTCATCCTCTATGTCGAATCCATACCTTTCAAGTATCTTCGGCACTCTTCTAGATTTATGAATAGGGTGTGTTACAATAGGTTCATCCACTTGGTTAGGTACGTGACTTTGATCTGTAGTATTTTTTAGTTCTTGAACTTCTTCAAGGTATATCTTACTCCCACTGACCCCTTCAAGGATAAACTCCTTTTCCAAGAAGGTAACATATTTCACAACAAACACCTTTTGATCAGTTGGATGATAGAAATAATACCCTAATATTTCTTTAGGGTATCCCACAAATATATACTTGTCGGATCTAGCTAGTCTGTAGCTTATCGTTTTCAAACTTTTTGACATAAACTGGACAACCCCAAGTCTTAACATGCTTAAGATTTGGTTTCCTCCCTGTACATAACTTATATAGGGTCTTAGGGACGGATTTGGTTGGTATCTTGTTAAGTAGGTATACAGCCAATTCTAGGGCATATCCCTAGAAGGAACTGGAAGATCGGTAAAGCTCATCATGGATCGAACCATGTCCAACAATTTTTAATTTCTTCTTTCTGATACACCATTGAGCTGTGGTGTCCCTGGTGGAATCCATTGTAAGATTATACCATTTTCTTTGAGATAATTGAGAAACTCACTATTTAAGTATTCACCTCCTCGGTCTGATCGAAGAGATCTTAATACTCTTGCCAGTTTGTTTCTCTACTTTACTTCTGAACTCTTTGAACTTTTCAAATGATTCAGATTTGTATTTCATTAAATACACATCCAAATCTTGAGTGATCGCCAGTGAATGTAATAAAATAAGAATACCCTCCTCGTGCAGTCGTTGTCATAGGTCCACACATACATCTGTGTATAACAACGCTAATAACTCTGTAATTCTTTCTCCTTTTCCACTAAAAGGAGATTCACAAGTTGGATATGATTCATAATCAGATAGCTCTAAGAGCTCATCCTTATGCAACTGGGATAATCTTGTTTCATTAATATGACCGAGTCTATATTACCACATATAGGTATAATTAAATCATCTCTTTTCCTTTTATTAATTTGTTCAATTTGAAGTATATTTTTATGCAAGTCAAGTATATAAAGTCAATTTCGTAAATTACCAACACCATATAAAACATTATTATTATAAATAGAACAACTATTGTTCTTTATTATAATGTCAAAACCATCCATATCCAATACAGAAATTGAAATAATGTTTCTAATGATATTCGGAACAAAATAACAATTATTTAAATAAATGAACGTGCCCGTAGGCAATGCTAAACAACAAGTCTACAGCTAATGCAACAACTTTTGCTCCATTTTCCACTCGTAGGACGGCCTCATCCTTGCTCAACTTTCTATTTTTGACCAGTCCCTGGATATTATTACATGTGACGCCCCCAAAATAGGTATGCACAACCCATTTTGAGTCGCCAAATACATGATACATAATTTAAATAAAACTTAATTTATTCAACTGTCGTGCAAAATATGACAACAAAATAGCTGAGTTTCAATACGAATATTGTCTCGTAGACAATATCCAAAATCAAATAAAGTCCTCATTACAATTATTTTCACACTATTTTATAAAATAGCGAGGACTACTATAGCAACCATCTTGAACCGTCACTCCATTCCCCTACTAGTCCCAGCTATATTCTCATTTCCTGAAGAGAACAATGAAAGAAAAGGGCGAGCTTAACTAGCCTAGTAAAGAATATTATGACTAAGATAATATAGAATAAATTATCATTAGTCTTCAACAGTAGAAAAACTGATAGAATACAATAGATAACAAGTTTAGATCAACATCTGCAGCGGAATAAGCAATCCATTAGAAGAGTCAAGTAGAGCACGATGTCTACTATCTTCTATGATTTAAAAGTGCATCATCAATATTTTATCTTTGCAACAAAATTCAATAAATAATCCATATCACCGAATTATCCATGCACTATGGGCCAAGGTCGTTAGTATCATATCCATGAATTATCCACGCATTGCGGGCCAAGGATATTCGTTATTAACACATCCAAAAATTATCCATGCACTACGGGCCAAGGATATTTGTTATTTTCACCATTGGTTATGATCATGCCAAACAACTGTCCATCAATGCACTAGGGGCCAATGAGGACTTTTACCACATAATTTGTAACATTACAGGTCATGATTATACCGATACATAATTTTTGGTCATAATCATACCAATCAATAGTCCATTTATGCACTATGGGCCAAAGATGACTTTCATCACAATATAAGCATGAGGATGATACAATGATATAAGAATTCAATTAAGTGAGAATAATGTTAAATTTTAAAGATTTATAATTCAATTTATCCAGAGTTCAAGAATATCCAATTTGTCAACATGATAACTATTTTGTGGAGTAAAATTCAAGAATAATATTCATGTATCAAAAATAATTTGGACACAAAAAAAATTAATTTTTGTCGTGAATAGTATCCCGGGTGAATAATACCCGAGTGAATAGTAACTCATGAATAGTACTTCATGAATTGTACCTCGTGAATAGTACCATATGTATGAATAGTATCGTATGTATGAATAGTACCCATAAATAGTACTCCGGCATGAAAAGCTTAAAATTTAACAAGAAAGTTCAGAAAAATATTTTCGTGAAACGATATTAGATGAAACGCAAAATTCAAGGTTATTCTACTAATTTCAAGGAGTATAGAAACAATACTTATCAAAATAAGTGTAGATTTAGGAATATGAAATGAAATAATATTACTTGTGACGCCTCCAAAATAGGTATACATCACCTATTCTGAGTCGCCAAATATATGGTACAGAATACAAATACAACCTTAAATATACAACATGAGCTGTGAGTTTTAATACAAATATTATCTTCTAGACATTATTCAAACTCAAAATAAGTCCTCAATACATTTATTATCACACTATTTCATAGAATATTGAGGACTACTAATGCTATCATCTGGACCGTCACTCCGTTCCCCGACTAGTCCCCTCGCCACGTTCTCATTTCAAGAGAACAATGAAAGCAAAAGGTGAGCTCAACTAGCCCAAAGAAGAAATATTATGACTAAGATAATGCGAGAATAAATTATCATTAGCCTTCATGATAAGTGTTAAACCGATAAAATATAACAAACATTAAGTTTAATCTGCAATTGGAACAAGCAATCCATTAGAAAGCGGTCAAGTAGAGAATAAAATCTACTATCTTCTATGATTCAAAAGGTTTTTCATCACTTTTATCGCTGAGACTCAGCTTAATAAATAATCCACATCATCCCTGCACTACGACCAAGAATATTCATTAGTATCACGACCACAAATTATCCATGCACTACGAGTCAATGATATTCGTGTATTCATCAATGGCCATGATCATGCCAACAACTGTCCCTCAATGCACTACGACCAATGAGGATTTTTACCACATCATTTGTAACATTACGGTCATGATTATACCGAATAATCCCTGGTCATAATCATACCAAGTCCATCTATGCACTACAGGCCACAGATGACTTTCAACATAATATAAGCATGAGGATGATGACAATTCAATAAAATAAGTTTAAAATAAATTTTAAAGATTTATAAGTTAATTTATCTTGAACTCAATAACGTCCAAATTGTCAACATGATACTGCTTTGTGGAGTAAAATTCAAGAATGCTCAGAAGAATATTTCCATGAAAAGATATTGGATGAAGCGCAAATATCCAGGATATTCTACTAATTTCATGGAGTATAGAAGCCAAAACTTTAAACAACTGAGTATAATAGAATATATGAAACCGTAAATGGATTTTTGTCCGCCATGCGGTAATCCACGTAGACAGATCATTTCAACAAAGTAATAAAGAATTGAATCAGGTCATGCGTAATCCGCACAGACAGGATATTCCAACAAAATAATAAAGAATGGAACCAGGTCATGCGTAATCCGCACATACAGGATGTTCCAATAGAATAATAAAGAATAGAACTGTGTCATGCGTAATCCGCATGATAGGATGTTCCAATGTAATAATAAAGAATGGAATAACAACCTCACGAGTATCGAAAGAAAATAACTCTCTTCATGAATACGAAAGAATAATACCCTTACCTTAGTAGGAGATTGGATACTACAATAGTGTAGTAAATGTAATACTCTTCTTTTTCTCTTATTCTCTCTATACTTTCTCTCTCTATAGCTTAAATGAATTGGTAAAAAATAATGAAGAAATGAGCTTCTATTTATAGGCTTGGCAGAGTAAGGGTAAAATAGTCTTTTTGCCATAATTTATGACATCACCGCTGACGTCATCGATCATAATACATCATTGCATACCTCATCGTCCGATGACATCATTGCTTACCTCATTATCCGATGACATCATCGCTTGCATCAGAGGAATTCAAATTCAATTTGTTCTCTTCCACCTCCTTTTACTTTTATACCATGAATTTACTATAATAATGCTACCATTCAAATTATAAAAACGTACTATTATATAATCACATCATACTACTATAATGTAATATTATAATAATATATTTGAATGAATTATTTTATCGGAAAAGATAAAATACCAACTTTCAACAAATGTCACATGCTAAAAATTAATCAGTTTAAATCAACTTCGAATAAATATTTTCTTATCTATCATTTGTATCCACATAAAATAAATATTTCTTTATCATATAAATCAATAATTAATTATTCACAAATAATATTACAGAATCACAATAATGACAACTAGGCCGCTCCCAAGAAAGAGGGGCTTTCAATAAGGATTTCTCCTTCATCGGGCGCCAAGCAATTAGGTGTCCAAACCTCTCCTCGATGTAACTTTCTAGATATTGCCAATAATGATATCTAATAATATTATTCAAATAATATAAATTATTGATCCGATAATGGAAAATATTGATGCAAATGACAATTATTGAAACAACAATAATATAAAATATCAACGCATCAATTATTGAACCATTAAAATAAAATATTGAATAGTAATTTTTGTCAGAATAATTATTGAAGTAAGTGCCTTCTTACGTAAGAATCAATAATTCAAAAATATCGCGTGTAATGGTGTGCTATCGCGGCAACAACGCCAGACATCGTATTTTAACCACCAGGTATTTCAACAGTGTTAACGGTAAAATTTTCGCCGTTATTTTATAAAAAGATACTTGTGTCATTTTCTCAATCCGACAATAATTTCATTGTGTGGTCCACCAATGATTGTGCCGTCGTACGATTATTCCCTGTTAAAACAAATATTCCCCGACCAATCGAATATTATATAACAACTTGCGTACTTTGCAGAATTTATAAATATTACCCACAACTATAATATTATAACAAATTCATTCCATAATAATCAAAAATAATATTTATAGAAAATTCATCTTTATTCATAAAAGTTGGGGTCTTACATTACTTACATACTACAGAGTATGGAAGAAAATATTATTTCTTACGAATATAGAACAAAATAATATCCCTTACGAATATTGAAAGAAAATAATATTCCTTCCGAATATTGAACGGAAATAATATTCCTTACGAATATTGAACGAAAATAATATTCATTACGAATATTGAACAAAAATAATATTCATTACGAATACAAAAGATAATATCTCTTACGAATATGAAATAAATAATACCCCTTACCTTAAAAGGAGAGTTATTTTGACTGGTATAACGGGGATAGTCTTGAAGAGAACTTGCACTATTTGCTACACTCAAAGTTTCCTTAAACTCAAAAGAAATACGCTCAATATTGTAGAAGAAGAATTCACTGATTCTAGTATGATTTTTATTTCTAAACTAAGCATCTTATTTATAGGAGAATGGCATGATACTATTTGAATATTATCACGGGTGAACAGAAGGAAAAGTTCACGGACAAAAATTCGTTGATTTCACGTAAATTTTCTGATTTCACTATGCAGCACTATGCAAACACTATGCAGTACTATGCATATAATAAAATATAATATATTTTATTTATAAAAAGTATTTTGTTTTATATATAAAGTTTCCTGTTTTATACAAAAACTGAGATAATTTTCTACCGACGATTTTGAAAAATGAGTAAGTGGGGGTCCATGTAATAAGCCAAACTTACAACAAATACTTCATAAAAAACTCCTCCATTTATCACAATTCACTTGGCTTCGCTAAACACATTTTTAATCTTTCAATATTTATTCATCATTAATATTATAACTCACAATATTAACAACCAAATCATTCTCAGGAAATAGGGGCTTTTCGATAAGGACTTCTCCTTATTGGCGCGCAATTAGATGATCAAACCCTTTTTTTGACAGAACTTTCTAGACATTGTCAATAATACAAATAATAATATGAATAATTATGTCGTCTCATTTATTGATTTAATAATATAAAATATTGTGCAGCTGATACTGTGACAATAATTGAATCAATAATATGAGATACTATGCAACAATTACTGTTGTAATAATTAAATAAAACTGAGTGAATTCTCACGTAAGCATGAATAATCAAAGATATCAGATAATACACCGTGCTATCATGGCAACCACGCCAGACATCGTATTTTTATCACCGGGTATTTTAACAGCTTAACAAAGAAAAGCTCTTGCTATTATTTTTATAAAAAGGTTATTTCTGTCGCTTTCTATATCCAACAGTAATTTTGTTGCGGGGTTCACCAATGATTGTGACATCGTACGGATATTCCCTGATAAAACGAATATTCCCCGACCAAATGAATATTTTATGACAACTTGCTTACTTTACAAAATTTATAAATATTACCCACAACTATAATATTATATCAAATCCACACCTTATTATTCAAAATAACATTTAAAGAAAATTAATTTTTTATTCATAAAAAGTTGGGGTTTTACATTACATATGTGAGAACCACAGCCGGTATCCAATACCCAAGTAGAAAATTGAATTTCAAAAAAATTAATTTCAATCATAAATAAACCTTGATTAGGATTCAAAGCTTCACCAAGCTTCTTCTGCTTTTGCTCCGCAAGATAATCCTTGCAGATCCTCTTTCAGTGACCCGTCTTGTTGTAATGGAAGCAAATTCCTTTGCTAGTTGGATCAGGTTTCTTTTGATCCTTCACTTTCACCTTACCCTTAGCCTTCTTGGATTTCTTCTTTTGAGAAGATACCTTGGGCCTCTTCCTTTTCTTAGAAGAATCATCCACCATTAAGACATGGTTCTTCTGGGATGGAAAGTGACCTTCAGCAGTCTTCAACATGTTAAGTAATTCAGGCAAGCTGACATCTAATTTATTCATGTGAAAATTCACAACAAATTTGTGAGTTATTCGGGAGTGACTGCAAGACTAAATCATGTCTCAACTGCCCATCCATGACAAACCCAAGCTGTCCAAGACGTTCAATCAGATTGATCATCTTTAAGACATGAGTCTCAAAGGTAGTACCCTCGTTCATCCGAGATCGGAAGAGCTCCTTTGATATTTCATATCTAGCAGTCCTATTTTGCTCACCATACAGCTCTTGCAGGTGTAGCAGCATAGTAGGAGCACCCATGGTTTCATACTGACGCTGAAGCTCGTTACTTATGGATGCGAGCATGATGCATTGAGCCACAAATACATCATCTTGCCACGGTTTAAAAGTAGTAATCTCTTCCTCAGAGGCTGTCTCTGCAACTTTTACAGGTACGGGCAAATTTAGGACAGAAGAAATTTTTCAGCAGTGAGAACAATTCTCAGATTCCTTAACCAGTCCGTGTAATTCGGTCCGGTCAGTTTGTTAGCATCAAGTATGCTACGCAGTGAATTTAGTGAGTGTGACATTTTCAAATTTTTGCATGTGAAAAAAACAACATTTTAGCAAACATTCATTTAATTAATTTATTTTACCAAAATAAATTAGGTATTATTTTATATTGGTATCTCCCACTATTTTTCTTCAAACTATATTACCATCATCTATATAGTTTGACAAAATCTAATTTAAGTTTTTGCTAGTGAGAATAAGGATCCAATTTTAAATGTATATAGCCTTGTGGTGACACGACAAACTATATATAAATAAATAGGTAGACAACTCCTTGTCAATTACATCATCATGTAACTCCTTATATTTTGCCTCTTGGATTATTTTGATCAAGTTGTGGCACATCCGAATCAAAATTATCTAAGTTAAATCCAACCTAACACTTCCATATATTCAAAAAAGAAAAATATTATCCTTGTAGTGACACAACAAAACAATATTGTTCAATTTTCTTTATAAGCATCAAATGTGATAAATTAACATCTTAAATACTTAATACTTGCCTTGTGGTGACACAACAAACTCATAATAAATATTTAATACTCTATTAATTTTATCATGCTAGAAGGCGACTGTGAGACCCCAGATTTTATGAATAAAGGTTTAAATTTTCTCGAAATAATTTTTTTTTATATTATGGTGTGGATTTGAGATAATGTTATAGTTGTGGGTAGTATTTATAAATTTTGCAAAGTATGCAAGTTGTTGTATTATATTCGATTGGTCTGGGAATATTCTGTACAACGATTTAAATCATTGGTGGACCCCACAAATGTAATTATCATCGGATTGAGAAAATGACAAAATATTTTTATTGAAAGTAACTAAGTAAGTTTTACCGTTATACCGCTTGAACTACTCCTTAGAAGAAAAGTAAGAATATAATGCGTATGGTTGCATAAGTAGCACACCAGTATTGATTATTGATGCTTATGTGAGAAGTTACTCGGTTTTGCTTATTTTATAGACCCCATTTACCTATTTTTCAAAATAATCAGAGAAATTATTTAAAGGTGGGGCCACATGTGGGGGCCAATGTAGAACCCATATGTGTTGAAAAATTGATTTTAGAAATGGGGGTGGGAGGGAGTTACGTATAGGGGATGGAGTTAATATATATAAGTATGTGATGTGTGTATATATATATATGTATATGTTATGTGTGTGAGTGGGAAATGGTGGAAAAGAAGTGAGAATGATGTGTGTGGATGTGGATGTGTGTGATGTGGACATGTTGGTGGAAAAGTAAGAAATGTGTATGTGAGTGGTGGAGTGTGTGAATATATATATATATATATATATATATATATATATATATATATATATAATCTAGTATAATGATATATATATATATATTGAATGAGTGAGTGGATATTGGTGGAGGGAACATGTGGGGTTATGTTGGAAGAAAGAAAAATGGGTGTGATGGGTGAAGTATGTGGTGGGTGACAAAATTGGTGGGAAAAGGGAGTATTATATATATATATATATATATGTTTATAACATGTGTGGTTTGTATATATATATATATATATGTATTATTATTTTTGCTTTATTCTTATTGGTTGGAGGTTTGAAAAATTTGCATCTTGAGTTATCAAAATTATCATCCGTGAATTTGCATAATTATTGATTCCTAACAAATTACATTTTCTATTCTTCTATAAATAGAAGCTCATTCCTTCATTATTTCTTATGAATTTACTAAAACTCTAGAGAGAGAAAATTTTAGAGATAAAGAAGAAAAATATCCTGCTACTTCCCTACTCTTATATCCAGTTTCTTTTACGGTAAGGGATATTATTTGTTGTACTCGTAAGGGGTATTATTTCTTTTGTATTCATGAAGAGAACTTCTGTTATTCCATTATTTATTATTCTGTTGGAATATCCTCGTCTCATGCGCTTTTACGCCGGGACCGGGTTAAAATTTTTATTATTTTGTTGAATAATATCCGTCTCAAGGCTTTTACTACGGACCGGTTCGCATCTTTATTATGATTCGTTGGAATATCCTATCTACGCTTTCTGTGGGACCGGGTTCCATCTTTATTATTCATTGGAACATCCCGCTTATGTAATTTACACCGACCGGTTCATTATTTATTATTCTGTTAGAATAACCTGTGTATGCGAAGTACCGCATGCATAGTGATTTTTTTTGTTATTCCATTCGTTATTATACTCAGTTGGTTTAAGTTTTGACTTCTATACTCCATGAAATTAGTGGAATATCCTCGATATTTGCGCTTCATCCAAAGATTTTTCATGGAAATATTCTTCCGAGCATTCTTGAATTTTACTCTACAAAGAAGTATCATGTCGACAATTTGGACGTTATTAGTTCCCTAATAAATTAATTCTTGAACTTGTTTTATTGAATTCTTATATCATTGTCATCATCCTTATGTTTATATTATGTTGAAAGTCATCTCGTATTCAGTAGTGCATGGATGGACTTGATATGATTATGACTGTGGATTATTCGGTATAATCACGTACCGTAATGTTACAAATGATGTGGAAAAAGTCCTCATCGCCCGTAGTGCATTGATAGACAGTTTTTGGTATGATTATGGCTATGGATTCTCTTCGGCCAAGGTTGCAAAGATGAATTGTTTTATGGCATGATCAGAACCGTTGATGAAAACACGATTATCTTTGGCCCATAGAGCATGGATAATTCGTGGTCGTGATACTAAAGAATATCCTTGGCACAGAAAGTGCGGGGATGATTTAATGATGTGAATTATTTATTGTCGAGTCTCAAATGATAAAAATGATGAAAACCTTTTAAATCATAAAAGATAGTAGATTTTATTCTCTACTTGACTCTTTTAATGGATTACTTGTTCCGCTGCAGGTTAAACTTGATATTTGTTATATTGTATCGCTTTAAATCTTTTAAGGCTAATGATAATTTATTCTGCATTATCTTAGTCATAATATTTCTCATCGGGCTAGTTGAGCTCACCCTTTCTTTCACCGTTCTCTTTAGGAAATGAGAACGAATGGGACTAATGGGGAACAGTAGTCATGGTCCTAGATGTTTGATTAGTAGTCCCTCACTATTCTCGTGAAATAGTGTGATAATAATTGTAATGAGGACTCCTTTTGAGTTTGTATACTCTCTAGTAGACAATATTTGTATTTAAACTCACGGTTTATGTTTTGTCGATTTATACATGACGGTTGTATATTAAAGATTGTATTTGTATTCTGTATCACGTATTTGGTGACTCGAGATGGGTGATGTATACCTGTTTTGGGGGCGTCACAGCGACGTTCGATATTCCAAATATCTTTGAACGCTTAGGACTTAATATAATTTCTTTGAGGGATTTGTTATTAATTGTCTCATCTTGTTTAGCGCGCATGCACACACACACACACACACACACACACACACACACACACATATATATATATATATATATATATATATATATATAATACGTGTCATATTATTAAACATGCGAAGCATGTTTGCATAATATAATATATATATATATATATATAATATATATATTACTAGCATGCATATATAGAATGCTATATTCTACCCTGATTGATTATGGACTTTTATTCTAGTTTGGTTCACTAGAGTCATCAAGTGAACAAAAAAGTCAAACCCTAGGGTGCAAGAATTAAAATTTAAATATATGTAAGACCCCAACTTTTATGAATAAAGAATAATTTTCTCGAATTATATTTTTGAATATTATGGTGTAAATTTGATATAATATTATAGTTGTGGGTAATATTTACATATTTTGCAAAGTAAGCAAGTGGTTATATAATATTCAATTGGTCGGTGAATATTCGTTTTAACAGGGAATATTCGTACGACGGAATAATCATTGGTGGACCCCACAACGGAAGTATTGTCGTAGTTAGAAAACGCATGTAATTATCTTTTATAAAAATAACTGGCGAAAGTTTTACCGTTAAAACCGCTGAACTACCCAAGAGTAAAAGTACAAAGAATACACATGGTTGCATAAGAGTATTACCGGTATTGATTATTGATGCTTACGTGAGAAGTCACTTAGTTATACTCAATTATTGCTACAATAATTGATGCATCATATCTCTCATATTATTGATTCAATTATTGTCACAGTATCATCTGCATAATATGTTATATTATTAAATCAATAATTGAGACGACAAAGTTATTCATATTATTAAATTTCAATATTGATAATGTCTAGAAGTTCTGTCAAGGAAAGGTTTGGTCACCTAATTGCGCGCTAATAAGGAGAAATCCTTATCGAAAAGCCCCCTCTTTCCTGGGAATGACCTGGTTGTTAAATATTATGAGTTATAATATTAATGATGAATAAGTTCGTGTTGATTAAAGATGAAATTGATAGTTCTATTGTGTTGGAATTATTAGTGTTAGTGGAAATTAACATTTATGTCGATATTAATTAATGTCTAGAGGTTATATTGACCAATCGGGTAATTAATCGGATAAATGAGCAATTAATTACTATTAATTCACATGATTATAACTATTTGTTTACATGTGTGTACTATTGATTCACATTCTTATACTATTAGGGGTGGTGGTGCAAGATTGATAATATTTGCATGACTAAGTTAAAAATAGAGGTATAGATGAAGGTACTATACTGTAATTCGTATTTTCACATGTCTAGAACTATTGATTCACATTATTTACTATTAGGGGAGGTGGTGCAAGTTTGATAATACTTGCAGGACTAAATTAAAAATAAAGAAAAAGAGAAAGGTATTATAATGTAATATTTCGATCCCCAAAACGTGCAATTATCAAAACTATATTTTCCTATAAATAGAAGCTCATTCTTCCTTCATTTCTCACCAATTCACAAAAGCTATAGAGCAATTATTATAGAGAGAAAGAAGAAGAGAAGTCTGCTACCTCACTATTTCAGTATCTAGTTTTTTCTAAGGTAAGGGGTATTATTTCTTTCGTATTCATGAAGAGAGTTTTTTTTTTCAATACTCGTAAGGGTTGTTATTTCATTCTTTATTATTCTGTTGGAATAACCTGTCTGTGCGGTCTATTGCATGCCTGGTGAATTCTTCTATTATTCCATTCTTTATTATTCTTTTGGAATAACCTATCTGTGCGGTCTATCGTATGCCTGGTGAATTCTGTTGTTATTCTATTCTTTAATATTCTGTTGGAATATCCTGTCTGTGCGGATTACACATGACCTGGTTCCGTTCTTTATTATTCTGTTGGAATATCCTGTTTGTGCGGATTACGCATGACCAGGTTCCCTTCTTTATTATTCTGTTGGAATAACCTCTCTACGCAGGCTACTGCATGCATGGTGAATTCTTCTGTTATTCCATTCTTTATTATTCTGTTAGAATAACCTTTCTATGTGGACTACTGCATGCCTAGTGAATGATCCTTCGTATTCATTCCTTATTAAATTGTGGAAATGATCTGTCTACGTGGATTACCGCATCAAGGAGCAAAAATCCATTTTGCGGTTTCATATATTCTACTATACTCGATTAGTTAAAGTTTTGGCTTCTATACTCCATGAAATTAGTGGAATATCCTTGATATTTGGCTTCATCCAAAGATCTTTTCATGGAAATATTCTTCTGAGCATTCTTGAATTTTACTCCACAAAGAAGTATCATGTTGACAATTTGGACGTTATTGATTTCTGGATAAATTAAAATTATAAATCTTTAAAATTAATCCTTGAACTTGTTTTATTGAATTAGTATGTCATTGTCATCATCCTCATACTTATATTGTGATTAAAGTCATCTTTGGCTTACATGCATAGATGGAGTTGGTATGATTATGGCCAGGGATTATTCGGTATAATCATGACCGTAATGTGACGAATGATGTGGTAAAAGTCCTCATTGGCCTGTAGTTCATTGATGGATAGTTGTTGGTATGATTATGACCAAAGTGATTATTCTAAGATAATCATGACCATTGATGATTACATGAATATCCTCGCCGTGATACGTGGATGATTCGATTTTATTTATTGTCGAGTGAGTCTCAAATGATAAAGTTAATGAAAAAGTTTTTAAATCATAGAAGATAGTAAATTTTATGCTCTACTTGACTCTTTCAATGGTTTGCTTGTTCCGCTGGAGTTAAACTTGTTGTCTATTATATTCTATCACTTTAACATTGTTGAAGGCTAATGATAATTTATTCTGCGTTATCTTAGTCATAATATTTCTTACTGGGCTAGTTGAGCTCACCCTTTCTTTCACTGTTCTCTTCAGGAAATGAGAACGTAGCCGGGACTAGTCGAGGAATGGAGTGACGGTCCAGATGATAGCATTTGTAGTCCTCACTATTCTGTTAAATAGTGTGACAATAAATGTAATGAGGACTCCATTGAGTGTGGATATTGTCTTGATGACAATATTGTTATGAAAACTCTTAGATTATGGTTTGTCGTATTTTACACGACTGTTGTATAATTAAGTTGTATTTGAATTTTGTACCATATATTTGGAGACTCAAGATGGGCGATGTATACCTATTTTGGGGGCGTCACAATATAACTATTACATTTAAACTCGGGCTCCATTATAAACGGGTCTTCAAGCTCTCCTTGCACCTTGATCTCCGGTTCTTCAATAAATTCTAACTAATCCTATAACATAAACTATTTAATTTAAATAGAAACCTTGATCAGCAATCAAGGGGAAGTACATAGGAGAAAGATAAAATTTACATCAAGAATAAAACCAGAAAAGACGAGGTACGCAGACCCCATTTAATAAAACTCATTCATTCAAGCATTCATCCAAAATAAAATCCAATCACTTTGGTCAATAGTCCATAATCAAACCCATTTATTATCATACATATCACCATATGTATCAATAAATAAAATATTAATCTTATGAATAATAATCATTTAATATATATACTGATATCGATTTAATGGGAAAATTTAATTAGCATCAATTTCATTTTTGATTTAAAATAAACACCTTTATTTAATCAATTATGAAATTATATTCTAAATTCAAAATAGACAACTTTATTTTAATTTAGAATTTTTGAAAAAACATGAAATCCAATTTTTAAATTTAAATAAACCTTTTATTTTGATTAGAAATCAAATTTTATGAATAAAACAAATTTTATTTCTTTTCGAGAATTGCTGCCAAGCAAAGACCCCAAATGAACTGGGTTTGGGGGCTGCAGCGCTGGATCAACCCATTTTCAAAAATCAGTCCTCAGCCGCAGCAGCCAAGTTTATATTTACGGGCGACGCACAAATACCGACTAACCCTTTTTGAAAATCGATTCAAGGCCAGCAATACATTGCTTACTAAGTAAATCGCATCTTATGCGGCGTCGAGATAAACTGTTTTCCAGTTCGTGAATTCTGTAGTTTTCCTCCAAAAACTCAATTCTATGCTAATAATTATGCCCAGAAAATTTGTATAAAACACATATTAGTCATATATATCAAATCTAAGTAATTAATAACAACATAAAGGTTTGGCTCTAATACCACTGTTAGGTTTTGTGAAAATCATAAACACAATCAAATAGCAAAAATAAGCGGAAGCATGGCAAAATCAGATTTTAAAAATTTTCAAAAACCAATTACCCGGATCATCTTTTATGCATATTATTAATTAAAACGAAGAACAAGAAGTTATGGAATCATACCCTTGTAGATATGAGCTTTCACAGGTACGAGTTCAACTCCTACTTCTCCGCGATCTCCTTGAATCTCTACAGGTGATCCATCAAGGAATAATTAAAAATATTCAAGAAGAAGGATGTATTGGCTAAAACCCTAATTTTCTATCTCTGTAAAAAAAAGGGGGCGTACTCTCCAATTATTGGAATCACGTATATTTAATATCTGATATAAGACTCCCCTTATAAAAATATCAGGTAACCCTATTTAATAAAAATAAGGTATTATTTATTTAATTAAACTCCTTTAATTAATTAGGCTCCCTAATCTTATTAGGGATAATTAATTAAACTCTTTTAATTCATAAACTCTTTTAAAAATTAATTTTCCTCTTAATCTTATTAGGAATAGATGAGAGTACTTATATAATTAATTCCTAAACTCTTTTTAAAATTAAAATAATAATAATTGCAATAATATTAATAAGACTCCTCTTATTAATTTATATTTAATATTTTCAAAATATTAAATAATAAATACTAAGCTATTTAAGTTACTCTATCACCATAGATTAAATTAAATATACTTAACATATTATTATAATTATACCATTAACTTCTTAAATAATTATTCTTCCTTTTATGGTATGACCCTTTAGGTTCTCCATATTAAATCGGTTGTGTATAAATCAATTAGAACAATTCTAATCTTATTTAAATAAATAAATTAAAATATTAATTTATTTAAATAAATAATATTTCTTCTACAATAGGGATAAGCCTCCCTAGCGATCAACGACTTTCCAGATAATATAGATTTTAATATTAATCACAAAAGAACATTTGAGTAAATAGTTACCGTGCAATTCAATCCTTCCACCATACAATGTCCCAATTAAATATAAGACATAGAATTACTGTGAAGTCTTATTTTATTTAATTATATGTATTTCGATTCCTAAATGCACAACTCCTAATGAATGCAAATTAGAAACTATTTTCTACTTTCATTCCACCTTGGCCAAGGATTCCTGGGTTGTCATTTATCGAATCACATAGGACATTTCTCTTCTTTTACTAGAAATGGTAGATTCTTTATTGATCGTTCATTATCTCCATATATAACTTATTACACCTAAGCGTACCCTTTGATATACCCTAAGGGTCTTAAAGAATAAGTCAAAGTGTAAATCATTATATACAAGATACTATGATGATCACAAGTCTAAGAATTACTTGTACTACTATCACTTCAAGAATTCCTATTTACATGCAAGTAAAACTCCATTAGGTATTCCTCAGCGAGTCATGTTCAGTGAACTTGTTCTCTAATAAGCACCTACATACTTGCTCTTGGGTCTCCACATAAATGATCATGAGATCAATCATCCTCATCCAATGAGCAAGTAAAGTACGTACCAATATATCTGGATTCACTAATCCCCTTTTTAGTAATCCATTGATTGGGAACATTTTAGTTTTTAAGCTATCTAACAATTTAGATCTCATTAGCATGATCTCATCATGATTCTAAAAATATTGTTTAAAACTATGATTTTATCACATATTATTAAAACAACATCGTGTTGATAATCAAATTCCTTTAGTAAATAAATACTTTTATTAATTAATAAATAAGATTGATTACAAAGTATATGCTTTATCATCATACATGATTGAGTTGTATGCATACTACTTTTAGTTATATTAAATGTGATAAACCTATAGTTTTGAGCAATACTTTTAGAATCATGATGATGATCATGCTATTGAGATATAAATTCTTTGATAGCTTAAAACTAAAATTGTTCCCAATTGTTGGATTACTAAAAAGGGTATTAGTGAATCCGGAAAGATTGGTGATGAAATTAATTACTGAAACTAAACATGTTTATAAATATAACCCATGTTGAAACAAAAGAAGAAGAAAGAACATAACAGAAGCGTACCAGATTCCATAATATTGTTTGATCAAACGGGTTGAGATCTTCCAATTGATGCGTATTTTAGAAGTGAATTTCTCTGTTGATGGGGATACAGAGAAAACAAAGAAGAGAAAAGCATACGCTCAATTGGGGACCATGACCCCATTATAAAGAAAACTGCCTTGTGAAGAAACTGTTAAATGGCAGTTATTATCTTTTAGTATTTTTAATTTGGCCCCTCATCAATTTAAAAATACAAGTCCGATATCTACACATTAATTCTATGACAAACATACCCTTAAGCCTACTTAAAACTTAATTAGATCACTTAAATTTAGGCCTATACATGATAACACATTAATAATATACATGTGTAGTCCCAATTAAGATTAATAAAAATTAATCCAACAATCTCCCACTGGACCACATATGTATTCTAAGAAATGTGTTTAACTTTAGTGAGCTCCTGAAATTTATTTTCATGTTCTGAAGGGTATCCAAACAATCTCATCCATTAGCTACATCAATATAGGATCAAAGCGATTTTCATTACAATAACCGTAATTAGACCTATCAATGGTCTCGTATGCCAACATAGCTAAATAACATAGATCAATCATGGATGCATAGCATGGAAAATACATATAATGTGATTCACACATGCCTATTTCCAACCAGTCCTATTTAACTATAGTGAAATCAATACTTCAGTATACTTAATAGAGTGTAGTAAACTGAATACTTTAATTCTGCAAAAAATATAGAAATGAAATCTGTAGTTTTAACATAAAACAATAATCCAAATACAAACTCCGACTAAACTAAAGTATCCTCAAATAGAATAACACCCATATGAGCAGTGTGCTCGTGAAAGACATTTGGTGATAATCCTTTTGTGAGCGGATCCGCTATCATGGAGATTGTCCCAAGTTCTCTATGGAAATCTGTCCACTCTGCACTCTTTCTTTTAACAACAAGAAACTTAATTTCAATGTGCTAAACTTATCTCCTTTAGCGAAACCTGATTTACAATTTTGCATGTTAAACCTATTGAGAACTTTCTCAATATAGTTCCTTTGTGACAATCCCAATATACGTCGAGAACGTTCTCGGTGTATCTCAATTCCTAATACAAAAGAAGCATTACCAAGATCTTTCATTTTAAAGTTCTTTGATAGAAATCTCGATGTCATGCAACATGCTTATGTCATTTGTGGCAAGTAATATGTCATCGACATATAAAATCAGGAAAATATGTTTACTCCCAC
Source organism: Panax quinquefolius (assembly GCA_020205615.1). NCBI lineage: Eukaryota > Viridiplantae > Streptophyta > Magnoliopsida > Apiales > Araliaceae > Panax > Panax quinquefolius. Next base: position 93,739,073 of record CM035167.1, on the reverse strand, counting down.
TGAATTTGTGATACACACAATTATCAACAATATTTGTTTCAAAACTATATGAAATAATGACTTGATGAAATTTGAAGTACCACTGACGAGATGCTTGCTTGAGTCCATAGATGGATTTTGTCAATTTACAAACCATATTATTTGGGTCTCCAGACACAAAGTTTTCTGGCTGCACCATATAAATTGTTTCTTCAATGCCACCATTGAGAAACCTAGCACAACATTAATATCATGCCTTTGGACAGTGATATTAATTGTAATTGGTACTCTTGTTAAAATAAACAAACATTGACAATAATTATGTCAAATAATAAATCCATGTTTGTATGAATTCATTATTCATATTAAGTTACCTTGATAAGTATCAAATGTTTACCATCATAATTATGTATGAAATTCGATCAAATATGAACCCATCTTTGGATTGGTTAATATTTGCAAGAATTACAGATACACTAACTGTAAGACCCCGAAATTTTTAAATAAAAAGGAATTTCCTTTATTTATTATTTTGAAATAATAAGGGTTGATTTGATTAATGTGGATAGTTAAGGGTTAAATATGCAAATATTTCAAAATAAGCAAGTGGTTATAAAATATTCATTGTTGTCAGGGAATATTCGTTTGGTCGTGGAATATTCGCATGCGATTCGGGAAATATTCGCATTTACCTGCCAATGACCATGTGTGGGCCCCATAACGAAAGCGATTGGATGAAGAAAACGACAAATATAAGTTGTTTTTAAATAATCTGGCGTAGTTTGTTAACAGTTAATATCTGTTGGAATACCCGGTGGTTAAAAACACTAATAATGGCGTTGTTGAACAAGAGTACACCCAGTATTGCACCAATTATTGATTCTTACGTAAGAAGGCACTACTCAATAATGGTTACGATAATTATCGCTCAAAGATTTTATCGAGTTAATAATTGTTTGCGTTGATATTTTATATTCTTTGTTGTTTCAATAATTGTCATTACACAAGATTTTCTTTATCGAAGCAATAATTCATATTATCCGAATAATATTATTAGATAACATTATTGGCAATGTCTAGAAAGTTCGTCTAAGGAGAGGTTTGGTCACCTAATGCGCGCCAGAAGAAGAAATTCTTATTGGAAAGCCCCTCTTTCCGAGAAGCGCCTCGTCATCAATATTGTGATTACGTAATATTATTTGTGAATAATTAATTATTGATTTATATGATGAGGAAAATATTGATTTTATGTGGATATAGATGGAGAAAATTTTTAAAATGACAATTGTTGAAAATTAATATTTTATCTTTTTCTGATAAAATAATTCATTTAAATATATTATTTTAATAATATATTAACGGTGATATTTTTACAACGAATGTGGGATATATGAGTATACAAGGAGGAAGAGTATTTTTGTTGTAATAAATGTTTAAAACATGTTAAACATGTCGGTGGACCCCATTTATTGACTGAAATTTGATTATAGCCTGTAAAATTGCCCGTTTGTGGATTTCGGTCAATTTCTGATTGGAATTTGGAAAAAATTTCTTCTGCAAAGTTGTAGAGAATTGAAATTCCTATAAAAACTCGCGTGATTCGAATTTTCTGATAAAAGGGCTATTTATTATGAATTATTGAAGTTCCGAAGCTCCGAAATAATTGATTTTTGAAGTTTAAAATATTTAAAATTAGAAAAATGTTTTTCTTATTTTTTCTAGAAGGTGGCATGTGTTTGATGGCTGAAATCAGATTCTAGACATGTGTAGAAAATAATATAATTATATTATTAATTTATTAAATTTTCGCTTTGGTGTTCTAAGCAATTTCTATAAATAGGTGCTTAGGTTAGAATTGAAAATCACAATTTAAATGAAGTTTTTCTCTCTATATTATCGGCGTATTCTTGTGAGTATTTTGAGTATACTTTGAGTATTGCTATACTGGTGCAAGTCCAAGTCATAGCTTTATATCAGGTGTTTCAAATTTGTAAGATCGATCTTCGAGGTAAGGAATATTATTTTTTTGTAATGATATTATTTCTTCAATATCATTATCTTTGAAATGTTGATCTGAAGTTTTTATCAAATTTGGAACTTTTTCATGCTCGGGGTTACTATTCACGAGTTACTATTCATGAGTTACTATTCACGAGTTACTATTCATGAGTTCTTATTCACGAAGTTCTTATTCACGAGTACTATTCATGAAGCATGAAGATGTTTTTGTGGAATTTCTATCTTTTGGTGTCTGAAAGTTACTATTCACGATATCTAAGACTATTCACGATACTCAAGACTATTCACGATACTTGTATTATTCATAGAAAAATAAAATTTCTTCTTTTCGTCTCAAAACATCTATTCGGATACTAACTCGATTGTATCCATGTTTTGATCATTCTTGAATTTTACACCACTATGATTATTTTTGAGGTATTTTTGGGCGTGGATAAAACCAAGTACGAATCCTTAATCCTTAATCCTTGTCATTTTGTTTCTTTGGATTCGTTTCTTTAAAAATATTTTTCATCATCCTCGTCTTAAATGATGATATTATTGAATATCTTTGGCTCGTAGTGTAAAGATGAATGATTTTCAAGAATATCTTTGGCCCAGTAGTGCAAAAGATGAACATGTGTTGAGATGAACACGATTGATTGATTAATATCTTTGGCACCAGAGTAAAAGATGAACAGTGTTTAAATGAACATGACTAATCGATGAATATCTTTGGCTCAGTAAAAAAGATGAATATTTGATTCGAGATGTATATTGATTGATGTTACAGGATAAAATATTGATGATGGATATTAAATTCATAGATTATAGTAGATTTCATTTCTACGTAACTCTTCTATGAATTATTATTTCACTTGCGAATATTGATCCGAAACTTGTTGTCTATTGTATTCTATCGATTTTTCCTCGTTGAAGACTAACGATAATTTGTTGTATATTATCTTAGTCATAATATTCTTTACCGGGCTAGTTGAGCTCACCCTTTTCCTTGTTGTTCCATTTTTCTTCTCGGGAGGCGAGAATGTAGCGAGTATCTTAGTGGGGTATGGAATGAAGGTTCTAGAGAGAGTTGTTTAGTAGTCCTCACCATTTTTGTAAAATAATGAATCAATAATTATGATGGGGATTTATTTGCGTGTGGATATTGTCTAGAAGACAATATTATATTTAAACTCACAAGATATATTGTCGTATTTCACACGACATTTGTATTATTGAAGTTGTAGTTTGCTTCTTGTACCATGTATTTGGCACTTCGAGAATGGGTGTTGTGTATACCTATTTTGGGGCGCCACGGTTAGTATCAAAGCTTAGGGATATGATCTCTGGCGGAGATCGGGGAATAAAACTAGGATGGGAGAGACGAGTAAATCCTTCGCTAAGTGTGTCCTACCTAAGCTTATTTGTTAGTTGGTCAAGATATAGGGATATTATGTGATATATTGATTTCCTTAATTAACCCTTATTTTATAGCGGATGATTTGAGAATGTCGAATTGAGAATATTAATAGTGGAGTAAATGAGACCGTGGAGATGCTCTGTACTCACCAACGAGGAGAACGTGCAACAGTTGGTAATGTTCCTCCGTGAACAACACCACGAAAGCGAGATGATGAACGAGGGGATGTTTAGAAGCTTTTTTGCAGTTCATGCAAAAATCGCACGAGGAGACTCGTGTTCAAAATATTGGGAGGAAATGATAGCAATTCACGAGTGGTCACAGCCAAACAGTTTAAAGAGTTGGGACCACCAGAATTTTGGGGAAAGCCGGATCCGATTAAGGCGGAGACGTGGGTCAAACAAATTACCAAGATATTCGATGTCTTGGGATGCACGGAGGAACAGAAAGTTCCATTCGCCACCTTTATGTTCCGTGGCATGGTAAGATGACATCGGTGGGAAATCGTGAAGCGTGCATCCATCCACCGCACTCAAAGATGTCATGGGAGACGTTTGAAAAGAGTTCAATGACAAGTACTTCCTCGAAAGTATTCGTCTATATGAAGGAAGTGGAGTTTATTAGACTAGAGCGAGTAATAACACGACGGTGTCCCAAAGACGAGGCGAAGTTCGCGGAGTTATCCGAGTTTGCACCTCATTTGGTGGAGAATGAGGAACGATGACGCGGATGTTTTCGAGAGGTTTGAAACCCGACATACGCCAAGATCTCATTTCTCATAAATTTTTCTCTATTCAGATGTTGTCAACAGGCTCTCGATTGTTAGAGCGAGATAACGAGTATGTTCAACCAAGGACCATAACCGAGGATCATATCAAGATAGCGATCATCGTAATAACGATAACCAACGGAGAAAGAAGAATACAGACTAAGGCAGTAACCACTCACGGTGGTAATCGTGGCCATGAAAAAATAGAAGAAGCGAGTCGGGAGGAGATTTTAAAAGAGGAGATTCAACAACGACCATGTGAAGACGTCGGCCAAGAGAGCAACTAGTTTTAAGGGAGGAGAACGACCACCGGTAGTATGTTACAAATGCGGAAAAAGAGGACATATCGCCCAAAACCGCCCACAAGTTTAAGGTATGTTATAATTGTGAAAAGAAGGACATATCGCTTTCGAGATTAGTACGATATCGAAACATAGTTCGGGGACGGTGACTCAAAAGATCGTCCCCGTAAAAGTCAAAGTCAATGATTCCGGAAGAGCGTTTGTTGTGATGGTCAAAATGCGAGGAACCCGAACGGTTAGCACGGGTTAGTTAATTATAAATTCTTGCGAAGTATATACCTTACTAGATATTGGTTCTACCCATTCTTTTATCTCTCTTACTTGCGCCAACGTTTAAACTTGACTCGGAGAAATTAGACTTTGACCTATCTCGTGGAAACTCCGTTAGGAGAAACTTTCATCACATCCATTTGCTTATAAATCTTGCTTGATTCAGTTGGCACTATCACATTACCGTTAACCTTATTTCTATAGAGATATTTGTTTTTGATGTGATTTTAAGGTTAACTACTCATCATCACGCCGAAATTGATTATTTTCGTAAGGTTGTTAGTTTTCATATTCCTAAGCAACTCGTTATTCAATTCAAGCAATCAAACCATTGTAGTCAAACATTTTCATATCAAGCTATGAAGTCATTCGTTTATTACGGATGTCAAATTTTCTTAGTCCATGTTATGGATTTGAATAAAGACACGCCGATTTGAATAATATTCCCTGTTGTTATTGATTTTTCCCGACGTATTTCAAGAATTTCTTGGCTTACTCCCAAAGCTTCGATATTAAATTTTGTATCGACTTTGAACCCCAGACAAAACTCATTTCTAAAATCTCATATCGAATGGCTCTATTGAACTTCGTGAGTTAAAATTCAACTATAGAATTTGGTACCGAGCCTTTATCTTGTGACTTCCTTTGTGGAATTCACCTAAGCCGACTCTCGTAGGGGACGTCATATTCGCATGCGATAGTAAATCGATAGGTGTCATTGTGACGTCTATCCAAGATTGGGATATGAGTCACAATTGAGAGCAACCTAAGTCAAGAATCAAAATACGTAGCTTTCTAGGCTTAGTTGGTTATTATCGGAGATTCGTTGAAGGATATTCTCGAATCGCTATTCCATTAACGCAGCTGAGTCGTAGAGATACAAAATTCGAATGGAGAAAGGAATGTGGGAAGAGCTTCGAAGAACTTAAGAGGAGACTCATTTCAAAGCACATGTTCTGATCATGCCATCCTGGAAAAGCGAACGTGGTAGCCGACGCGATGAGTAGAAGATCATATGCGGAACGAAAGTGCGATGATGTCAAGTATACGCGACAGAGCCAACTTTAATAGAAAAAGTTAAGATTGCTCAAGCCACCCACACTTCGAAATGATGCGTATGAAGAAGAAAGTACAAGAAGGAGCTATTCCTAAGCGAGAATTGATGAAGAAGGAATACTTGAGTCCACTCTAGACTTTGTGTTCCTAACGACTCGATTTGAAGTACAAGATTATGATGGAGGCACACAACACGCCATTTGCAATCCATCTTGGGAGTACCAAAATGTATTATGATCTTCAACATACATTTTGGTGGAGCAATAATAAGAGAGAGATTGCAAAGTTTATCTCGATGTGTTTAACTTCCGCTTAGCGTGTAAAGGCGGAGCATCTTGTACCTAAGGGTCCGTTGCAACCACTTGAGATTCGGAATGGAAGTGGGAACACATTACTATGGATTTCGTTATGGGTCTTCCTACGGTTTCTCAAGGCATCAATGCTATTTGGGTTATTGTTGATAGATTAACCAAGTTCGCTCATTTTTACCGATACGAGAGACTTATTCCTTGAACGTCTTTCTCGTATGTACGTAAATGAGATTGTGAGATTGCATGGCATGCCAAGATCCATAGTTTTAGATCGTGACCCAAGATTCACTTCATGATTTTGGGTTAGTTTGTAGAAAGCTATGGGCACGCAATTTACGATATGGGTTTGGTATACCATCCTCAAACCGGATGAGCAATCGAAAGGACTACTCAAACTCTTGAAGATATATTAAAACTCGTGTCCTAGATTTCAAAGGAAGTTGGGATAAGTACTTGCCATTGGTGGAATTCTCATACAACAATAGTTATTAAACAAATATAGGCATGGTTCCATTCAAGCATTATATGGACGAAAATGTCGTTTCTCCAATATGTTGGGATGAGGTGGGTGAAGCAACATTGTTGGGACCCGAAGTTAGTACGTATGACTAATGATTCGACAACGATACAAACCAAGCACAAGATCGACAAAAGAGTTATGCGGATCTTCATCAAAAGGACGTGGAATTTAATGTAGGGGATCATGTATTGTTGCGAGTTGCCCCATGGAAGGGTGTTACAAGATTTGGGAAGAGAGGAAAGCTCAATCCATGATTTATTGGTCCATTTCAAATTCTTGACCGAGTAGGAAATGTAGCCTATAGACTTGCGTTACCTCCGAGTATGTCTCGTGTTCATAATGTCTTTCACATATCTGTACTTCGTAAATATGTGAAAGACCCGAACCACGTTATAGAGTTAGAACCGGACGAGATAGCCGAAGACTTAACGTATGAGGAGGTACCTGTCAAGATTTTGGATAGGAAGGAGCATGTCCTACGCGCAAAGGTCATACCACAAGTTAAAGTTTTGTGGAGGAATCATGCTATAGAGGAAATGACCCGGGAATTGGAAACGGAAATGAAAGCGAGGTATCCTCACCTTTTCAAAACACAGTGTATCGACGTCAATTTCGAGGACGAAATTTCATAAGGAGGGAGGTTGTAAGACCCCGAAATTTTTAAATAAAAAGGAATTTCCTTTATTTATTATTTTGAAATAGTAAGGGTTGATTTGATTAATGTGGATAGTTAAGGGTTAAATATGCAAATATTTCAAAATAAGCAAGTGGTTATAAAATATTCATTGTTGTCGGGGAATATTCGTTTGGTCGTGGAATATTAAATGCGATTCAGAATATTATTAAATACGACTACAAAATGACCATGTGTGGGCCCCATAACTGGAAAAAGCGATTGGATGAAGAAAACGACAAATATAAGTTGTTTTTAAATATGGCGTAGTTGTTACTCAATTAATATTGTTGGAATACCCGGTGGTTAAAACACACTAATACTGGCGTTGTTGAATAAACAGATTACCAGTATTGCACCAATTATTGATTCTTACGTGAAGAAGGCACTACTCAATAATGGTTACGTAATTAATGCTCAAAGTATTTTATTGAGTTAATAATTCTTTGCGTTGATATTTTATATTGTCTTTGTTGTTTCAATAATTGTCATTACACAAGTATTTTTCTTTATCGAAGCAATAATTCATATTATCTCGAATAATATTATTAGATAACATTATTGGCAATGTCTAGAAAGTTCGCCTAAGGAGAGGTTTGGTCACCTAATTGCTTGGCTTGATGAAGAAATTTTATTCGAAAGCCCCTCTTTCCGAGAACCCGCTGGTCATCAATATTGTGATTTCGTAATATTATTTGTGAATAATTAATTATTGATTTATATGATGAGGAAAATATTGATTTTATGTGGATATAGATGGAGAAAATTTTTAAAATGACAATTGTTGAAAATTAATATTTTATCTTTTTTACGATAAAATAATTCATTTAAATATATTATTTTAATAATATATTAATTGGTGATATTTTTACAACTAATGTGGGATATATGAGTATACGAGGAGGAAGAGTATTTTTGTTGCAATAAATGTTTAAAACATGTTAAACATGTTGGTGGACCCCATTTATTCGATTGAAATTTGATTATACTCGTAAAATTGCCTCGTTTGTGGATTTGGTCGATTTCTCGATTGGAATTTGGAAAAACTTTTTCTTCGCAAAGTTGTAGAGAATTGAAATTCCTATAAAAACTCATGAGATTGAATTGTCAAAATATCTATTCGGATACTAACTCGATTGTATCCATGTTTTGATCATTCTTGAATTTTACACCACTATGATTATTTTTGAGGTATTTTTGGGCGTGGATAAAACCAAGTACGTAATCCTTAATCCTTAATCCTTGTCATTTTGTTTCCTTTGGATTCGTTTCTTTAAAAATAATTTTCATCATCCTCGATCTTAAATGATGATATTATTGAATATCTTTGGCCCTGTAGTCAAAGATGAATGATTTCTAAAGAATATCTTTGGCACGTATGGAAAAAGATGAGCAGTGTTGAGATGAACATGATCGATTGATTAATATCTTTGGCAGTAGTGCAAAGATGAACAGTGTTTAAATGAACATGACCAATCGATGAATATCTTTGGCACTCAGAGTGCAAAGATGAATATTTGATTCAGATGTATATTGATTGATGTTTACAGGATAAAATATTGATGATGGATCGTTAAATTCATAGATTATAGTAGATTTCATTCTCTACGTAACTCTTCTATGAATTATTATTTTTCAGCTGCGAATATTGATCCAAAACTTGTTGTCTATTGTATTCTATCGATTTTTCCTGTTGAAGACTAACGATAATTTGTTGTATATTATCTTAGTCATAATATTCTTTATCGGGCTAGTTGAGCTCACCCTTTTCCTTGTTGTTCCATTTTTTTCTTCTCGGGGAGGCGAGAATGTAGCGAGTACTAGTCGGGGGGTATGGAATGAAGGTTCTAGAGAGTTGTTTAGTAGTCCTCACCATTTTGTAAAATAATGAATCAATAATTATGATGGGGATTTATTTGCGTGTGGATATTGTCTAGAAAGACAATATTATATTTAAACTCATTAAGATATATTGTCGTATTTCACACGACATTTGTATTATTGAAGTTGTAGTTTGCTTCTTGTACCATGTATTTGGCGACTCAGAATGGGTGTTGTGTATACCTATTTTGGGGGCGTCACACTAACATCTATACTCATCACCGTTGCTTTTTTTTTAATTTAAGCACAATAATTTACCAATTACAACATGTTTGGTATTTTGTTACCATGTGCTTATGGACCAGATGTAATATGGATTTGAGATGGAAAAAGAAAATCCTCCACCAGCAGCCAGAAATAGCACTTAGCCAATCACATATATGATTTAGACTTCAAAAGTAAATAAACAACTATCTTTTCCTAATTTTCCATCAACAGTAAAATCAAGATATATATATATATATATATATATATATATATATTTATAAATTACTCTTACTTGTGACGTGACATGAAAAAGAACATAGACGTACATACTTAACTTCTCTTCTAATTATCATATATATATATATAGTATAAGTATATCCTGTTAATTATATATATATATAACTAACATATAAACCGCAACAAGATTCGGCGCGAAAGCAGGTTTTGCGATTTTTTTAAATCTTCAAAATTTTATAAATTCCCTATGAATCAAACATGGGTGGCTCTGATACCAATTGATGAAATTAATTACTGAAACTAAACATGTTTATAAATATAACCCATGTTGAAACAAAAGAAGAAGAAAGAACATAACGAAAGCGTACTAGATTCCATAATATTGTTTGATCAAATGGGTTGAGATCTTCCAATTGATGCATATTTTAGAAGTGAATTTCTCTGTTGACGGGGATACAGAGAAAACAATGAAGAGAAAAGCATACGCTCAATTGGAGACCATGTCCCCATTATAAAGAAAACTGCATTGTAAAGAAACTGCTAAATGGCAGTTATTATCTTTTAGTATTTTTAAATTGGCCCTTCATCAAATTAAAAATACAAGTTCGATATCTACACATTAATTCCATGACAAACATACCCTTAAGCCTACTTAAAACTTAATTAGATCACTTAAATTTAGGCCTTTACATGATAACACACATTAATAATATACATGTGTGATCCCAATTAAGATTAATAAAATTTATTCCTAGAATTGGTACATACGTTGCTTACTCTTAGGAATAAGATGATTGATCTCATAATCATTTATGTGGAGACACTAAAGTAAATATGTATGTGCTTATGATCGCACTCGTTCCTGCATATGATCTTCTACTCAACGCGTCAGCTACCACATTTGCTTTTCCAGGATGGTATTGAATAGTGTGGTCGTAATCTTTCAACAGTTCAAGCCAACGTCGTTGCCGCATGTTGAGTTCTTTTTGAGTGAAGAAATATTTGAGGCTTTTATGGTCTGAATATATCTCCACTTTCTCCCCATATAGATAGTGCCTCCAGATCTTTTTAAAACGATTGCACGCTAACTCTAGATCATGAGTAGGATAATTCCTCTCATATTCTTTAAGTTGTCATGAGGCATAGGCTATGACTTTCCCACGTTGCATGAGAACACATCCTAACCCTTTGCTCGAAGCATCATCAGAGATAACAAATCCATCCGAACCAGATGGTATTGTCAAACAAGCCGAAATGAGTCTCCTCTTGAGATCTTGGAAACTCTTCTCGCATTCCTCGCTCCCATACGAATTTTGTATCTTTACGAGTCACCGAAGTTAGTTCTGAGTAGCGATTCTAAAAATCCTTCCACAAATCTCCGATAATAACCAAACTAAGCTCAAAAGCTACGACTTGATCACCGTCTTTGGTTGCTCCCAACTTTGTATTGCTTCAATCTTCGTCGGGTCAACAGACACTCCATGTTTTGACACCATGTGCCCAAGGAATGCTACTTCCTCAAGCCAGAACTCACATTTCTTCAACTTGGAATATAGCTTGTTATCACGAAGCCTTTGCAGTACCAGCTTCAAATGGCACTCATGATCGTCATGGCTTTTGGAATAGATGAGGATGTCATCAATAAAGACAACAACGAACTGATCCAAATATTCCTTGAATACTTGGTTCATCATATCCATGAAAGCAAATAGGAGCATTAGTCAATCCAAAAGACATGACTAGGAATTCATAATGCCCGCATCGAAGTTTCGAAGCGATCTTTGGAATATCCTCGGTTATAACCTTCACCGATGATATCCGTAAGCTAAGATCGATCTTTGAAAAGAATTGTGCTCTCTTGAATCGGGTCAAACAGTCATCAATACGAGGTAGCGGATACCTATTCTTGATAGTGACATGGTTCAATTCCGATAGTCAATACAAAGTTGTATACTCCCGTCTTTCTTCTTTACAAATAAAACAGAGCACCCCAAGGAGATGTACTAGATTAATGAAACCGATGTCCAACAACTCCCGTAGTTGGACCTTTAACTCTCAAGTTCAATAGAGCCATTCAATATGGGGTTTTAGAAATGGGCTTTGTACAAAGTTCAAGATCAATAAAGAATTCAACTTCACGTTCTGGGGGTAGACCGGGAAGTTCTTCAGGAAATACGTCAGGAAAGTGAATAATAACAGGAATATTATTCAAATCTGACGTGTCTTTATTCAAATCCATAACATGGGCTAAGAAAGCTTGACATCTGTTTTTCAATAAACGAATAGCTTTATGACTTGATATAACAATGATTGATTTTAATGATTTCGTTGCTTGAATTCGCACAACAGGTTGATTAGGAATATGAAAACTAACAACCTTACGAAAACAATCAATTTTGGCATGATGAGTAGTTAACCAATCAATCCCTAAAATCACATCAAAAGTAAGTATCTTTAAAGAGATAAGGTCAACGGGTAATGTGATGGTGCCAACTTGGATCAAACAAGATTTATAAACAGTGGATGTGATGAAAGTTTCTCCTAACGGAGTTTCCAAAGATAGGTCAAAGTCTAATTTCTCCGGAGTCAAGTTTAAACGTTGAGCACAAGCAGGAGAGATAAATGAATGGGTAGCACCCAGATCAAGTAATGTATAAACTTCGCATGAATTTATGATTAGCTTACCCGTGATCACCTCATTTGGGTTCCTCAGATGTTGACCACCACGCATAAACGCTTCTTCCAGAACCGTTGACTTTGACTTTTTTGGGACAACCTTTTGAGTCACCATCCTCATTGGACTTGGTTTCGCCACAAAGGCAATCTCGAGTTTAAATGTCCTTCCTTTCCATAGTTATAACATACCTTAAACTGTTGTAGGGCGGTTTCAATGATATGTCTTTCTTTTCCGCACTTATAAGATATATAATTGGGTGGTCGTTCTCCTCCTTGGAACCGCTTGTTGCTTTGTAATCGACGCCTTCACATTATCATTGTTGAATCTTCTTTAAAATCTCCCCGAGTCGCTTCTTCTATTTTCATGGCCACGATTACCACTAGAGTGGTTACCACTTTTGTCTCGAATGTTTTCCTCCCATTGGTTTTCATTACTCAGACGATCGCCGCCACCGGCATGATGACCTCTCGGTCATGGGTCCCTCGTTGAACGTACTTTCATTATCTCGCTCTAATAATTGAGCCCTGTTGACAACATCCGAATATAAAGAAAATTTATGAGAGATAAGATATTGCGAATCTCGGGTTTTAAACCTCTCGAAACATCCTCGTCATTCGCTCCTCATTCTCTACCAAATGAGGTGCAAACCGGATAACTCGTGAACTTCACCTCGTCTTTCGACACCGCCATGTTGTTTTGTTCTAGTCTAATAAACTATACCTCCTTCATATGGCGTAATACTTTCAGAAAGTATTTTCGTTGAAAAGTTTCGAAACCTTTCCCAAGACATACGCGAAGGCGCGGCAGTCGGGTACGCTTTCACAGACTCCCACCATAATCGCCTCACCACCACGGAACATAAAGGTGGCGAATGGAACCTTCGTTCTCCGCATCCCAAGACATCGAATATCTTGGTAATTTGCTTGACCCATGTTTCCACCATGATCGGATCCGCTTTCCCTTAAATTCGTGGTCCCAACTCTTTGAAGCGCCGCCGTGACAAGCCGTGCGTTCTATCATTTCCACAGATTTCGTATACACGAGTCTCCCTCGTCTGGTTTTGCATGAACTTCAAAAAGCTTCTAAACATCCCGTCGTTCATTATTCGCTTTCGGTGGTGTTGTTTACTGAAGGAATATTGCCTTCCTGTTGCACGTTCCCCTGGGTGGTGATTAAAGGTGTCTCCACGGTCTCATTAACTCCACTGTTAATATTCTCAGCTGCCATTCTTAAATACTGCCATAAAACAAGGGTTAATTAAATAATTTAACATATCACATCACATATTAACTATATGCTTCAACTCGACCAACAAATAAGCTTAGGTATGACATACTAGCTAAGGATTACCTGTCCTCTCCCTCCTAGTATTATTCCCCAATCTCCGCCAGATATCATATCCCTAAGCTTTGATACCAATCGTATGCACACCCCAAAAATGTATACAACACCCATTCTCGAAGTCACAAATACATGGTACGTAAACAACTACAACTTTATTAATACAACATAAAAACTGTGAGTTTAAATACAAATATTGTCATCTAGACAATATCCTCACTCAAATAAGTCCTCATTTCAATTATTGATACATTATTTTACAAAATGGTGAGGACTACTAAAATAACTTCTAGAACCATCATTCCATACCCCGACTAGTACTCGCTACATTCTCGCCCCCGAGAAGAAAAATGGAAAAAAAAGGAAAAGGGTGAGCTCAACTAGTCCAAGAAAGAACATTATGACTAAGATAATACGTAACAAATTATCGTTAGTCTTCAACAGGAAAAATCTAATAGAATACAATAGACAACAAGTTTTAAATCAATATTCGCAATGAAAATAATAATTCATTAGAAGAGTTAAGTAGAGAATGAAATCTACTATATTCTATATATGAATATAAAAGTTCATCGCTCATCTTTTATCCCTCGTAACATCAATCATATATATATCGGGATCAAATATTCATCTTTGCACTACAGGCCAAAGATATTCATCAGTTGGTCATGTTTATCTAAACACTTGTTCATCTTTGCACTACAGGCCAAAGATATTCATCATAAAATCATTCATCTTTGCACTGCGGGCCAAAGATATTCAGTTATATCATCATTTAGGATTGAGGATGATGAAAAATATTTTAAAGAAAACGAATCAAGTGAAACAAAAGAATAAATATTAAGGATTCGTATTTCAGCTATTCCATGTCCAAAAATACCTCATAAATAATCGTAGTGGAGTAAAATTCAAGAATGATCAAAATATGGATACAATCAAAGCTAGTATCCAGAATAGATATTTTGGACAAAAAGAAGAAAATTTCATTTTTCGGTAAATAGTACCGTATTTGTGAATAGTATCGTATACGTGAATAGTGCCGTATACGTGAATAGTAACTTCGACACTAAAAGATAGAAATTTCACAAAAAAGATAATCATGCTTCGTGAATAGTACTCGTGAATAGTAACTCGTGAATAGTAACTCGTGAATAGTAACTCATGAATAGTAACTCATGAATAGTAACCCCGACATGAAAAAGTTCCAAATTTGATAAAAAGTTTCCACCTATATTTCTAAAGATAATGATATTGAATAAATAATATCATTTTTGAATAAAATAACATCCTTACCTCGTAAAAGAATAAGATTTCGACGATTTCGAATACTAGATATAGTCTTTGAAAGAACTTGCACCATATAGCAATACTCAAAGTACTAGAATACTCACAAAATACGCCGATATTATAGAGAGAAGAGAGAGAGAAATCTTTAGTTTCGTGTGATTTTCAATTCTAACCAAGCACCCTATTTATAGAAAATGCTTAGAACACCAAAGTAGAAAATTTAATAAAATATTAATATTATTAATTAAATTTCCTCACGCCACCGCACTCTGAACTTCAAAGCACTTTGCACATGTTAGTGTAGCCAAAAAAAATAAAAAACATTTTTCTAATTATAAATATTTAAAACTTCCAAAAATCAATTATTCAGAATTTGAACTTCAATAATTCATAATAAATAGCCTTTTATCGTAAAATTTGAATCTCGAATTTTTATAGGAAATGTAATTCTCAACAACTTGCTGGTAAGAAAGTTTTCCAAATTCCAAATGTAAATTGACAAGAAATCCATAAAACTACGATTTTACTGTGCTATAATCAAATTTCACCAAAAAAATGGGCCCATGTAACACATGTTTAACATGTTTTAAACAACTTTTGCAACAAAAATACTCTTCCTCCTCATATACTCATATATCCCACATTCATTGTAAAAATATCATCATTATTATATAATATAATAAAATATTATTTTATCAGAAAAGATAAAATATCAATTTTTAACAATTGTCACTTTAAAAATTTTCTCCATCTATAACCACATAAAATCAATATTTTCCTCATCATATAAATCAATAATTAATTATTCACAAATAATATTACAGAATCACAAGATCGGGCAACCAGTAGTTCCTGGGAAAGAGGGGCTTTCAATAAGAATTTCTCTCATCTTGGCAGCGCAATTAGGTGACCAAACCTCTCCTTAGACAGTAACTTTCTAGACATTGCCAATAATGTTTTCTAATAATATTATTCACTAATATGAATTATTGCTTCGATAATGGAAAATATTGTAGTGACAATTATCAAACAACAAGAATATAAAATATCAACGCAAAGAATTATTCAATCAATAAAATCTCGAACAAGAATTACTCGTAACAATTATTGAGTAGTGCCTTTCACGTAATAATCAATAATTGGTGCAATACCGCAAGTAGCATCGCAACAACGCCAGACATCGTGTTTTAACCACGGGTATTCCAACAAGTGTTAAGCAGAATAACTACGCCATTATTTATAAACAACTTATACTTGTTGCTTTTTTCTTCATCCAATCGCTTTCCGTTATGGGGCCCACACAAGGTTGCGCCATCGCATTTAATATTCCCGACAAAGAAGAATATTCCACGACCAAACGAATATTCTCGACAACAATGAATATTTTATAACCACCGCTTATTTAAAATATTTAGCATTTTACCCATAACTAACCACATTAATCAATTCAACCCTTACTATTTCAAAATAATAAATAGAGGAAATTTAATTTTATTTATAATAAGTTGGGGTCTTACAGAATTCTCCTACAACAACAGTTATCAGGCAAGTATAGGCATGGCTCCATTCGAAGCGTTGTATGGAAGAAAATGTCGTTCTCCGGTATGCTGGGACGAGGTGGGTGAAGTAACATTGTTGGGGCCAGAATTGGTACGCATAACTATAGAGAAGATCCAAATGATCCGACAACGTATACAAACGGCACTGGATCGACAAAAGAGTTATGCGGATCTTCATCGAAAGGACATGGAATTTAATATTGGGGATCATGTATTGTTACGTATTGCACCATGGAAGGGAGTTGCAAGATTTGGAAAGAGAGGAAAGCTCAATCCACGATTTGTTGGTCCATTTGAGATTATTGACCGAATAGGAAATGTGGCCTATAGACTCGCATTACCTCCAAGCATGTCTTGTGTTCATAATGTTTTTCACATATCTATGCTTCGTAAATATGTGAAAGACCCGAACCACATTATTGAGTTAGAACCAGACGAGATAGCCGAAGATTTAACGTACGAGGAGGTACCTGTTAAGATCTTGGATAAGAAAGAGCATGTCCTACGCACGAAGGTTATACCACAAGTTAAGGTTTTATGGAGAAACCATGCTATTGAAGAAATGACCTGGGAGTTGGAATCAGAAATGAAAGCGAGGTATCCTCACCTTTTTGAAACACCAGGTACGTACGTCAATTTCGAGGACGAAATTTCATAAGGAGTGGAGGTTGTAAGACCCCAACTTATTATAAATAAAATTGAATTTCCTCTATTTATTATTGTGAATAATAAGGTGTTAATTTGATATAATGCTTTGGTTATGGGTGAAATGTGCAAATTTTGCAAAATAAATAAGTGGTTATAAAATATTCATTGTGTCGGGGAATATTCGTTTGGTCATGGAATATTCTTTCTATCGGGGAATATTCGTACGACGACGCAGCCATTTGTGGGCCCCATAACGGAATAACTGTTGGATGAAGAAAATGACAAAGTTTGAGTTTTTATAAATAACAGCGTAATTGTTACCAATTAACAATCGTTTGAATATTCGGTGGTTAAAATACGTGAATATGTCTGGTCGCACAAAGAAGATACCAGATTGTATTACAAGATTGTTGAATTATTGATTCTTACGTAAGAAGGCACTACTCAATAATTGTTATAGTAATTACTGTTTAATATTTTATTTTATTGATTCAATAATTTCTGCGTTGATATTTTATTTTTTTTGTTGTTTCAATAATTGTCACTGCACGGTATTTTCCATTATCAGATCAATAATTCATATTATTTGAATAATATTATTAGATAGCATTATTGGCAATGTCTAGAAAGTTCTGTCAAAGAGAGGTTTGGTCACCTAATTGCGCGCCAATAAGGAGAAATCCTTATCGGAAAGCACCCTATTTCCTGGGAACTGACTGGTTGTCATTATTGTGATTCTGTAATATTATTTGTGAATAATTAATTACTGATTTATATGATAAGAAAATATTTATTTGATGTGGATATAAGTGATGAATTTATTTATTTATGTGGTTATAAATGAAAGAATTAATGTTGAGGTGTTTTATCAGTATTTTGTCGGAATGGAGGTATTAAAAATCAAACATGTGTTCTTGAGATATATTGCGTGAGTTATAATTTTTAATCTGACCGTTGGATCGTTGTGATTTTTGGATATGTTATACATATATAAGTTGAGTATATGTCCACAAATTTTGATCCGTTAAAAATGAACGTATGATTTGTTATGAATTTTAAGAGGTGACTGGTTCAGAAATTGTTGAAGTTTCAGAATTTATCATTTTGGTGGAAAATTCTAGAATTTGTGGGCCCCACTTTTGGTTGGTGAGAAATGTGTTCAAATTGAATTTCAAATGTGGTGGGTGAAAATAGTAGCAGGTAAAGTCATCAGGTAGCAGGTCAAGTCTGCTTCGGCGCGCTAACATTTTCCTATAAATAGAGGGCTAAGTTAGAATTGAAAATCACACTAGAAACACGTTTTCTTTCTCTCTATATTTTTGAGCGTATTTTGTGAGTATTTAGACACTTTGAGAATTGTTATTCTGTACAAGTTTCATTCAGCATCATATCCGATATTCCATTCCGAAGTACGGTTTCTTTGAGGTAAGGGATGTTATTTTCTTCCTAATGATGGTATTCTTTCAATATCATTATACCGAAGTATTGGTATGGATTTTATTGTGAAATTTCTACCTTTTTGTGTTAGGGTTACTATTCACGTATACGGCACTATTCACCGAAAAATGAAATTTTCTCCTTTTTGTCCAAGATGTCTATTATGGTTACTATCTTTGATTGTATCCATGTTTTCATCTTTATTCTTGAATTTTGCTACACAATTATTTATTATAAGGTATTTTTGAACTTGGATAAACTAAAGTACGAATCCTTAATCTTTGATCTTTTATCTCACTGGATTCATTTTCTTTAAGATATTTTTCATCATCCTCAGTCCTAAATGATGATATTACTGAATATCTTTGGCATGTAGTGCAAAGATGAATGATTAACTGATGAATATCTTTGGCCCGTAGTGCAAAAATGAACAGGTGTTGAGATGAACATGACCAACTAGAGATACAATGAATATATTTGGCCTGTAGTGCAAAGAAGAATATTTGATTCAAGATATATATTGATTGATGTTACAGGAATAAAATATTGATTATTGACTTTTAAATCTTAGAAGATAGTAGAATTCTTTCTCTACTTAACTCTTCTAATGGATTCTTCGTTACCGCATTGCGATTGTTGATCTAAAACTTGTTGTCTATTATATTTTATCAGATTTTTCCATGTTGAAGACTAATGATAAATTGTTGTATATTATCTTAGTCATAATATTCTTTACTGGGCTAGTTGAGCTAACCCTTTTCCTTTTTGTTCCATTGTTCTTCTCAAGAGAGAATTTAGCGAGAACTATGGTAGGGTATGGAGTGATGATTCAAGATAGTTATTTTAGTAGTCCTCACTATTTTATAAAATAGTGTATCAATAATTATAATGAGGACTCCTTTTTAGTTTGTATACTCTCTATTAGATAATAATTGTATTCAAACTCATAGTATAGGCGTTGTCGTATTCTGCACGACAATTGTATTATTGAAGTTGTATTTATTTCTATACCATGTATTTGGCGACTCAGAATGGGTGATGTATACCTATTTTGGGGACGTCACATCATATCCCTAATCTTTGATACCAACTGTGACGCCCCCAAAATAGGTATACACAACCCATTCTGAGTCGCCAAGTACATGGTACAAAATTTAAATACAAACTTCATTTATACAATGCGACAGAATGTAGCTGAGAGTTTTAACACGAATATTATCTTGTAGACAATATTAAAACTCATATGGAGTCCTCATTATATTTATTATCACACTATTTTATAAAATAGTGAGGACTACTATAGCCACCATCTCGGACCATCACTCCGTTCCCCGACTAGTCCCAGCTATATTCTCATTTCCTGCAGAGAACAATAAAAGCAAAGGGTGAGCTCAACTAGCCTAGTAAAAAATATTATGACTAAGATAATGCAGAATAAATTATCGTTAGCCTTCAACAATGTAAAACTGATAGAATATAATAGACAACAAGTTTAAATGCAGCAGAACAAACAATCCATTAGAAGAGTCAAGTAGAGCATGATATCTACTATCTTCTATGATTTAAAAGTTTATCATCATATTTATCGTTGAGACTGCTCAATAAATAATCCACATCACTGAATTATCCATGCACTACGGGCCAATGATATTCATTATTATCACATCCATAAATCATCCATGCATTACGGGCCAATGATATTCGTTATTATCACAAATGGTCATGATCATGCCAACAACTGTCCATCAATGCACTACGGGCCAATGAGGACTTTTATAACATCATTTATAACATTTCAGGTCATGATTTTACCGATACAAACTTTCCTGGTCATAATTATACCAATTAACAGTACATCTATGCACTACGGGCCAATGATAACTTTTATCACAGTATAAGCATAAAGATGATGACAATGATATAAGAATTCAATTAAATGAGATTAAGGATAAATTTTAAAGATTTATAATTCAATTTATCTAGAGTTCAAGATTGTCCAAATTGTCAACATGATAACTGCTTTATGGAGTAAAATTTAAGAATAATATTCATGTATCAAAAATAATTTGGACAGAAAAGAAATCAATTTTTGTCGTGAATAGTACCCCCATGTGAATAGTACCCTAGTGAATAGTACCCCGTGAATTGTACTTAGTTAATAGTACCTCGTAAATAATACTTCGTTAATAGTACCCCGTGAATAGTACCCCAACAAAAAAAGTGCCCCGAATCCCCGAGTGAATAATACCTGAGTGAATAGTACCCAATGAATAGTACCCCTTCATGCAAAGTACCCCGAATCCCCGAGTGAATAATACCCAAGTGAATAGTACTCGAGTGAATAGTAACCTGTGAATAGTACCCCGGGTGAAAATATTGAAATTTAATAAGAAAGTTCAGACCAATATTCCAATGAAACGATACTAGATGAAGCGCAAAACTCAAAGATATTCTACTAATTTCAGGGATTATAAAAGTAATACTTACCATCGTAAGTTTAGAATTAAGAATATGAAAAGAAATAAAACCCCTTACCTCATTAGAAGACTGGATACTGCAGTGAAGTAGCAGAATACTCTTCTTCTTTCTCTCTATAGTTTTTCTCTCTACCGATACTCTTGTGAGTCTTAGTGAATTTGTGAGACCCCAGATTTTATCAATAAAGATTTAAATTTTGTCGAAATAATTTTTAATATTATGGTGTGAATTTGAGATAATATTATAGTTGTGGGTAGTATTTATAAATTTTGCAAACTATGCAAGTGGTTATATTATATTCGATTGGTGGGGAATATTCGATTTAGCGAGGAATATTCGCATAACTACCAATCATGGTGGATCCCATAATGTAATTATTGTCGGATTGAGAAAACGACAAAAATATTTTATTGAAATAACTACGAAAGTTTTACTGGTTGACATCGTTGAACTACTCGGTAGTAAAAGTACGATGAATACATGTGGTTGCATAGAAGTACACCAGTATTGATTATTGATGCTTATGTGAGAAGTCACTCGGTTTGATTCCATTATTGTCGATTAATAATATGAATTATTATAGCGATAATGACGTTTTGTTTTATTCAGTATTATTAACGTAATAAAAGCGAAACATCTTTTTATATAAAATGTAATACTTTATTAAAGTTATTCTATAAATAGAATATAGTATATTTTATTATGCATAGTGTTGCATAGTGTTGCATAGTGTTTGCATAGTAAAATATTTTTATATAAATAGAATATATTTTATTTTATTTAAAAGATTTTACTTTAAATATGGACCGTCAGATTAAAGTAAATCAATTTGGACTATTCATGGATTAATTACTATGCATTCTATTTTCCTATAAATGAAGCTCATTCCTTCATTATTTTCTTTTTAATTCAAGAAACTCTAAAAAGAAAAATTATAGAGAGAAGCTATAGAGAGAAAATCTATAGAGAGAAAGAAGAAGAGTATTCGGTACTTCACTACTTTGATATCCAAAGTGTCTTTTACTACGGTAAGGGGTATTATTATTTGTACCGTAAGGGGTGTTATTCTTTCTTATTCATGAAGAGAACTTTTGTTATTCCATTCATTATTATTTTGTTGGAATAACTCAGTAAAAGTGGTATACCCTATACATAACCCGTGTATATGCAAGATACCCTATACTTGGTGAAATCCTTATGTTATTCCATTCTTATTTATTTCGTTGGAATAACTCAGATACGCTGTGAATCCCCTATACTTGGTGATCTTCTTCTCGTTATTCCATTCTTTATTATTCATTTGGAATATCCATGCGTGTGTTTTACACCCGGACTGGTTCCATTGTTTATTATTCTCGCATTTATTATTACATTTGGAATATCCATCGTGTGTGTTTTACACCGGACTCGGTTCCATCATTTATTATTCCGCATTTATTATTCATTGGAATAACTTTGTCATCTGAAGCAACCGCATGCATGGTGATTTACATTGTTGTTACATTCCTTATTATTCATTTGGAACATCCCGATTGTGATTTTCACCGACCGGTTCCTTTATTATTATTCGTTGGAATAACTCGTCATCGCTAAGTACCGCATGCATGGTAATTTCTGTTGTTATTCCATTCTTTATTATACTCAGTTGGTTAAAGCTTTGACTTCTATACTCCATGAAATTAATCGAATATCCTTGATATTTGCGCTTCATCCAGTACTTTTCATGGAAATATTCTTCTGAGCATTCTTGAATTTTACTCTACAAAGAAGTATCATGTTGACAACTTGGACGTTATTGGTTCTTGGATAAATTAATTCTTGAACTTGTTTTATTGAATTATTATGTCATTGTCATCATCCTCATGTTATATTATGTTGAAAGTTATCTATGTCTTACGTGCATAGATGAACTTGGTATGATTATGACCAGGGATCATTCGGTATAATCATGACCTGCTATAAATAATGTGATAAAAGTCTTCAGTGGCCTGTAATGCTTTGATGGATAGTTTTTGGTATGATTATGACCAGGGGTGATTCGGTATAGTCATGACCATTGATGATTTGATGAAAATCCTTGACCATGGTACAGGGATGATTAGATATTGTGGTTTATTCATTAAGCTGAGTCTCAGTGATAAAAATTGATGAAAACCTTTTAAATTATAAAAGATAGTAGACTTTATTCTCTACTTGACTCTTTTAATGGATTCGATATTATTCACCGCAGATTAAACCGGGTTGTCTATTGTATTTTATCGGTTTAACATTGTTGAAGACTATTGATAATTAATTTCGCATTATCTTAGTCATAATATTTCTTCTTGGGCTAGTTGAGCTCACCCTTTCTTTCACTTTTCTCTCGTGAAATGAGAATATAATTTGGGACGAGTCGGGGAAAAGAGTGATGGTCCCGAAGATACCGGTAGTAGTCCTTACCATTCGTTAAATAGTGTGACAATAAATGTAATGAGGACTCTTGAGTATGGATATTGTCTAAATGACAATATTCCTATTAGAACTCTCGGTTTATGTATTGTCGTCGTATGTTACACTGACAGATGTATAATTAAGTTTGTATTTGAATTTATGTACCATGTAAGTGGCGACCCAAGATGGGTGACGTATACCTAATTTTGGGGCGCCACAGTTGGTATCGAGCTTAGGGATTTGATCCCGGCTAAGATGCTGAGATAAGAACTAGGAGGGAGAGGCGGGAATTTCTTCGCTAGTATGACCTACCTAAGTTTATTTGTTATTTAATTGGCTGGTCGTAGGAGTATAGGGATAATATGTGATATGTTAATTAACCCTTGTTTTGTGGCGGTGTTTGAGAATGACATCGAAAATGCTTTGAGATAAGCAATGAAGCACATGAGAGTGTTGATTCATTTCAAACAAAAGGTAACGATCAACAACACGATAATAATCATCTTGGTGGCAATCATTATCGTAACAATGATAACCATCGTGGGGGAGATTATCATGCTAAGAATGGTAACCACTTCGGTGGTAATCATGGAAAAGATAATAGAAGTGGAAATTGCAATAAGAGAAGGTCATTTAGCTCAATTTTGTTGTGCACCAAAGTCAAGTCTAGCTAGGACGGTGGCACCAAAGGTGGATATGGACAAAACAAAGTCGTTGGTTTTAGGAAGTTCATTTTTTATGACTTCTCAAAAAGCGAAAGTAAACCGAACGAAGTTAGCATGGGTTAGTTAATTATAAATTGCGAAGTCTATACCTTATAAGATACTGGGTTCTACCCATTATTTTATCTCTCTTGCTTTGCGTTCAACGTTTAAATTTGACTCAGGAGAAGTTAGACTTTGACTTATTGGTTGAAACTTCGTTAGTAGGAGCCTTCGTTCTCGCTACTATTTTTAAATCTTGTTTGATTCAAATAAACACTTTCACGTTACCGTCGATCTTATCTTTTGAAAACACTTGCCTTTGATGTGATTTTAGGAATCAATTGGTTAACTACTCATCATGCTTTTCGTAAGGTTGTTAGCTTTTATATTCATAACCAACCGTTATATCTAATTCAAAGTAACCAAACCACTAAAGTCAATCATTGTCATATCAAGCCATAAGTAAAGAGCCCGATCCTTTCGTTGTTGACTTCCTTGTGTGGAATGCAATGAAGCTTGGACCTTTGTAGGCAACGTCGTGGATGAAGATGGCAAGTTGATAGGTATCATTGTGAGGTGTTATCCGGGTTAAGGGATAGAAGTCGCGATTGGTATTAATTTGACGTACTATCCAAGTCTTGGACGAGAGTAATAGCTTTTGAATGATATTTCTATCATTAATAAATTTCTTGGCGTATTCTTGAAGACTTCTAGCCTACCCTAGAACGTGAAATCGAATTTTGTATTGACCAAAGACAAAAAACCCATTTCTTATACCTCAAATATTTCTTCAACTAAAAGGATCTGCATTTACGTGGATTATGATGAAAGTCATAATAAAAGTATAGAAGCGATGAAAATCATGGGTATATGAAGTATTAGTAAGTTTTATGATGAGTTATGTTGGTTAGTATGTGAAAACATGAAAGTTTCTTAGAAATCACAAAGGGTTGAAAAAAATCGATTTTGGTAAAAACGTAACATAAAATTCAATTGACCATATCTTCTATTATATTTTGAATTTTTGAGTGTGGTCAAGTCCTAGAGTTAGATCTATGAGTTTTGTAGCTTATCCAAGTGGAATCTTTGGAAAAGGTCTTTGTAGATTTTCGTGTGGACTGAATTTAGCAAAAGAGTCCAAAGCTACAAATTACAAAAACGCTACTCGCCTTGAAACTTTAAAGGGGCTGTTTGCCAATAAATTTATGTGAAAAATTCTGGCCTTTTGGGACATGAAAATATATGTTATAAAGTACCTCCTGTCCAAAAATGAGCTCATTTCGACTTAAAATGAACAAGTTATGACCATTTCAATATTTAGGTTTTTTTGACGAAAAATGCTATAACTGGAGTTCTATAACTCCGATAACAATGAAATTTAAACTGGAGGCTCACATTAATATGTGTAAAGTCCTGCCAAGATTTGGGAATTTTTGGAGTTAAGCTTGAGGTAGCTAATTTCTTAAGGAATTAATTAGAAATTAATTTTTGAAAAATAGAAAATGAATTTTAAAAATTCCGAGAAAAATATATTTTCATCATGGGACTATATTATGCTAAATCCCAGAAAATAAATATTTTTGGGACTGATTTGGTATTTTTCATGAAAATAGTTTAGTTACGAACATATGAGTTAAATATGTTATGTGAAGTAACAAAGTTGAAAATAGGATTTTATGGCTAGAGAATCCTATATAGAGTATATGCATATTTTTTAATGAGGATTTGATAATTGGTGATGATATCTTATGAGTATGGCGCTTTTGAATGATTAAATGCATTATATGGTAAAGCGTAAACAATTGAGATAAATTGTTTATAAATTTAAGAAGTATTGTTATAATATTAATGATATTAGATTATGAGATTATTAAGTGATTGATAACATGGGGATATTCTTGAATCTCGGATAAATTATATTATAAATGTTTAATATTTATCCTTTATCTCATTTGATTGATTCTTTATATCATTATCCTCATGCTTATATTATGTTGAAAGTTATCTCGTGGCACGTAGTGCATAGATGGACTTGGTATGATTATGACCGAGGATTGTTCGGTATAATCATAACCAGTAATTGAAAACACGATTATCTTTGGCACGTAAAGTGCATGGATAATTGTGGTCGTGATACTAATGAATACCCGATTATCTTTGGTAGTAGTGCATGGATAATTTGTGGTCGTGATACTTAATGAATACACGATTATCTTTGCACGTAGTGCATGGATAATTATGGTCGTGATACTAATGAATACACGATTATCTTTGGTAGTAGTGCATGGATAATTTGTGGTCGTGATACTAATGAATACACGATTATCTTCGCACGTAGTGCATGGATAATTTGTGGTCGTGATACTAATGAATACACGATTATCTTTGGTCGTAGTGCATGGATAATTTGTGGTCGCGTGATACTAATGAATACACGATTATCTTTGGCCATAGTGCATGGATAATTTGTGGTCGTGATCCTAATGAATACGATTATCTTTGGTAGTAGTGCATGGATAATTTGTGGTCGTGATACTAATGAATACACGATTATCTTTGGTAGTAGTGCATGGATAATTTATGGTCGTGATACTAATGAATACACGATTATCTTTGGTAGTAGTGCATGGATAATTTGTGGTCGTGATCTTAATGAATACACGATTATCTTTGGTAGTAGTGCATGGATAATTCGTGGTCGTGATAATAAAGAATATCCTGGCCCAGTAGTGGGGATGATTCGATGATGTGGATTAATTATTGGTGAGTCTCAAAGAATGAAATATTAATTCATGGATGTGGTAAAAGTCATCTTTGGTAGTAGTACATTGATGGACTTGGTATGATTATGATTAGGATTATTCGGTATAATCATGACAGTCAGATTAAAAACACGAATATCCCTGGCAAGTAGTGCATGGATAATTCGTGGTCGTGATACTATTAAGCTAAGTCTCAGCATTATTAGTTTTACAGTTGTATATCTTTGGCCTGTAGTGCAAAGATGAATTGTTAATGAATATCTTTGGCTGGATTGAAAAGATGAATTTAATGTTTTAAACGATAAAAGTATTCAAGGTATCCTCACCTCTTTATCATATCAGGTACGTACCCTAATTTCGAGGGTGAAATTCCATAAGGAGGGGAGATTGTGAGACCCCAGATTTTATCAATAAAGATTTAAATTTTGTCGAAATAATTTTTAATATTATGGTGTGAATTTGAGATAATATTATAGTTGTGGGTAGTATTTATAAATTTTGCAAACTATGCAAGTGGTTATATTATATTCGATTGGTCGGGGAATATTCGATTTAGCAGGGAATATTCGTAAAATGGCTCAATCATTGGTGGACCCCACAACAGAATTATTGTCGGATTGAGAAAACGACAAAAATATTTTATTGAAATAACGTCGAAAGTTTTACCGTTGATACTGTTGAACTACTCGGTAGTAAAAGTACAGTAATACGTGTGGTTGCATAGTAAGACAACGGTATTGATTATTGATGCTTATGTGAGAAGTCACCGGTTTGATTCCATTATTGTCGATTAATAATATGAATTATTATAGCGATAATGACGTTTTGTTTTATTCAGTATTATTAACGTAATAAAAGCGAAACATCTTTTTATATAAAATGTAGAATACTTTATTAAAGTTATTCTATAAATAGAATATATTATATTTTATTATGCATAGTGTTGCATAGTGTTTTGCATAGTGTTTTGCATAGTGTTGCATAGTGTTTGCATAGTAAAATGTTTTTATATAAATAGAATATATTTTATTTTATTTAAAAGATTTTGCTTTAAATATGGACCGTCAGATTAAAGTAAATCAATCTGGACCGTTCATGGATTAATTACTATGCATTCTATTTTCCTATAAATAGAAGCTCATTCCTTCATTATTTTATTACGAATTCACCGAAACTCTAGAAAGAAAAATTATAGAGAGAAGCTATAGAGAGAAAATCTATAGAGAGAAAGAAAGAAGAGTGATACGGTACTTCACTACTTTGATATCCAAAAGTGTCTTTTACGGTAAGGGGTATTATTTGTTGCATCTCGTAAGGGGTGTTATTCTTTCTTATTCATGAAGTGAACTTTTGTTATTCCATTCATTATTATTACATTTGGAATAACTTTTGTAAAAGTGGTATACCCTATACATAACTTTTATATATGCGGCATACCCTATACTTGGTGAAATCCTTATGTTATTCCATTCTTATTTATTACATTGGAATAACTCAGATATCTGCCGGAATCCCCTATACTTGGTGATCTTCTTTCGTTATTCCATTCTTTATTATTCGTTGGAATATCACATCATGTGTTTTACAGGACCGGTTCCATTGTTTATTATTTCGCATTTATTATTACATTTGGAATATCACATGCGTGTGTTTTACAGGACTGGTTCCATCATTTATTATTCGCATTTATTATTACATTGGAATAAACACATACATCAAGAAACCGCATGCATGGTGATTTCATTGTTGTTTACATTCCTTATTATTTCATTGGAACATCCCGCTTGATTGTGATTTTCACACGATTTGGTTCCTTTATTATTATTCTACGTTGGAATAACTCGTCTATCGCAATACCGCATGCATGGTGATTTCATTGTTATTCCATTCTTTATTATACTCGGTTGGTTAAAGCTTTGACTTCTATACTCCATGAAATTAATGGAATATCCTTGATATTTGCGCTTCATCCAAAGATTTTTCATGGAAATATTCTTCCGAGCATTCTTGAATTTTACTCTACAAAGAAGTATCATGTTGACAACTTGGACGTTATTGGTTCTTGGATAAATTAATTCTTGAACTTGTTTTATTGAATTATTATGTCATTGTCATCATCCTCATGTTATATTATGTTGAAAGTTATCTATGTCTTACGCATAGATGAACTTGGTATGATTATGACCGAGGATCATTCGGTATAATCATGACTCGCTATAAATAATGTGATAAAAGTCTTGATGGCTGTAATGCTTTGATGGATAGTTTTTGGTTTGATTATGACCAGGGGATTCGGTATAGTCATTTGACCATTGATGATTTGATGAAAATCCTTGACCATGGTGCGAGGATGATTAGATATTGTGGTTTATTCATTAAATTTGAGTCTCATTGATAAAAATTGATGAAAACCTTTTAAATTATAAAAGATAGTAGACTTTATTCTCTACTTGACTCTTTTAATGGATTCAGATATTCCGATTCTTGATTAAACCTGGTTGTCTATTGTATTTTATCGGTTTAACATTGTTGAAGACTATTGATAATTTATTACGCATTATCTTAGTCATAATATTTCTTCTTGGACTAGTTGAGCTCACCCTTTCTTTCACGTTCTCTTGTGAAATGAGAATATAGTTGGGACGAGTCTGGGGAAAAGAGTGATGGTCTGAAGATACCAGTAGTAGTCCTCACCATTCATTAAATAGTGTGACAATAAATGTAATGAGGACTCCTTGAGTATGGATATTGTCTAAATGACAATATTCCTATTAGAACTCTCAGTTTATGTATTGTCGTATGTTACACGACAGATGTATAATTAAGTTTGTATTTGAATTTATGTACCATGTAAGTGACGACCCAAGATGGGTGACGTATACCTAATTTTGGGGGCGTCACAGAATTGGTGAGAATGAAAGAAGAATTAAACTTCTATTTATAGGAAAATGGACTAAATAGTAGCTAATTCACGGACGGTCCAGATTGATTTACTATTAAAACGGGCGATCCATATTAATTTACTATTAAAATCACAACCGACGGTCCAGATTGATTTACTATTAAAACCACCACCGACGGTCCAAATTGATTTACTATTAAAACTATCACCGACGGTCCAGATTGATTTACTATTAAAACCACCACCGACGGTCCAGATTGATTTAATATTAAAATCACCACCTGCGGTTCAAATTTATTTACTTATTACACTTTGGTACCCCTAAAGTTTTCCAAGTTTGCATTATTCCCCTTTAACGTTTGTAATTCACTTATCTTCAATAAACATATTTTTAATATTTCAACAATTATTTATCATTAATATTATAACTTATAATATTAACAACCAGATCATTCCCAGGAAAAAGGGGGCTTTCCGATAAAGATTTCTCCTTATTGGCGCACAATTAGATGACCAAACCACTTTCCTCGACAGAACTTTCTAGACATTTTCAATAATGTAAATAATCATATGAATAAATGTGTTGTCATAATTATTGATTTAATAATATAAAATATTGTGCAGATGATACTGTGATAATAATTGAATCAATAATATGAGATAATATGCAACAATTACTGTTACAATAATTGAATAAACTGAGTGGCTTCTTACGTAAGCATCAATAATCAGAGATACTGTGTGATACCGTGTGCTACTGTGCAACCACACATATTACTGTACTTTTATCACCGGATATTTTAACAGCTTAACGGTAAAAGTTGTCGTTATTTTTATAAAAAAAGTTATTTCTGTCGCTTTCTATATCCGACAGTTATTCCGTTATGGAGTCTACTAATGATTGTGTCGTCGTACGGATATTCCCCGATAAAAAGAATATTTCCCGACCAAATGAATATTCCTCTACACAACGAATATTTTATATCAACTTGCTTACTTTGTAAAATTTTCACATATCACCCTTAACTTTAACTTTTTATTAATTTAACCATTTATTAAATAGAATAATAATTATAAGAAAATTAAATACTTTTATTTCATAAAATTCAGAAATCTTTTTATTATGATTCATTCCCTCTTACTGATCCATTGATATAGAGAGACTTTAGCATGATTTACTCCAACTGACATATTACTTAGTATGCTCCACAATATTGTCCGCTAAAGGAGTTTCCATAGTACCTGTTTTTATAATCAATTACTAAATACTTATTTCACCGATTAAGGTATTAGGATTTAACTATTAAATAAGATATGACTTAACCCATTTACTCCCACTGATATCAATACAAATCTTAAAGCTTGATTTATGGGGAAATCAATTAAAGCTCCGGATTTAAATCACTTTGAACATAGCATCTACTAGTCGTTATGAATAAAAATTCATTTTAGGGAATCTTATTTTATGGAAGGAGGTTATATCAATATTCCATACGGATAGAATATTTAGACTTTGATATTTAAAACACACTTCCATCTTTGTTTTTAGTAACCCTATTACCTTGCTTCCAAAATTAATTTAACCACTTCCTTATTAATTTAAATGCAATGCAAATGACTTAGATGACTTAATTTTAGGAACAGTTAAAATTCAACAAAAATATTTTCATATTTAATTTTGAAAGCCCAAATAATTTATTTTAAATTTTCTCTCACTAATTATTAGCTTTCCAAAATTAATCCAATTATTTGATATATGCTAATTGATTCTAAATATATAAAATTTGATTTGTTTAATCAATTTTATGGTAAACACAATCAATTAGTAAATAATGGAAAACTTAAATAATGAATAAATCAATCCCAAAATATATGGTATCAAATTTTATAAGAAATCAAAATTTGTTTTCAAATTAACTCCTTTAATTAGGAGAATGTTTCAAAATTAGCTTTTCAAAATTTAACACAAATTAATTAATATTTGATCCTTATTAATTCTGAAAGCTTAGTTAAATATTTTTATAATTAATTAAATTAGTTCCACAAATATATTCATGTTGCAATGAAAAACCTAGAGCCTTGATTAAGAAATAATTAAAACTAGGATCTTACATTTATTTCCTAATAACTCAAGCAAATCTTCAAGCCTTCTTATCTTCAATCCTTTAAGTAAATCAAAACTTCAAGAATTCTTTTAATATCTGTTAAATGCATGAGTAAACACTTTAGTACAATAGGAAAGGCATCATCGAAACCTAAGGTTGGAATATGACCAAGTCAACTGTGACACCCCCAAATTCGGGTATCTTCCAACCCGATAGATGGTGCTACACGGTGCTAATGTTTACACATACATTCCATTGAAATACATCAATAGAGTGAATATGTCTACTATTTATTACATAGTAATAATTCCATTCTCAGGTTTTCTATAACCATTATATATATTCTTTGTTATAGTATCAACTTAATACAAAAGTAATAATATTCTATTACAATGATAACTACTTGTCCGCGTTGGTCTTCCCTTTGTCGTTACCGGATCCTTCGATCTGTTCATTTTTAGCTGCAATCATATGGTTCAAGCAAGAGTGAGCATAACTGGCTCAGAAAGAATAACAATTATAGTAGAACAACATGCAAGAATCATATGAGTATATCTTCTATAACTGAACCAATAGTTATGAAGTACTATGAATAATTCAAAATATATAGCACTTTTCTTTTCTTTAAAACGTTTAAAGATGAACATCATTAGTTAAACCTTAAATTTGGTCAAAGACCATGAGCATTTCATTCTTTCTTTCTTTGAAAAGGACAACCCGACACTAAGTACGTAAGTCCGATATTTCTTATGAGCACGTCTAGGTGATCAGCTTATAGTACTCTATGTTGCACAACACTACTACATTAAACGTATCTACGTTTAAGTCTTGGCAAACTTTTGTGCCAGTTGATTTACGATAAAACGTTTGTTTATTCATACTCAGTCTTCTTTTGAATCCATACCAAAATAATTGGCACAAGATAGCAATATCAATAATATTTTGAAAGATTATAAGGAAATCCACAAAATACTTTAAGTCTGGTCTAGCTGAAGTAAGTGGCTTCGACTTCTTCGTTAAATCAATTCATGCATACAATACACGAACCATAAAGCTTGTCCAAAACAAGTATAGACAAGAGTTTAGAAAACTTGTCTCCAGCGTCGTCTAGTGTTAATTTACTTTCCTTTTGAGTCTTTAAAGATTCTACATGACATAAGCACATAGCATACCATATTAAGTCACATACAATCAATAAGTATTTCCATTAACCTATCTTCTCCTTCTTCTCAGTCTAACTATCTGTTTAGTTAACTTACTAACATTCATTAGGTTAATTAACGTTCATTACGGCTTTATAACATTTTATTGTTATAAGTAACCTTATTCATTCAATGTTTAAGTAATTACACTTCAAGCAATCTCAAACACTCAATTGACGTGAATATAATTTGTCGTATTACAGATTACAGAACCCCGTATTACAAAACTCACTTTGTGTTTCCATTTTCGTAACCATTTGTTAACTTTTAAGTGTTGAACTTAAAGTTTTAATCATCATTTAAGATGTTACTTTAGGTTTAGTTAAGGTCATACTTCATATTCAATCAACTTACCTTTCTTTTATGTTCATATCTATTCATCTTTGCCTTTGGTCTAGAACTAGCGTTGCGGCGTCGTGTCCTTTGTTAATTACAGCGCTGCAGCACTTATTTCCAGTGGCTGGGATCTGGTGTTGGCGTTGTAGCACTCCAAATCCTTCACTGGGCGGTGCTGTGGCGCCTCCTTTAATGCTTTGAATTTTTTTCAATTTCTCAAGCCATTCATTTCCTGAGCTCGTAACTTACTCGTTATAGCTCGGAATTGGTTTGTTCAAAAGCCCATTTCTTGCTTATTCTTTATACTACGATTTCCTCCGGGCTGAACAATTTTCTGAATCTGTTAACGAGGCTTCCACTTGATTAAATTTTTATTATTCGTTTGTTTAACGTTCTTGAGCGTTCATCGTACGTTCATTCGTAATTCGTTCATACGATATCCGAATTCTGCAATTCTTGAGTCTATGACTCATAAATATCATGGTCTTCAATATGTTCATGAAACCCTATCTTTCTAGGTTCGTTATTAACATGTCACTTCCATTCTGTAACCCTATCTTTCTATGATTTCAACGTTTATCGCCTTTCCTTAGAAATTTCTCCATAACTTCATTATACGAGATTTTTTATCCGTTCAAAATGGATTCATTCCATTATTCAAACATCTATCATCCTAACCAAGCATATAGCCTCTAATCCTATACATAATGGTTTCAAACTTTTCCATCAACAACATGTTTTCTTCATTATTTTCTTAATCATTTGATTATGATTCCACTTGTAACATGGTTATTAATGTTTAATCCACTAATAGCCATCATTATTACTCCTTATGATACATACTCCACCAATTTCACTTCTCTACTAAATCAAACTAGAAAAGAGAAGGAAGATAAGTGGTTTAAACGTTTTTACCTCTTGCGTTCTTGGCGTTCTTAAGTTTTACCTAACTCTTTATCCTCTTTGATCACTAGTAAATGCTCTCTGTTATCTCTCAATATATTTCTCTAAGTGTTGGTACGTAAAATCAAACAACCAACAAATGAAACCAAATCTCTCCTATTTATAGAATTGTAAAGTGGGGGTAAAATGGTTAATTGGTCCCACCTACTTACTATTCCCACCTCCACAAACCAAGCTTCCAAAAGAAGCTTTCCCACCTCCTTTTGGCTGGCCATGACTCACTATGGCGGACCACATGGGTTGCCCCATGTGTTTTACCCATTCGGTGACCCAACGGTTCGATCCACGGGTCCGGTTCTTAGTTCGGGCTTAGGTTTAATTCAATTCGGGCCTAACCTTGGGCTTGAATTAAATTATCTTTGAGCCTTGATTAAGTTTGACATTGCGCCTCAATTATCTTTCATATATACTTGTACAATACCTTGTATTATACTAGTATTCTTTCCCCGTATATTAACTTTCTTATTATACATAACCATTAATTATTCAAATCTTCACTCTCCCTAATATTCTCAAATTGAGTACGCAGGCGAAAAACTGTGTTGCCATAACTGAATTATTATTAGATAATCCATCTTTTCTTAAAATTTTATCATTACGTATTTCCCGGAAGTTCAAAAATAATTCCCGAGAAGAAATGGATGAATAGTGTTTTTTGGAGAATTTCTTAGAAAGCTTTTATTTTCGTTTGGGAAATTCACACATTTTATTTCTATCACTTAGCCAGAATACTACGATCATACATCCCTTCTAAGTTATAGAACAACCTTCATCTCGCTTACTCGTTATAATAAACATATAATATAATATTATTCAATATATTCAAATAAAATTAATTTACATTATAATCTGATTTTCTCAGTTGTTACATCAACAACTATCTCAATATATTGTGATAATGAGGCAACATTATCACGGTCTTATAGCAAGGTTTATAACGGGAAGTCTAGACATATAAGTTTAAGACATAGTATGTAAGTGAGCAAATCAATAAAGGGGTTGTTACCTTTAACTACGTCAAGTCAAAGGGAAATTTAACGGATCCTTTTACAAAAGGCCTAAGCAAGGATGTAATTTGTAAGAATTCCAGGGAGATGGGTTTAAAACCTTTGAATGAGAGTTAAACTATAAGTTGAACCCAACTAAATACTAGATTAACATTTAGTATATTAGTTCAATGAAAAATACTTATAGTAATAACCTGTTATACACTAGACAAGTAAGAAGAAGAATTTCTTCAAAACCATCTCAAAGTTAGTGTATGCTTGTATGGAGAATAAAGAGGGTACGATAAATCTTTAATGAATCTATGTCATTTTTGGAGGATACAAGTCATACAAGTGCATCTGATTAGATTCACCTATGTATGTGAAGGAAGTGGGGCCGCTTCTGCGAGACTTAAGGTTTTTCTCTATGTCATTTATGAAACCCAAGAGGTAAACACAAGGCCATAAATGTGTTGCGCTTTCTTAAACTATAAGGGATATAATATATATCTATTGAACAAGATATCACTTTAATATTTCATAGTTCAAAGCTAACGCTACTAAGAATTTGGATATCTTGTGATACAAACTATGTAAATGTTCAAGTCGAAAGACATCTATAACTTATGTATATTATATCTAATATGAGAAAGAAGAATGTCAAAGGAAAAATGATTGGAAGATTATGAAATAAGGAAGGATTGTTGGATATTTTTAATAATTTGTATTTTATTTTTATTTTTATTTTAAAAAAATAATAATTAAAATATTGAGATTGGACCATTGAACAAAATTGTTGTTTAACCGTTGAAAAAAAAATGTCATAAAATTACCGTTGCATGAATTTTATTAACTTGGACAGTTGTAATATTAAAGATGCTTAAAATTAAAGTTAACATGCATTGAACATGCAACTGTTAACGAGAGCAGATCTTCTGTCCCCATTTTCTCTGTCCCCTTGTGTCCCCTCACTTAAATTTTGACACTTGGTCATTTATTTAATTTTAAAATTAATTGGTGTTAATTAAGTAAGAGATTAGGTGTCAAAATTTAAGTAGAGTGACACAAGGGGACAGGAAAAATGGAGACAGAGGATCTGCTCTCACTGTTAACATGCATTGCAAGCCATCAGTCAACATGCATTGAAACAAATGCATTGCAAACCAACAATTAAATCACGACAATGAAAAACATAATAATTAATCACTGACTGAAATAATACAATGTTTCAACGAATCCCTTCAAAGGGATGTTTAGAAACCTATAAATAGGTTGCAATTATATTCAAATCTCCACTTCAAAAAAATCATTCCAAATCCTCTCTAGTTCTTAGAAAAAAATATTAAAAAATTTTCTTGCTATATATTTCTTATTTCTCATTTATAGTTTTGTACTAGATTTGTTTCTACATAACATAGTCTAGTACAGAGTAAAATCTGGGCATGTATTATCTTAGGAGACTAATTTATAGTAAACATGTGTAGCAAAAGTAAGGGGCGAATATAGTCTTAAGGAAAGAGTGGTCAATCATTTGCTTTAGTCGGTAATATTGTTGTTCTATATCTTACTACAAAGAGGGTTTCAACAGTTCTACGAGGGTATGAATTTGATTTTCCATCTCCTTTCGTTTTATTGATAATTGTGCATAAAGAACGATCCTAGTTATGATTTATTAAAAATTTAAATTCTGATTTACCATGCTTCCGTTGTTTATATGCAATTTGATTGTATATTCATGGATATTACAAACCTAATAACACTATAAGAAAAATACTTAATTTCGACGGACTTATTTCTGACGGAATATATTTTGTCGACGTTATAGTAATTACGACAGAATATTTCCTCGAAAATAAATCCATCGGTAATAATATATTTTTGACGGAAATCCGTCGAACATAATATTACACAATGAAGTGAACATTTGGCTCCAGAGCAAAAATATATTCGACAAAATCTATATTAAGTTCAACAGAAATTCCGTCGTAATTAAGTTATTTATGAGAGAATTAATTTCGACAATGATTCCGTCGGAAATAAGCTTGATTAAATCTCTAAATCTTTTCTTCCCCTCCCCACCACACTTAACATTTTCTTCTCTTTCTCACACCTCTACTCACTTTCACCTCCCTCTCTTTCACCCCTGCGCACTGCCACCTACTCGATCATCTTCCTACTCCCTTTTCTGACGATATCCCCATCCTCCTTTTCTGACGATATTCCCTCCTTCCTTCTCTCGTCTCGACGTCGTCCTCCTCCTACTCCGTGATCTCCCTCTCTTGCCTCTGCTCATCACAGTAAGCTTCAGGGTTAATGTTAGCCCAATTTTGTGCCCTTATTTTTTTCTAAATTATTTATTATCTTGAATATTTAGGGTTACCCTAATTGTTCCAGAATTAGCTTGAATTTGTTTTCTAAATTTTGTTATTAGCTTGGATATTAAGGATTAAAGGTTATTTTTTCCCTAATTTTTTCCTGAATTTGACTAGAAGTTTGCATATCTTGTTGGGTTGTAATTTTTTCCCCATTTTTTTCCTGAAATTGATTTGTAGCTTGCATATATAAGCATATTGTAATTTGTTTCCCATTTTTGTTCCTGACTTTAATTAGCAGCTTGGATATTAAAGTTTGATTAGCAGCTTATGTTAGTCTGAATTTTATGTTATACTTGTGCAATGGCAGTTGTATATATGTTATTGATTTTATCCATGAATCTAATAATTGATTCAAGTTGAGTTTAATTTGTGCAATTTGCATGTTCATAATTTGATATTGAGGCTGATGTTAGTCATGAATTGAGTTATTTTGTTGAATTATATACACATGTTGTGTGAGACCCCAGATTTTATGAATAAATATTTAATTTTCTTGAAATAATTTTTTTTGAATATTATGGTGTGGATTTGATATAATGTTATAGTTGTGGGTAATATTTATAAATTTTGCAAAGTACACAAGTTGTTATATAATATTCGATTGGTTGGGGAATTTTTTTTTTTTGTCGGGGAATATCCGTATGACGGTACAATCATTGGTGGACTCCACAACGGAATTATTGTTGGATTGAGAAAATGACAAAAATACTTTATGAAAATAACGGCGAAAGTTTTACCGTTAACTGTTGAAACACCCGGTGTTAAAAGTACAGTAATACGTGTGGTTGCATAGTAGCACACTGATAAGTGGATTTTATATACACTTATCCGGTATCTTTTACTTGAATTAGTTGCTTATATTTATGTGTCTTAGTTACTTTTCATGCATTTTGTGTTCATTTTGTAGGTTATACGTTTGGGAGCGGTGTGAGCGACTATTGATAAGGAAAAGCAAAGAAAAGCAAACCGGACATCATTTGGGCTTCATGTTTACTTCATGTTCTTAGTTTGAAACTTAGCTTACATTGAATAGCATCGTCTTAGCTTTCCGGAACATTTTGAATCATTCCAATCGGAGTTCAGATGCAAGAGTTATGATCGTTGTACCAACGGACGTCGAACGTCATGGTTTTGGGTGGTCATTTGCATAGCAGTTACTTCCATATGAATTTAAGCCTTCATCCGCCAAGAAGTTCTCAATCCTCAAAGAATAAAAGTTGTATATCTCGTCGATATCTTCGATTTGATAGGTGGCAGGTCCTGTAACTCCTCCCGGATCAAAAGTTATGGCCGTTTTTCCAAAGGACGTCGGAGTAGAAAATGTCAGAACTTGGGGCCAGTGCCGAGGCGCCCAAAATAGGCCTATGCTGTGGCCGGGCGCTGAGGAAGCAAAGGTCTGAGTGATGAGCCCGATCTTTGGGGCATTGGGGAAGAGGTTGGTTGCAGCTTGGACGCGTTTTGGGCGAATTTTGACACCTTTTTGACTCCAAATTGGATTGGGTTTGTTCCTAAGCTCAAAATTAGACTTGTAATCTACAAATACTTGATGTAAGGAATAAAATAAAGAGGGATTACATATATTAGACTAGATTAAACACTCCATTAGATTAGAATATAAACCCTAGTTCTTATTAGTTTTGGAGATTGAAGCAACTTGGAGATCATTGAAGATCAAGAGCAAGAGCAAGAGCAAGAGCAAGAGGGGAGCATCAGATTTGCTGACAATAGATTCTATTCTCTTCTATTATCATACTTTTATCTTTTAATGTCTATTCAGTTGTGGATTCTTGGTTTTAATTCATTAATTATGAACTAACTCTTTTATTAAGATTTTAATTGAACCTTTTATGTCTATAAATTAGTTATTTGATTTATTTCAATTATTTATGTCAAAGTGAATTGGTTATCTTGTCTTGAGCTTATTGATTAATTATCTGATCAGTAATTACTTTGTTACTATAGAAGGAATTGAAAGAGGAATTCTAGGGTTAGAACTGGGCATGATAACATGTGACTTATTTATTTGCATGGTGAATAATTAGGTTTGTGAATTGAATGAAAATATATGTTCACCGCATGTAACACATAAGGAATTGGGATTGAAAGGAGTTTAATTCAATTGTTTTGCATAGGAATATAGCAAGATTAATCTGGATTAAATAAAAGGCAATTGATCACTTGGAAAAGGACTTTTGGCATTTGAGAATTCCTGTTAACAATTTAGTAGGCATAATAATTGGGATAATTGGATAATTGATTTATAGTTCATAATTGGGGATATTGAAGTCTTAATCTTTATTTATTTGAATTCATTTATAAAGCAATTCGGTTTAATTAGTTAATTTAGTTTTCTTAATTATAAAAATCACACTTTGTAATTGTTTAGATAAAATTAATTTGGTTAAGAGTTAGTACTTAGTAATTTTTATTAAATAATTCCTCGTGGGAACGATACTCTACTTTCACTTTATTAATTGTTGACCGTGTATACTTGCACGTATTCATTGATTGCGAAATCGACCAACACCCACGGTATTGATTATTGATGCTTATGTGATAAGTCACTCAGTTTTGTTTTATTGGTATTATTAATGTAATAAAATAGAATACTTTTATAAAGTTATTCTATAAATAGAATATATTATATTCTATTATGCATAGTATCTGCATAGTATTTTGCATAGTAAAATCTTTTTATATAAAGCAGAATACTTTAATAAAGTTATTCTATAAATAGAATATATTATATTTTATTATGCATAGTGTTGCATAGTGTTTGCATAGTGTTTTGTATAGTAAAATCTTTTTATATAAAATGAATACTTTTATAAAGTTATACATTTTATTAGACAATAATTAGAATATATTATATTTTATTATGCATAGTGTTTGCATAGTGCACGCATAGTGTTTACATAGTGTCTGCATAGTGTTTGCATAGTAAAATCTTTTATAAAGTTATTCGTTTTATTAGATTATAAATAGAATATATTATATTTTATTTAAAAAATTTTGCTTTAAATATGGACCGTCAGATTAAAGTAAATCAATCTGGACCGTTCATGAGTTAGTTACTATGCAGTCCATTTTCTATAAATAGAAGCTCATTCATTCATTATTTCTTACG
The DNA here is from genome assembly GCA_020205615.1 of Panax quinquefolius. Taxonomy (NCBI): domain Eukaryota; kingdom Viridiplantae; phylum Streptophyta; class Magnoliopsida; order Apiales; family Araliaceae; genus Panax; species Panax quinquefolius. The sequence goes on along the minus strand of CM035167.1, from coordinate 93,698,128 downwards.
AATTCACTGAAACTCTAGAGAGAGAAACTATAGAGAGAAAGAAGAAAAGTGTTCTGCTATTCACTACTTCTATATCCAGTACTCTTCTTTCTAAGGTAGGGGATATTATTTGTTGTACTCGTAAAGGGTATTCTTTCTTTCTTATTCATGAAAAGAACTTATGTTATTCCATTCTTTATTATTCTGATGGAATAACCTGTATACGCGAGATACCCTATACTTTGTGAAATTCTTCTATTCTTCCATTCTTTAATATTATGTTGGAATAACCTGTTTATGCGAAGTACCGCATACATGGTGAAATTCTTCTATTATTTCGTTCTTTATTATTCTGTCGGAATATCCTGTCGGTGCGTATTACGCCTGACCTGGTTTCATTAATTATTTTGTTGGAATAACACATTCATGCGTGTTATCTATCTCATGCATGGTGATTTACATTTGTTATTCCATTCTTTATTATTATGTCGAATATCACATGCGTGCGTTGCACCTTGGGACTGGTTCCATTATTTATTATTCTATTGGGAATAACTTTGTTTATGCGGTCTATCGCATGCATGGTGATTTCGTTGTTATTCCATTCTTTATTATTACAGCCGGAATATCGTACGTATGCGTTCTGGCGGGACTGGTTCCATTATTTATTATTCATTGGGAATAACACATGCATGCGATGATATATACGCACGCATGGTGAATCCTTATGTTATTCCATTCTTTATTATTACATTGGAATAACTTTATCATATGAATTACCACATGCATGGTGAATGATCCTTGTATTCATTCCTTATTAAATTATGGAAATGATTCGTTTACATGGATTTCTGCATGGTGGGCGAAAATCCATTTGCGATTTCATATATTCTATTATACTCGGTTGGTTAAAGTTTTACTTCTATACTCCATGAAATTAGTGTAATATCCTTGATATTTACGCTTCATCCATCGATATCTTTTCATGGAAATATTCTTACGAGCATTCTTGAATTTTACTCTACAAAGAAGTATCATGTTGACAATTTGGACATTATTAGTTCTGAATAAATTAATTCTTGAACTTGTTTTATTGAATTATTATGTCATTGTCATCATCCTCATGTTTATATTATGTTGAAAGTCATACTGTGGTTTTTGTAGTGCATAGATGGACTTGGTATGATTATGACCGAGGGATTATTCGGTATAATCATGGTAGTAATGTTACAAATGATGTTGAAAAAAGTCCTCATTGGCCCGTAGTGCATTGATGGGACGGTTTTGGTATGATTATGGCTATGGATTCTCTTGACCGAGGGTGCAAAGATGAATTGTTTTATGGCATGATCGGGACCATTGATGAAAACATGATTATCTTTGGCCCGTGGTGCATGGATAATTCTTGGTCGTGATCTTAAAGAATATCCTTGGCACCGTAGTAGTGCGGGGATGATTTGATGATGTGGATTATTTATTAAAGTGAGTCTCGGCGATAAAAGTGATGAAAAACCTTTTAAATCATAGAAGATAGTAGATTTTATTCCTACTTGACTCTTCTAATGGATTGTTTGTTCAGCTATGATTAAACTTGATAGTTATTATATTTTATCGGTTTAATATTGTTGAAGGCTAACGATAAATTATTACGCATTATCTTAGTCATAATATTTTTTCTTTGGGCTAGTTGAGCTCACCCTTTCTTTCATTTTATTCTCTTGAGGAAATGAGAGCGTGGCTGGGACTAGTCTGGGAAGCAGTGATGGTCCTAGATGGTGCATTAGTAGTCCTCACTATTACGTGAAATAGTGTGATAATAATTGTAATGAGGACTACTTTTGAGTTTGTATACTCTCTAGTAGATAATATTTGTATTCAAACTCACGGTTTATGTTTTGTCGTAAGTACCATACGATAGTTGTATTATTAAGTTGTATTTGAATTACGTATGCCGTATATCTGGCGACTCAAGATGGGTGATGTATACCTAATTTTGGGGCGTCACGGTTTAAGTATCGAGCTTAGGGATATGATCCCTGGCTAAGATGTGAGACAAGAACTAGGAGGGGAGAGACGGGGAATTCATTCGCTAGTATGACCTACCTAAGTTTATTTGATATTTAATTGGTCGGTCAGAGTATATGGATAATATGTTACATGTCAATTAACCTTTGTTTTGTGGCAGTATCTAAAAATGACATCCGAGAATGTTGAGAATAGTAATGAAGCACATGAGACCGTGGAGACACCTCTAATCACAAACCAAGATAATGTGATTAGAGATATCTATGTGGTGATTGAGGAATTAAAACTTGCACTCAAGCTAGTCGCAAAGGTAGCAACTGAGAGTGAGGAAGAAGAGGAACTTGAGGAGGATTTATTAGAAGAACTTATTGATCAAAATGTAGAATTGCAAAATTGTATTCATGAGTTAGAAGAAGCGAAATTTGAAGAAGAGCGGAAGGCGGTCGTGGAGCAAAGGAATGTAACAATTCAAAATTGTATTACCCGATGTGCGATAAATTTGAGCAGAGCGCTCTTTGGCGAGTATACGATATTAAAGTTGGAATCTAAGAATTCAAATGTCGAGTTAATTTGAAAGAAGAAACAATGAGCAGTGAGAATGAAATATGCATGGGTAGAAGCCACACGTACGCGTTGATATTGTGGAAAGAGAATTTCGATCCAAGAAAGCTAAAATAGATGATATGTATTTCTCTTTTTCGACAGCAATTGGGAGAACCCATCATCGAGTTTTGAATTACCCTATACATTGCGGTCAACCCCAATTCAATATGGATCGAAGGCTAATGATTCAGATCACGGAGCAGAAGTACGACGAAGCAGTTGAGGGTGGAATATGCCCTATAGCGAAAGTCAATTCCAGTGGTAATGACGACACCAAAGACTGTCCCGAACAAGTCAAATTCGGTAGTTTAAGGGAGAGCATTTTTCGTGACAACGAATCGAATGAAGTTATCACGGGTTAGTTAATTATAAATTCTTGCGAAGTCTATACCTTATTCGATACCGGTTCTACCTATTCTTTTATCTCTCTTGCTTGCGCTCAACGTTTAAATTTGACTTTGGAGAGATTAGACTTTGACTTATTGATTAAAACTTCGATAGTAGAAACCTTCGTTACCTCCAATGTTTATAAATCTTGTTGATTTAAATCGACACTTTCACGTTACGTGTCGATCTTGTCTCTTTGAAAATACTTTCCTTTGATGCGATTTTAGGAATCGATTGGTTAACTACTCATCATGCTTTTCGTAAGGTTGTTAGTTTTTATATTCTTTACCAAACTGTTATGCGAATTCAAGTAACCAAACCACTAAAGTCAATCATTGTCATATCAAGCCATAAGTAAAAGCCCCGGTCCTTTCGTTGTTGACTTTCTTATGTGGAATGCGAAGCGGACTTTTACGTAGGTGATGTCGTGAATAGCGATGGCAAGTTGATAGGTATCAATGTGACGTCTTATCCAAGTCTTGGATGAGGTCACGATTTTGAATGATATTTCTATTGTTAATAAATTTCTGACGTATTCTTGAAGACTTCTTAGCCTACCCTAGGCGTGAAATCGAATTTTGTATTGATCGATACAAAACCCATTTCTAAAACCTTAAATATTTCTTCAACTAAAATGAGCGTAACATGAGCCAAAGACGTTGGCTCGAGCTGTTGAAGATTACGATCATACCATGAAATATCATCGTGGAAGTGTGAATGTGGTAGCTGATGCGTTGAGTAGAAGATTGTATGCGGTTACAAGTGCGAATATACGAACCCACGTGAAGATAACGAATATATGATTAGAATCGACTTTAATCGATAAAGTTAAAAGCCGCTCGAAGCTCGACTACTCAAAGGCGATGAATGTGAAGAAGAAGGTTGAGAGGCGTTCTTCTAGAAGCAAGAATTGACGAAGAGAGGAAATCTCAACTCTAGATTTAATTGGCCCATTTGAAATCCTCGATGAAGTAGGAACTGTGGCTTATAGACTCGTTTTATCGCCAAGTATGTCGCGTGTTCATAACGTTTTTAACGTATCGATGTTACGTAAATATGTGGACGACCCGAACCACATTATTAAATTAGAACTAAGCGATATAGCGGAAGATTTAACGTATGAGGAGATCGTGTTAAAATCTTGGATAAGAAGGATCGTATTCAACACTCAAAGGTTATACCTCAAGAATTAGAATGAAATGAAGTCGAGGATCCTCACCTATTGACATACCAATCGTCGTAAATTTCGAGGGCGAAATTCCATAAGGAGGGGAGATTGTGAGACCCCAAATTTTATGAATAAATATTTAATTTTCTTGAAATAATTTTTTTTGAATATTATGGTGTGAATTTGATATAATGTTATAGTTGTGGGTAATATTTACAAATTTTGCAAAGTACGCAAGTTGTCATATAATATTCAATTGGTCGGGGAATTTTTTTTTTTTTTTTTGTCGGGGAATATCCGTATGACGGTACAATCATTGGTGGACCCCACAACGGAATTATTGTCGGATTGAGAAAATGACAAAAATACTTTTTATGAAAATAACGGCGGAAGTTTTACAGTTATTGTTGAAACACCGGTGTTAAAAAAATGCGATGTCTGGCGTGGTTGCATAGTAGCAGCGGTATTGATTATTGATGCTTATGTGATAAGTCACTCGGTTTTTTGTTTTATTGGTATTATTAATGTAATAAAAAGAATACTTTTATAAAGTTATTCTATAAATGAATAATATATTATATTCTATTATGCATAGTATCTGCATAGTATTTTGCATAGTAAAATATTTTTATATAAAAGCAGAATACTTTAATAAAGTTATTCTATAAATAGAATATATTATATTTTATTATGCATAGTGTTGCATAGTGTTTGCATAGTGTTTTGTATAGTAAAATCTTTTTATATAAAGCAGAATACTTTTATAAAGTTATCTATTTTATTAGACAATAATTAGAATATATTATATTTTATTATGCATAGTGTTTGCATAGTGCCTGCATAATATTTACATAGTGTCTGCATAGTGTTTGCATAGTAAAATCTTTTATAAAGTTATTCATTTTATTAGATTATAAATAGAATATATTATATTTTATTTAAAAATTTTGCTTTAAATATGGATAGTCAGATTAAAGTAAATCAATACGGAATAGATTTCATGAGTTAATTCTTATGCGGTCCATTTCTCTATAAATAGAAGCTCATTCATTCATTATTTCTTACGAATTCACTGAAACTCTAGAGAGAGAAACTATAGAGAGAAAGAAGAAAAGTGTTCTCGCTATTCACTACTTCTATATCCAAGTACTCTTCTTTCTAAGGTAGGGGATATTATTTGTTGTACTAAGTAAAAGGGTATTCTTTCTTTCTTATTCATGAAAAGAACTTACATTATTCCATTCTTTATTATTACGATGGAATAACTTTGTATCTGTGAGGATACCTATACTTTGTGAAATTCTTCTATTCTTCCATTCTTTAATATTATGTTGGAATAACTTTGTTTATGCAATACCGCATACATGGTGAAATTCTTTTATTATTTCGTTCTTTATTATTATTACAGGAATATCCGATCGGTGCGTATGACACTTTGACACAGTTTCATTAATTATTTTGTTAGAATAACTTTTATGCATATCTTGGTCTATCTCATGCATGGTGATTTCATTGTTATTCCATTCTTTATTATTATGTCGAGAATATCACATGCGTGCGTTTCTGTGGGACTGGTTCCATTATTTATTATTCTATTGGGAATAACTTTGTTTGTGCGATCTATCGCATGCATGGTGATTTACATTGTTATTCCATTCTTTATTATTACGCGGAATATCATATGCGTGCGTTTACTGTGGGACTGGTTCCATTATTTATTATTACATTGGGAATAACACATGCATGCGATCTATCGCGCATGCATGGTGAATCCTTATGTTATTCCATTCTTTATTATTCTGTTGGAATAACCTCTCTATATGAATTACCACATGCATGGTGAATGATCCTTCGTATTCATTCCTTATTAAATTATGGAAATGATCTGCCTACATGGATTACTGCATGGTGGGCGAAAATCCATTTGCAGTTTCATATATTCTATTATACTCAGTTGGTTAAAGTTTTTACTTCTATACTCCATGAAATTAGTGTAATATCCTTGATATTTACGCTTCATCCAGTATCTTTTCATGGAAATATTCTTCTGAGCATTCTTGAATTTTACTCTATAAAGAAGTATCATGTTGACAATTTGGACATTATTAGTTCCTGAATAAATTAATTCTTGAACTTGTTTTATTGAATTATTATGTCATTGTCATCATCCTCATGTTTATATTATGTTGAAAGTCATCGTGGCACAGTGTAGTGCATAGATGGACTTGGTATGATTATGACCGAGGATTATTCGGTATAATCATGGTAGTAATGTTACAAATGATGTTGAAAAAAGTCCTCATTGGCACGTAGTGCATTGATGGGCCGGTTTTGGTATGATTATGGCTATGGATTCTCTTGACGAGGGTGCAAAGATGAATTGTTTTATGGCATGATCAGGACCATTGATGAAAACATGATTATCTTTGGCCCGTGGTGCATGGATAATTCTTGGTCATGATACTAAAGAATATCCTTGGCCTGTAGTGCAGGGATGATTTGATGATGTGGATTATTTATTAAAATTTGAGTCTCGGTGATAAAAGTGATGAAAAACCTTTTAAATCATAGAAGATAGTAGATTTTATTCCCTACTTGACTCTTCTAATGGATTGCTTGTTCCGCTGCAGTTAAACTTGATAGTTATTATATTTTATCAGTTTAATATTGTTGAAGGCTAACGATAAATTATTACGCATTATCTTAGTCATAATATTTTTCTTGGGCTAGTTGAGCTCACCCTTTCTTTCTTTGTGTTCTTGAGGAAATGAGAGCGTATTTGGGACTAGTCGGGGAGCAGAGTGATGGTCCTAGATGGTGCATTACTAGTCCTCACTATTACGTGAAATAGTGTGATAATAATTGTAATGAGGACTCCTTTTGAGTTTGTATACTCTCTAGTAGACAATATTTGTATTCAAACTCACAGTTTATGTTTTGTCGTATTGTACACGACAGTTGTATTATTAAGTTGTATTTGAATTCTGTACCTTGTATCTGGCGACTCAAGATGGGTGATGTATACCTAATTTTAGGGGCGTCACATGTTGGTTGTTCATCGGATTTGTTGATTGGTATTTGTATTGGTATTATGAAATCTTGGTATATTTGCTATTTTCGACGGAATTTTCGACAAAATTCTTCAATTACAATATTTGTGGGCCATGCTTTATTTTCTTTATGAATTTTAATTAGTTTCCAATATTAAAATATACTAAGTAGCATTTACTTAGTTTTTTACTATTAAAATCAATTGAAATGAACTAAGTAGCATTTACTTAGTTTGAATTAGTAAAAAATAAAATAATAATACAACATAAGATAATTAATATAAAATGAAATGAAATGAAATAAAATAATGTAATTAAAAAAAATAAATTATAATAATATAATATAATGTAATAAAAAATAATTTAAAGAAAAGAAAAGAAAAGATAACTAAATGAAATAAATTAAATCATATATAATAAATAAAATAAAATAAATTATATTTAATTATTAAATATAATATAATATAATAAAAATAAATTAAATTAAATTAAATTAAACTTAATAAAATTAAAGAAATTTAAAAATTAGATAAGATAATATATTACAAAATAAAAAATAATAATTAGTTAAAATAAAATAAAATAAATTTAATAAATTAAATTAAATTAAAAAAATTAAAAAATTAGATGATATAATATAATAGAAAATCTAATAAAATCAAATCAAAAGCTGAAAATTAAAAAATAATATATGGCCAACTAAATTAACATAAAATAATTTAAATAAACTAAGTAGCATTTGATTAGTTTTCCCACAGTTAAAATAAATTGAAGGCGTCTTTATATATATATATATATATATATATATATATATATATATATATATATATATATATATATATATATATATATATATACTGGGGAGGATCTAAAGTGGACCAAAAGAGCGGACAAGGAGGCGGACGAAGGCAAAAACACGCGAGTTTAGTGGTCAACCAGCGTGTTTTTAGGCAGGACCTTTAATTCAGAAACCCGCGTGTTTTGCCTGAGTCCGCTCCTTGGTCCGATTCTTTTTGGTCTCGCTTTAGATCCTCCCCTATATATATATATATATATATATATATATATATATATATGTGTGTGTGTGTGTGTGTGTGTGTGTGTGTGTGTGTGTACTATATTTTGAAACTTAAAAACACATTTGACAAGTACGAGTGATTATTGAATAGTAGTCCCCATATTCAAATAATTAATAGTTCTCATAAAGTGAGTAGCATTTGCTTAATTTTCCATTGGTAAAATAAACTAAGTGGCATTTGCTTAGTTCGCCACAATTACAATATTTGTGGGTCATGCTTTATTTTATTTATGAATTTTAATTAGTTTCCAATATTAAAATATACTAAGTAGCATTTACTTAGTTTTTTTACTAATAAAATCAATTGAAATGAACTAAGTAGCATTTACTTAGTTTCAATTACTAAAAAATAAAATAATAATATAAAATAAGATAATTAATATAAAATTAAATGAAATGAAATAAAATTAAATATAATAAAATAATTTAATTTAATTAAAAAAATAAATTATAATAATATAATATAATATAATATAATGTAATAAAAATAATTTAAAGAAAATAAAAGATACCTAAATGAAATAACTTAAATCATATATAATAAATAAATAAAATAAAATAAAATTTATTATATTTAATTATTAAATATTATATAATATAATAAAAATAAATTAAATTAAATTAAACTTAATAAAATTAAAGAAATTTAAAATTAGATAAGATAATTTATTACAAAATAAAAATAATAATTAATTAAAATAAAATAAAATAAATTTAATTTAATTTAATAAATTAAAATAAATAAAATGAAAAAAAATAAAAAAATTAGATAATATAATATAATAGAAAATCTAATCAAATCAAATCAAAAATTGAAAATAAAATAAAATAAAATAATATAAATAAATTATGGCTGACTATATTAACATAAAATAATTAAAATAAACTAAGTAGCATTTGATTAGTTTTCCACATTTAAAATAAACTAAAGACATACTATATGTGACGCCCCCAAAATAGGTACACATCACCCATCTTGAGTCGTCAGATATCGCACTATAAAAATCAAATACAAACTTCATTTATATTTGTTGAATCGTCAAATGCAGATGCGACAATGAGATAAGTTTTGTGAGTTTTAATACAAATGTATGTAACTCTCATGGTGCCTCGACCACCACCTTACAATGGTACTTTACATAAAAGTACAGTAAAAAATTGTTTTAGAAATCAAAATCTTTGGGAAGTGCTCAAGGAAACCTTCGTACATGGGAGGCCATGCGTCTAGGTTATGATAGATATCATATGTCTACAGAATTATCCTTGGTTGACCCAAAAGTCCCCAAAGAAAAACAAGAAGATTACTATCATCTTCTTTCCAATGGTGAGTATTTTCTTGACATATAATTATCTTCGTTGTCTCCAAGTGAAAATTATATTTCAAATCAACTCCAAGATCATATAGATAGTGCTCATAGATATACTCAGCAAGTGGATGTGCACAACCATGTCTTATGATAACACGAGATTGTATGTCATTAGACATTTTGTATGATAGTGGCAAAACACCCTTCCAAAGTTGGTTTCGCGTCACCCTATTTGATTCACCAAATATAACTACTAAATGATGTATAGAATACAACACACTTTTCTATACTGTTTAGGGAGAACCTCTACATCTAGAGACCACCGTTCTATTCTCCTGTTACCCCCACTCGACACAGCTACACTCTTATTACCTGAAAGGAATTGTGAAGCAAAAGGGTAAGCACAACTAGCCCAGTAAAAAATATCATGACTAAAGATAATTTACATCATCAATAGCCTTCATCAGTAATAAATCAGAGATTTATAACATATAGTAGATGATAAAACTTTTCAACCATAGTTGCAGCGGAACAAACAATCCATTAGAAGAGTCAAATAGACCAGCAGGTCTATTATCTTCTCCATGTTAAAAGTCCACCAATAATGTTTTATCCCTGTAACATCAATCAACAATTCCTGTCCACAATTATATGAATAACTCGTAATCATAATTGTGATTCTAAATTCCTCTTCGAACCCAGGACAAAGATAATTTTCATCACCTATCTTCACCTGAAATATCAAAAGTCATGGTTATACCAAATCACAATTCCTGCTCATAATCATACTAATAAATTCATCTTTGCACTACGGCCAAAGATATTCATTAACAATTCATCTTTGCACTACAAGCCAAAGACATACAACTGTAATTTAAAAGAGTCAAGTAGAGCATGATATCTACCATCTTCTACGAATTAAAAGTGTATAACTGATAAGTGGATTTTATATACACTTATCCGATATCTTTTACTTGAATTAGTTGCTTATATTTATGTGTCTTAGTTACTTTTCATGCATTTTGTGTTCATTTTGTAGGTTATACGTTTGGGAGCGGTGTGAGCGACTATTGGTAAGGAAAAGCAAAGAAAACGCAAAGAAAAGCAAACCGGACATCATTTGGGCTTTCATGTTTACTTCATGTTCTTGGTTTGGAACTTAGCTTACATTGAAGATCATCGTCTTAGCTTTCCAGAACATTTTGAATCATTCCAATCGGAGTTCGGATGCAAGAGTTATGATCGTTGTACCAACGGACGTCGAACGTCATGGTTTTGGGTGGTCATTTGCATAGCAGTTACTTCAAGCTCAATTTCAGCCTTCATCTGACCAGAATTTCTCAATCCTCAAAGAATAAAAGTTGTATATCTCGTCAATATCTTCGATTTGATAGGTGGAAGACCCCGTAACTCCTCCCGGATCAAAGGTTATGGTCGTTTTTGAAAGTAGTATGCATACAAGCCAATCATGTTTGATGATAAAGCATATACTTTGTAACAATCTTATTCATTTATTAATAAAAAGTATTAATTTATTAAAGGCTTTGAATTATCTACATGATCTTTGTTTTATAATATGTGATAAACCCATAGTTTTAAGCAATGCTTTTAGAATAATGATGATGATCATTCTAATGAGATCTAAATTCTTAGAAAGCTTAAAACTAAAATAGTTCCCAATCATTGGATTACTAAATTGGGGATTAGTGAATCCGGATAGATTGGTACATACGTTGCTTGCTCATTGGATGAGGATGATTGATCTCATGATCATTATTGTGGAGACACTAAAGCAAGTATGTAGGTGCTTATTAGAGAATAAGTTCCTTTGAGCATTGGCTCGCTAAGGAATACCTAATGGAGTTTTATTTGCTGTCATCGATAGGAATTCTGTAGTGATAGTAGTACAAGTGATCCTTGGACTTGAGATCATTATAGTATCTTGTGTATGATGAGTTATACTTTGACTTATTCCTTAAGACCCTTAGGGTATATCAAAGGGTATGCTTGGGTATAATAAGTTATGCATGGAGATAATGTATGATCGATAAAGAATCTACCACTTCTAATAAAAAGAGAAATGTCCTATGTGATTCGATAAATGACAACCCAGTGAGTCCTTGGCAAGCGGCGAAATGAAATTAGAAAGGAGTTTCTAATTTGCATTATTTGAGTTGTGCATTTAAGGATCGAAAATACATATAATTAAATAAAATAAGACTTGTGATAATTCCATGTCTTATATTTAATTGGGACATTGTATGGTGGAAGGATTGAATTATACGGTAACTATTTACTCAAAGGTTCTTTTATGATTAATGTTGAAATCTATATTATACGGAAAGTCGTTGATCGCTAGGGGAGGCTTATCCTATCATGTAGAATAAATATTATTTATTTAAATAAATTAATTATTTAATTTATTTATTTAAATAAGATTAGAATTATTCTAATTGATTTATTCTGTAGGTTTAATATGGAGAACCTAAAGGGTCACACCATAAAAGGAAGAATAATTATTTAAGAAGTAAATGGCATAATAATCGTAATAATATGTTATGTATATTTAATTTAATCTATGGTGATAGAATAAATTAAATAGCTTAATATTATTATTTAATATTTTAGAAATATTAAATATAAATTAATAAGAGGAGTCTTATTAATATTATTACAATTATTATTATTTTAATTTCTAAAGAGTTTAGGAATTAATTTAATATAAGTACTCTCATTTATTCCTAATTGGATTAGGAAGGAAAATTAGTTAAAGGAGTTTAATTAATTATCCTAATAAGATTAGGGAGCTTAATTAATTAAAAGAATTAATTAATTAAAACCAATTCCTTAATTGTTAAGGTGGGTTACCCACATACATAAATAAGAGGAGTCTTATTATGGGTGGGGTGGGTTGTTGACTTTACAACGTAATAATTCCAATTTGTTGGAGAGTACCCTTTTTTATAGAGATAGGAAAAACTAGGGTTTGAGCCATAACACCCATCTTCTTGAATTTTCTTCTTCCTTGGTGGATCACCTCTAGAGGCCAAACATTTGGGTGGCTAACGTTGATCGAAGGAAGGAACCAAACCGGTGGATTCAAGATTGAGCCGAAAGGATTTGGAGGTGAACTTGTACACGAGGAAGCTCGATCTTCAAGGGTATGATTTATTCTTTATCTTTTCGTTTAATTAATAATTGTGCATAAAGTGTGATCCGGGTATATGGTTTGTAAAATTTTTAAACTCTGATTTTTATCACGCTTCCGCATTTTTATGCAATTTGATTGCGTTATGAATATTACAAACCTAACAGTGGCATCAGAGCCAAACCTTTATGCGAATTATTAATTGTTCAAATTTAATTTGTATATTGATATGTGTTTAGAACAATTTAATTGGGCATAATTTTATTGTATAAAATTTATAAATAAAAAAAAAAAAAAAAAAAAAATGACGTGTTTCTGCTAACCACTTCAAACGTGACTCTTAAAAATCTAAGGGAATGAGAGTCATTTTTTAAAAAAAAAAGCGCAGATTGACAAATACGTTTTTTTGTTTCTTTTAAAATGAATGGTCAAGACGGAAAAAAAAATTCACGGTTTAATTTTGAAGCACAAAGACGCATAATCGAACGTATTGGATTTTTGATGTGGCGAGAATATACGCGGTTTGTCAAAAAAAATTAATTAACAAGCGGTACACGTGAATAAAGGAACTTTCTATATTATATATATATATATATATATATATATATATATATATATATATATATATATATATATATATATTACGAATATATATATATATATATATATATTCTTAATTATTATATAATTAAAATAAAAGTTTATTTTAATTTTAAAATAAAAGGTTTATTTTAATATTAAAATATAAAGTTTTATTTTAATTTTAATAATTTTATAATTAGAATAAAAGTTTATTTTAATCTTAAAATAAAAGGTTTATTTTAATATTAAAATAAAAGAGTTTATTTTAATTTTAAAATTAGATTTCATGCTAACTAATTAGAGTTGGAATTTGATTCCATAATAACTAATTGGAGTTGAAATTGGATTCTATTGTTTCCTTAAATAAAGGAGTTTATTTAGATATGAAATAAGATTTCATATTATTCAAAATAAAAGGAGTTTATTTGTGAATAGGAAAAGAATCCATGTTTCCTTAAATAAAAGGAGTTTATTTAGATATGAAATAAGATTTCATATTATTCAAAATAAAGGAGTTTATTTGTGAATAGGAAATATAATCCGTGTTTCCTTAAATATATTTTTTTACATGGAATTGGATTCCATAATTAATTAAAATAAAAGAGTTTATTTTAATTAAAGATTTTTTACATGGAATTGGATTCCATAATTAATTAAAATAAAGGAGTTTATTTTGATTAAAGATTTTGATTAAAATAAAATAGTTTATTTTATTCAAAATTGAATAAATTAAAATAAAATAGTTTTATTTTGATTTAAATTTGGATTTAAATAAAGGAGTTTATTTTTATTCAAAAATAGATTTTATACTAACTAAATTTGCCCATTAAATGATATCAATATATATATTAAATGTTTATTATTCATAAGATGAATGTTATTTATTGATGCGTATGGTGATGTGTATGATAATAAATGGGATTGATTATGGACTATTGACCCGATGTGATTGGATTTTATTTTAGTTGGATGCATGAATGTATGGGTTTTATTAAATGGGTCTGCGTACCTCGTCTTCTCTAATTTTTCTTAATGTAAATTCTATCTCCTCTATGTACTTCCCTCGATTGGCGATCAAGGTTTCTATTTATTTTAAATAGTTTTGTAATAGGAATAGTTAGAATTAATTTTGAAAAATTAGAGATCAAGGAACAAGAAGCGCTTGAAGACCCATTTGTAATGGAGCAGAGGTTTAAATGTAATAGTTATATTTAAATATTATTTCTTGCACCCCTAGGGTTTGACCTTTTGGTTCACTTGGTGGCTCTAGTGAACCAAACTAGAATAAAAGTCCATAATCAATCCGGGTAGAATATAGTATTCTATATGTGCATGCTTATATTATATATATATTATATATTATGCAAACATGCTTCGCATGTTCATTAATATGACGCGTATTTTATATATATATGTAAATGCATGTATTTAAGCAAGATGAGACAAATTAATAACAAACCCATCAAATTTTTTTATATTAAGTCCTAAGCGTTCAAAGATATTTGGAATATCGAGCGTCGCTTTTCTAGCATGATAAAATTAATAGAGTATTAAATATTTAATATGAGTTTGTTGTGTCACCACAAGGCAAGTATTAAGTATTTAAGATGTTAATTTATCACATTTGATGCTTATAAAGAAAATTGAACAATATTGTTTTGTTGTGTCACCACAAGGATGATATTTTCTTTTTGAATATATGGAGTGCTAGGTCGGACTTAACTTGGATAATTTTGATTCGGATGTGCCACCACTTGATCAAAATAATCTAAGAGGCAAAAGAAAAGGAGTTGCATAGTTGATGTAATTGACAAAAGTTGTCTACCTATTTATTTATATATAGTTTGTTGTGTCACCACACAAGGCTATATACATTTGAAATGGGATCCTTATTCTCACTAGCAAATCTTTAATTAGATTTTGCGAACTATATAAGTGAGGTAATATAGTTTGAAGAAAATAGTGGGAGATACCAATTTAAAACAAGACCTAATTTATTTTGGTAATTAATAAAAAGAATGTATGTTAAAATGTTGTTAATTACAAATTCATTTACAGAATTTTACAATGTCTAAATTACTATCACTGCGTAGCATATTAGATGCTAAATTAACTTGGGACCTAATTAAATGGATTGGTTAAAGAATTTGAGAATAGTTCTCATAATCTGAAAAGCTATCTTATGTCATGTCGCCTATCCTCGCAATGGTTGCAGAACAATGCCTCCGAGGAAGAGATTGCTACTTTTAGAAAGTGGCAAGATGATGCCTGATTGGCTCGATGCATCATGCTCGCATCCATGATGCTTGAGCTTGACGTCGACATGAAACTATGGATGCTCCTACTATATTCTCTTGCACATCAAGTAGTTGATGGTGAGGAAAATAGGACCGATAGATATCGAGATATCTAAAGAGCTCTTAGATCTAGAATGGCCAATGGCACTATAAATGCAGATAAAAGGTTCTTAACATAATCAATTTGATTGATCAATTAGGACAACGAGTTTTGTCATGGATGGAGAGTTGAGCAAGATTTGATCTTGCACTCACTCCGGACTCCTTTCACAATTGTTGTGAATTTTTATATGAACAAGCTAGATATCACCATTTGATTTTCTTAACATATTGAAAAATGTTGAGAGTCACTTTCCAACCAAGAAAGATCGAGTCTTCTTGGTAGGGGCCAAAGGATCTTCGAAAGAAGAAGAGCGATTCAAAGAAGGTATATAGAAAGGCATAAACAAAGGATAATAAGAACAAAAGCGATATGGATAGCAAATGAGTTTGCTTCCTTTGCAATAAGCACTGGACCTTTGAAAAGCTGAGAAGCATCTTGCAGAGGCTAACCAAAGAAGCTTAGTGAAGTTTGGTTTACAAATACAATTTTATTCATGATTGAAATAAATTTTCTTTAAGTCGAGGTTCTACTTGGGTATTGGATACCGACTTTGGTTATCATAAATATAGATTTATGAAGGACCAAGCGAAGTAGTAAGCTAAACAAATATAAGTAATCTATGTGTGGAAAATGAAGCAAAGGATTTTGCATTAGCCATAGAAACTTATAGTTTAGCAATGCCTACGGCAAATCTATTAAGTCGATAAGTTGTTATTGTATTCGATTCTTGTTAGAAACATTATTTCCATTTTATTGTTGGATGATAAAATTTTGGTATTATAATTAAGAACAATTGTTGTTCTATTTATAATAATAATGTTTTGTATAGAATGGAATATTACTTAATAAATTTTGTATACTTGACTTACATGAAAATAATTTTTCATATTGAACAAATTAGTATAAGAAAAGGAGATGATCATTCAAAAAGTTGAATGTGTGTATTTGCTGAAATACAAGTGTGAATTATTTGAAAGGTTCAAAGAATTCAAAAGTGAAACAAATTGGCAAAGTATTAAGATTCTTTGATTGGATCAAGGAATAAATACTTGTGCAATAAGTTTCTAGATCATCTCAAATGGTTTTCTCATAATGGACACATCCCGATCTGTGATAATTGATTGATGTATCTGAATGAAAAATCGTACCTTGTTGGACATAGTGCGGTCCATAATGATTTTACCGACATTCAAAGTATCCTTACGGGATAATGTCCTAGAAATGGTACGCATATCTACGAAAATGGTAACCTCAAAATCCGGCCCCAAGACTCCATAAAAGTTATGGACGGGAGGATTCTAATCTTAAGTATGTTAAGATAAGGGTTGTCAACTTATGTGAAAAGGTTTCAAAAGGATAAGCTTGGGACAAGATTTGACAAGTCTCTGATTTGGGGACATCCTAAAGTAAGTTTAGGGTATATGTTCTATGATCCTACTTAGCAAAAAAGTGTTTATTCTGAAACACGTTGCCTTCTAAGATAAAGGTGTTTATCATTGAAGGGCTAGTGGGAGGATAAATAGATCTTGAAGAGTTCAAGAACCACAAAACACTATAAGTCAAATAAGAGGAACATATAGATAGACCTATTGTACCACAAAGCCAAGATAAATAAAGAACGGAATAGTACCAAAGATACCTAGGAGGTATGGATTCATCATGGATGATGATGATGAAAGGCGCATCATAGAAGATGATGATCCGAGTTACATCTGATGAGGTAAGAGTTCTAGTGTGTATAAAAGGGTCGATTGGGAGCATCGTGACATTCTAGTATTATATGTTGATATACTACGGATGAGGAATAACTTATCAATGCTACAATCGGTAAAGATAAAGTTGTCTAAACATTCCTCCATGAATGATTTGGAAGAGTATCTTAATTGGGGATATAAATCTATATAGATAGATTTAAGAGGATGCTCGACTTAACCCGAGCGTATATTCATTTGATGCTAAAGTCGTTTAGCATGGCAAACTCAAGTGATGTCTCATGTCGATGAGCTATGGGTGTATCTCTCTTAATAGTCCCCATAGACTCAAAGAAAGAGATTGCATGAGTGACAATCATGTATGCAATGAAATGTACGAGACACGATGTTGATCGGTCGTATTACGGAGAAGTTCACTATGAGTCGGTGAAAAACATCTTAAAGTGCTTACTTAGGCACTAAGGATGTGATCATATTCATGGTGGGTCTAAATTAAAACTAGAGGCTTAATGAGGACTCAAGTTTTTTCCAGACAGACCAAGACGATAGAAAATCCACTTTAAGGTAAAGTGTTACCTTGAACGGTGGTGCAGTGAATTGGAAAGGTTCCAAACAGCAAAGAGTTGCGTTGGTTTAGTGATAAAGACAAAGTATATAGCTATAAATGAAGCTGCAAGTTGATTGTTTGGATGAAAAAGTTCACTACAGAACTAGGAATAGTTCCTAAGTCTCATCTTGGATCTAAACATGTGTTGTGGCACTTTCATTTGATTATTAGAATCATTGAAAGATGGGAAATCACTATAGAGATAGTGGACTCTCATGAACAACATTACATATCCATTAACTAAAGCTTATCCAATGCGGCGGGATAATCGTCACTTAGAGAAGAAGAGTATGAGATACTATGACGATTGGCTTTAGTGCAAGTGGGAGATTGAAAGTAGTATGCATACAAGCCGATCATGTTTGATGATAAAGCATATACTTTGTAACAATCTTATTCATTTATTAATAAAAAGTATTAATTTATTAAAGGCTTTGAATTATCTACATGATCTTTGTTTATAATATGTGATAAACCCATAGTTTTAAGCAATGCTTTTAGAATAATGATGATGATCATTCTAATGATATCTAAATTCTTAGAAAGCTTAAAACTAAAATAGTTCCCAATCATTGGATTACTAAATTGGGGATTAGTGAATCCGGATAGATTGGTACATCGTTCTTGCTCATTGGATAAGGATGATTGATCTCATGATCATTTGTGTGGAACACTAAAAGCAAGTATGTAGGTGCTTATTAGAGAATAAGTTCCTTTGAGCGTGGCTCGCTAAGGAATACCTAATGGAGTTTTATTTGCTGTCGATAGGAATTCTGTAGTGATAGTAGTACAAGTGATCCTTGGACTTGAGATCATCATAGTATCTTGTGTATGATGAGTTATACTTTGACTTATTCCTTAAGACCCTTAGGGTATATCAAAGGGTATGCTTGGGTATAATAAGTTATACATGGAGATAATGTATGATCGATAAAGAATCTACCACTTCTAATAAAGAAGAGAAATGTCCTATGTGATTAGATAAATGACAAACCAAAGAGTCCTTGGTTAAAGAGAATGAAATTAGAAAGGAGTTTCTAATTTGCATTATTTGAGTTGTGCATTTAAGGATCGAAATACATATAATTAAATAAAATAAGACTTGTGAGTAATTCCATGTCTTATATTTAATTGGGACATTGTATGGTGGAAGGATTGAATTGTACGGTAACTATTTACTCAAAGGTTCTTTTATGATTAATGTTGAAATCTATATTATCCGGAAAGTCGTTGATGTTTGGGGAGGCTTATCCTATTGTAGAATAAATATTATTTATTTAAATAAATTAATTATTTAATTTATTTATTTAAATAAGATTAGAATTATTCTAATTGATTTATTCACAATAGGTTTAATATGGAGAACCTAAAGGGTCACACCATAAAAGGAAGAATAATTATTTAAGAAGTAAATGGCATAATCGTAATAATATGTTATGTATATTTAATTTAATCTATGGTGATAGAATAAATTAAATAGCTTAATATTTATTATTTAATATTTTAGAAATATTAAATATAAATTAATAAGAGGAGTCTTATTAATATTATTACAATTATTATTATTTTAATTTCTAAAAGAGTTTAGGAATTAATTTAATATAAGTACTCTCATTTATTCCTAATTGGATTAGGAAGGAAAATTAGTTAAAGGAGTTTAATTAATTATCCCTAATAAGATTAGGGAGCTTAATTAATTAAAAGAATTAATTAATTAAAACCCAATTCCTTAATTGTTAAGGTGGGTTGCCCACATCTATAAATAAGAGGAGTCTTATTATGGGTGGGGTGGGTTGTTAACTTTTACAACGTAATAATTCCAATTTGTTGGAGAGTACCCTTTTTCTATAGAGATAGGAAAAACTAGGGTTTGAGCCATAACACCCATCTTCTTGAATTTTCTTCTTCCTTGGTGGATCACCTCTAGAGGCCAAACATTTGGGTGGCTAACGTTGATCGAAAGGAAGGAACCAAACCGGTGGATTCAAGTTGAACGCGAAAGGATTTGGAGGTGAACTTGTACACGAGGGAAGCTCGATCTTCAAGGGTATGATTTATTCTTTATCTTTTCGTTTAATTAATAATTGTGCATAAAGTGTGATCCGGGTATATAGTTTGTAAAATTTTTAAACTCTGATTTTTATCACGCTTCCGCATTTTTATGCAAATTGATTGCGTTATGAATATTACAAACCTAACAGTTTTCCCAAAGGACGTCGGGGCAAAAAATGTCAGAACTTGGGGCTGGCACCGGGCGCTAAAAATAAAATAGGCCTATACCAGTCTTTCAAAGGTCTTTGGGAAGCGATGTCTGACGAGCGACAGGCCCAATACAAGGCGGGGGAAGAGGTTGGTTCTGACTTGGGCCAGCGTTTTGGCGAATTTTGACACCTTTTTTACTCCAAATTGGATTGGGTTTGTTCCTAAGCTCAAAATTGGACTTGTAATCTATAAATACTTGATGTAAGGCATAAAATAAAGAGGGATTACATAGATTAGACTAGATTAAATACTCCATTAGATTAGAACATAAACCCTAGTTCTTATTAATTTTGGAGATTGAAAACAACTTGGAAATCATTGAAGATCAAGAGAAAGAGCAAGAGCAAGAGCAAGATCAAGAGGGGAGCATCAGATTTGCTGACAATATATTTTATTCTCTTCTCTTATCATACTTTTATCTTTTAATGTCTATTCAGTTGTGGATTCTTGGTTTTAATTCATTAATTATGAACTAACTCTTTTATTAAGATTTTAATTGAACCTTTTATGTCTATAAATTAGTTATTTGATTTATTCCAATTCTTTGTGTTAAAGTGAATTGTTTATCTTGTCTTGAGCTTATTGATTAATTATCTGATCAGTAGTTACCTTGTTACTCTAGAAGGAATTGAAAGAGGAATTCTAGGGTTAGAACTGGGCATGATATCATGTGACTTAGTTATTTGCACAGTGAATAATTATGTTTGTGAATTGAATGGAAATATCTGTTCACCGCATGTAACACATAAGAAATTGGGATTGAGAGGAGTTTAATTCAATTGTTTTGCATAGGAATATAGCAAGATTAATCTGGATTAAATAGAAGGCAATTGATCACTTGGAAAAGGACATTTGGCATTTGAGAATTCCTGTTAACAATTCAGTAGGCATAATAATTGTGATAATTGGATAATTGATTTATAGTTCATAATTGGGGATATTGAAGTCTTAATCTTTATTTATTTGAATTAATTTTAGAGTAATCTAGTTTTAATTGATTAATTTAGTTTTCTTAATTAGAAAAATCACAATTTATGATTGTTTAAAAAAATTGATTTGGTTAAGAGTTAGTACTTGGTAATTTTATTAAGTAATTCCTCGTGGGAACGATACTCTACTTTCACTTTATTACTTGTTAATTAGTGTATACTTGCGTATTCATTGATTTGAAATCGATCAACAAGTTTTTTGGTATACGGGGAATTAGTTTAATATTTTTTACCAATATTAATTTCAATCAAATTAGTCTTAATTTAAACATTTTATTTTTATTTTTAATTTCTTCTTATATTTCTCTCATTTTAGGTACCATGGATGACTTTGAGTATCAATGGCCATACACGAATGTGACTCAACCAAGGGGGATGGAGATTGACTGACTCGCGACACTTTCCGCAATGTCAGCACAAATTAAAGAACTTTCGAGGAAGTTGGACGTTATCGCATCCCAATGAGTCGAAGGATGGCGATTATATGTGACTATTATCTTGGCAATCACCCGAGTAATCAATGCACCATCAATCTTGGTAGAGGTAAAGTATGGTGGTAACTACCTCAATCGGTATGCATATGATAATTATGAACAAGTTTGGGGTTATCACCGGATTTTTCATGGAGCTACAACTATCAAGACCAATACTCTACTCCAAATCCAACATACACATAAGAATTCTCATATCAACCTCTATAAAAGAAGAAAATTCAAGGTTGGAGGAATTGTGGTCCAAGTTCGAGGAGAGAGGATTAATCAAAGCGGGGTCAATTCTAAATCTTGCGGATCAGATAGAGCAAATGACCAAAGTCATAAACAACCTTCCTCCAAACACTTGGCTTTATGACATGGATGACGAAATTGATGAAGTGCCCGAGCCAAATCTACAATTGGATGAGACACGAGATCTTTGAAAAGAGAGGAGACAAGTAGGGATAATGAAAATAAGGTCGGTGACGAACTAACTATGATTACCAACGAGGAGGAGCCGATGTTATTAGTGCCCCAAGTTCCTTCTCTCCGCCAAAGTTCAAGAATGGGTTAGATTTGCAAAACCATGTCCGCTAGGTAGTCGTGTCGTCGACAATACTCCTTGTGACGTAAAAGCGAGTACAACTTCGAAGCCATGGTTCAATGAGTTGGAGAAGATAGAAGAAGAGATTGTTGTGTCTGACAAGCCTCAATGCCAGAATCTATTCGCAGACACAATGGAAAAAACACCTAGATGTTGGACGTTCTTTAATGTGATCTTATCTAAACAAAGCATGCTAGGTGACTTTAATACAATGGCTATCGTAAATGGGAACCTACCAAAACTATATTATTTCCGATGGATGGAGGGTTCCTCAACTTCGAAGAGGAATTGGATAGCATTGATTGACAAAGTCAGTGAAAGACTTTAAATCAATATTTGTTGGGAGGCAACCGAGAATTTTTATATTTATATGCTTTACTAGTTTATTTAGTAGATAGGAATTAATTTGCTTAGTAAGTTCTCTTATAATCTAATACATGTTGTCTCTCTCTTCATTGCGGTATTGGAGGTTCAATGGATAGGAAAATGATCGTCGCTACCATCGCCACCAAAGCACCTCACGCTTAGTCGATTAGGAAGTTCTCTTCTACTTATCGCTATATTCTTTACAATGAGGACATTGTAATTGCTAAGTTTGGGGGAGTTTAGTTTAGTTCGTTATTGCATGTTTAGTTTCATGTTTATGTTATGTTATTTTGCATATGTTGTTAATATAGTTTAGGTTCATTATAAAAAAAATCATAAATAATAGTTAGTTACTATGTTCATTTTGCACAAGTCCAGCGGTTTGTTATAGTTAAGTTTATTTTGGCCAATGATGAGATTAGAATTGGGTAGACAAGTATAATACTGACTATTAGAGCTTTGATGTGATTTCTTGTTATGAATTGAATCTTTTTCATTTTGAAACTAGTATAATAATGATAGACGCGAGTAAAAACAACTTGTTGATTGATTGAGTTTAAATCGATACATAATGGGACTCTAAAGGATAATGCTAGTTTGAATGAAAGAATGACAAGAATAAGTAGTGATGACTAAAGTTAGACAAGAACCTAAGTTTGGGGGAATATATGTGGGGTATATAAGCTTTAAAAAAGAAAAAAAAAACATGTTGAGTCTTGTGGTGGGTTGAGGAGAAACACTCCCCATAAACACAAGCGTGAGATGGAGCGTAAAACACACTCACCAACCATCTATCAAAAGCAAAAGAAAAGGGAAATAATCACAGGAAAAGAGCAAAAAGTCCCTGTGTAAAAAAAAGAGAAGGAAGAAAAGAAAGTATAAGTATCCTGCATGTACCCTTGAATTTGGTTGAGTTTAATTTTAGTTGAATCGTGTCTATCTTTGAGATTTCTTGAGTTTACACTGTATGATGCCTTCGAAGAGACTTGTTATGTGTTAAATTTGATTTTATATCAGTTAGCATGGTCATTGAGCACACACACGCACGCACTATACCGATAATATGACTTAAGACTTGATGATTGACTAGGAAATTGTTGATTGGTTTTGATATGAAGTATTGTCGTGTTTGCTTGATTGCTCTAAGACCGAGTGAATAGATTTGGTTCTATCAAATACTACTGGATTCGTAGGCATTAAGATTAGTTGCATTTCATTGCATTGCATTGCATTATGTTGTGTTACTTGGGGACAAGCAACAGTTTAAGTTTGGGGGTATTTGATAAGTGGATTTTATATACACTTATCCGGTATCTTTTACTTGAATTAGTTGCTTATATTTATGTGTCTTAGTTACTTTTCATGCATTTTGTGTTCATTTTGTAGGTTATACGTTTGGGAGCGGTGTGAGCGACTATTAGTAAGGAAAAGCAAAGAAAACGCAAAGAAAAGTAAACCGGACATCATTTGGGATTTCATGTTTACTTCATGTTCTTGGTTTGGAACTTAGCTTACATTGAAGAGAATCATCTTAGCTTTCCGGAACATTTTGAATCATTCCAATCGGAGTTCGGATGCAAGAGTTATGATCGTTGTACCAACGGACGTCGAACGTCATGGTTTTGGGTGGTCATTTGCATAGCAGTTACTTCCCGCTCAATTTCAGCCTTCATCTGCCCAGAATTTCTCAATCCTCAAAGAATAAAAGTTGTATATCTCGTCGATATCTTCGATTTGATAGGTGGCAGGCCTCGTAACTCTTCCCGGATCAAAAGTTATGGCCGTTTTCCCAAAGGACGTCGGAGCAGAAAGTGTCAGAACTTGGGGCCAGCGCCGGGGCGCCCAAAATAGACCTATGCCCAGGGCCGGGGCGCTGGGGAGCAGTGTCTGAGCGTCAAGCCCAGTATTGAAGTATTTGGGAAGAGGTTGGTTCTTGCTTGGGCCGCGTTTTGGGCAAATTTTGACACCTTTTTGACTCCAAATTGGATTGGGTTTGTTCATAAGCTCAAAATTGGAATTGTAATCTATAAATACTTGATGTAAGGCATAAAATAAAGAGGGATTACATAGATTAGACTAGATTAAACACTCCATTAGATTAGAACATAAACCCTAGTTCTTATTAGTTTTGGAGATTGAAGCAACTTGGAGATCATTGAAGATCAAGAGCAAGAGCAAGAGCAAGAGCAAGAGGGGAGCATCAGATTTGCTAACAACAGATTCTATTCTCTTCCCTTATCATATTTTTATCTTTTAATGTCTATTCAGTTGTGGATTCTTGGTTTTAATTCATTAATTATGAACTAACTCTTTTATTAAGATTTTAATTGAACCTTTTATGTCTATAAATTAGTTATTTGATTTATTCCAATTCTTTATGTTAAAGTGAATTATTTATCTTGTCTTGAGTTTATTGATTAATTATCTGATCAGTAGTTACCTTGTTACTCTAGAAGGAATTGAAAGAGGAATTCTAGGGTTAGAACTGGGCATGATATCATGTGACTTAGTTATTTGCACAGTGAATAATTAAGTTTGTGAATTGAATGGAAATATCTGTTCACCGCATATAACACATAAGAAATTGGGATTGAAAGGAATTTAATTCAATTGTTTTGCATAGGAATATAGCAAGATTAATCTGGATTAAATAGAAGACAATTGATCACTTGGAAAAGGACTTTTGGCATTTGAGAATTCCTGTTAACAATTCAGTAGGCATAATAATTGTGATAATTGGATAATTGATTTATAGTTCATAATTGGGGATATTGAAGTCTTAATCTTTATTTATTTGAATTAATTTTAGAGTAATCTAGTTTTAATTGATTAATTTAGTTTTCTTAATTAGAAAAATCACAATTTATGGTTGTTTAAAAAAATTGATTTGGTTAAGAGTTAGTACTTGGTAGTTTTTATTAAATAATTCCTCGTGGGAACGATACTCTACTTTCACTTTATTACTTGTTGACCGTGTATACTTGCACGTATTCATTGATTGCGAAATCGACCAACAATAACCACTATTTTATCGCTGAGACTCAGCTTAATAAATAATCCACATCATCGAATTATCCATGCACTACGGCCAAGGATATTCGTTAGTATCACATCCATGAATTATCAATGCACTACGGCCAAGGATATTCATCACATCCTTGAATTAATATTTCATCGCTGAGACTCAGCTCAATAATTAATCCACATCATCGAATCATCTCTGCACTACAGGCCAAGGATATTCATTAGTATCACGACCACGAATTATCCATGCACTACAGGGCAAAGATAATCGTGTTTTCATCAACGGTCCTGATCATGCCATAAAATAATTCATCTTTTCACCCTTGGCCGAAGAAAATCCATAGCCATAATCATACCAAAACTGTCCATCAATGCACTACGGGCCAATGAGGACTTTTTCCACATCATTTGTAACATTATGGTCATGATTATATCGAATAATCCCTGGTCATAACCATACCAAGTCCATCTATGCACTACAGGCCACAGATGACTTTCATCATAATATAAGCATGAGGATAATGATAATGATATAAAGAATCAATCAAATGAGATAAAGGATAAATATTAAACATTTATAATACAATTTATCCAGCGTTCATAATAACCAAATGTTATCAATCACTTAATAATCTCATAATCTAATATCATTAATATTATAACAATATTTTAATCATTTCTTAAACTTATAAACAATTTATTTTAATTGTTTACTCTTTACTAATTAATGCATTTAATCATCCTAAAATGCCAAACTCATAAGATTTCATCATTAATAACCAAAACTCTCATCACAAATCTTTATATACCTTATATAGGATTTCCAAGCAATAAAATTCTATTTTCCAATTTTGTTACTTCACATAACATATTTAATTCATTTACTCATAATTAGTTTATTTTCATGAAAAATACCAAATCAGTCCCAAAAATATTTTTTTCTGGAATTTAGCTGAATGTAGTCTTATACTAAACATATATTTTTCTTGGAATTTTAAAAATTCATTTACTATTTTTCATATGGCCAAAACTGCCGAATATTTAGACATTTATCATAAATTGTACTTTTGTCCAAAAATTCCGAAATTTATAGGGTATATTCCTGTTATATACATGTACTCCCAATAAAAATTTTATCAATTTTGGAGTTAACCACAAGGAGTTATAAGGGTTTACTTTTAAAATAGTCTTTTCCCGTAAAATTCATAACTCTTAATCTATACATCCAAAAATCGTTATTTTTGGACACAATATAGAAAACTCATCAAATTATCATTTCAAATTTTTTCAGAATTTTTGAGGGTCAGAAAAATTACGAAACTGCAAATGGATTTTCGCGCCATGCCGTGCAGTAATCCACGTGCAGATGCATTATTTCAATAGAGTAATAAAGAATGGAATCAGTCACACGTAATCCACACGCATGAGGATATTCTAACGTAATAATAAAGAATGGAACCAGTCATGCGTAATCCTTATGCACGTGATATTCCAATGTAATAATAAAGAATGGAACCAGTCACGCGAATCCAAGACAGATAGGATATTCCACGTAATAATAAAGAATTGAATAACAATGAATTTTACCATGTATGCGGTATCAGATAGACAAAAGTTATTCCAATATAATAATAAAGAATGGAATAATAACAGAATTCACGGGCATGCGATAGATCGCATGCATGAGGTTATTCCAAATGTAATAATAAAGAATGGAATAATAGAAGAATTTTACCATGTATGCGTACTTCGCATAAACAAAAGTTATTCTAACATAATAATAAAGAATGGAATAACAACCCTTACAAGTATTGAAAGAAAATAACTCTCTTCATGAATACGAAAGAATAATACCCCTTACCTTATAAGAAATTGGATATAGAAGTAGAGAAGTAACAGAAT
Organism: Panax quinquefolius; assembly: GCA_020205615.1. Taxonomy (NCBI): domain Eukaryota; kingdom Viridiplantae; phylum Streptophyta; class Magnoliopsida; order Apiales; family Araliaceae; genus Panax; species Panax quinquefolius. Next base: position 93,670,462 of record CM035167.1, on the reverse strand, counting down.
ACTTTTCTTCTTTCTCTCTATAGTTTCTCTCTCTAGAGTTTTAGTGAATTCGTAAGAAATAATGAAGGAATGAGCTTCTATTTATAGGAGAATGGACTGAAATGTAACTAATTCATGAACAGGTCAGATTGATTTACTTTTAAACCAGATCATCTATATTGATTTACTACGCAATTATTAATAAAATATTCTAATAAAACAAAATCTTTTAAATAAAATATAATATATTCTATTTATAATCTAATAAAATGAATAACTTTATAAAAGTATTTTGTTTTATATAAAAAAAATTTACTATACAAAATACTATCATAGCATACTATGCAACACTATGCATAATAAAATATAATATATTCTATTTATAATCTAATAAAACAAATAACTTTATAAAATTATTCATTTTATATAAAAAGATTTTACTATGCAAAATACTATGCATAATAGAATATAATATATTCTATTTATAATCTAATAAAATGATAACTTTATAAAAGTATTACATTTTATATAAAAAGATTTTACTATGCAAAATACTATACATAATAGAATATAATATATTCTATTTATAGTCTAATAAAATAGATAACTTTATAAAAGTATTATGTTTTATATAAAAAGCTTTTTCGTTTTATTACATTAATAATACCAATAAAACAAAATGTATCATCATTATTATAATTCACAATATTAATCGATCGTGTCGCTTACAGGAAAGAGGGGCTTTCAATAAGGATTTCTCCCCATCATGCCGCAATTAGGTGACCAAACCTCCTCGATGTAACTTCTAGACATCGTTAATATTGTAAATAATAATATTAATAACTTTGTCATCTCAATTATTAATTTAATAATATATAAAATATTGACAATAATTAAATCAAATAACGTGAGATACTATGCAGCAATTACTGTAGCAATAATTGAACACAACTAAGTGACTTCTCATGTAAGCATCAATAATCAATACCGTGTGCTACTATGCAACCACGCGTATTCTCGCACTTAACTTTAACAAGGGTGTTTCAACAGCTTAACGGTAAAACTTCCGCCGTTATTTTCATAAAATATTTTTGTCGTTTTTTCTCAATCCGATAATAATTCCGTTGTCAGGTCCACCAATGATTGTCTTGGTTATGCGAATATTCCTTGTTAAAATGAATATTCTCCGACCAATCGAATATTATATAACAACTTGCGTACTTTATAAAATTTTCATATATCACCCTTAACTTTAAACTTTTATCAATTTAACCATTTACGAAATAAAATAATAATTATAAGAAAATTGAATACTTTTATTTCATAAAATTTGTGGTCTTACATATATATATATATATATATATATATATATATATGTGTGTGTGTGTGTGTGTGTGTGTGTGTACTATATTTTGAAACTAAAAACACATTTGACAAGTAGGAGTGATTATTGAATAGTAATCTCCATATTCAAATAATTAATAGTTCTCATAAACTGAGTAGCATTTACTTAATTTTCAATTGGTAAAATAAACTAAGTAGCATTTGTTTAGTTCGCCACAATTAAAATAAATTGAATGGGTGCTATATGTATATATATTTACTATACTTTGGAACTTAGAAACTCGTTGGACAAGTAAAATTGAATATCAAATAATTGTCCCCATATTCAAATAACAGTTCTTATAAAATGAGTAGTATTTACTTAGTTTTTCATTGGTAAATAAACTAAGTAACAATTGCTTAGTTCACCACAATCTTCATTAACTCAATAATACTCTCTGTTTAATCTTCAATACACTCAATAGATCGTTTAGTTTGACATTATCCTCAAAAAATTCAATAGTTATAATCAATTACGACTATATATTTTAAAGTACATATATCATTCCATTAACTTGCAAATATATGGACCGCCTTAGTTAAGTTGGTTAGGGGTTGTTCAAAAATAGTTGCAAGGTGCAGGAACAACTTAAGTTGGCATCAACATGGTACTATGCAACTTACCAGCCAACTCATTGTGAAGAAAGCATTAACTGCCTTGGCTTTCTCCATAATCCGTCCCCGCAACCGCATTTTGAGACATTTATAAATTCTCCTTTCCCATTTAAGCTTCCTAGTTAAAAGTATTACAACTTTTATCCTTTTAAAATAGAAAGTTCATAAACTACAATGAACTATCTAGGAATGAGAAATGAAGAGCATTAACCGGTCAATTGTAGAATTTGCGATTAGAATTATTGGAAGTTTTAGAGGTCTTGAGCGGCAACGACTGCAACGAAAGTAAGGTGGAAAATACTCTACCCGTCGCCACATTTTATTTGTACAAGGCAACTCTTTATGTGACGCGATGGCTTAAAGTATTCTTCACCTTCTATTTTTTGCCTTCGTTGCGGTATTATTTGCCTACTCAAGACCTTTGGAACATCCAATAATCCTAATCTCAAGTTCTAGAATTGACTAGTTAATTAGTTGCTCAACTTTGTTCATTCGTATATAGTTTATTGTAATTTATTAGCTTTCTGTTTTAAAATGATAACAATTGTAATACGTTTAAGTAGGAAGATTAAATGGATAAAAAGAACTTATAAATGTCCCAAAAAGCAGTTATGGGGATGGATTATGAAAAACGTCATGGCAACTAATGCTTTCTTCACAATGAGTTGGATGATAAGTTGCATAATACCATGCTGATGCCAACTTAAGTTGTTTCTGCACTTTGCAACTACTGTCGAATAACCCTTTGCCAGCTCAAATAAGTTTGTCAAAATATTTGCAGGTTAATGGAAGGATCATATATGTACTATACTTTGGAACTTAGAAACTCGTTTGACATTCACTCATTAGGAGTGAATGTCGAATAGTCCCTAGTTTGGGGCTGTTATTGGATGTTATGTCTCTCACTTAGGCCGGTGTTAATTCATAAGGTACATTTTTTTAATGTATTTTTCGGTTGTTATCTCTATATGTTCTTCGAGTGCATATTTAGATTAAGTTATCTTAGTCTAATTTGTGTACTTGGAGACCATGGGGAGGTGCTGCCGAAATTTTCTACGTTTATTGAGAAGGCATTTATTATTTTCTAAGTTTGGGTTTTTACTGGATATTATGTCTCTCACTTAGACCAGTGCCAATTCATAGGGTACATTTTTTTGAGGATTTTTCAGTTGTTATTTCTACATGTTCTTCGAGTGCATACTTAGATTAAGTTATCTTAGTCTATTTCGTGTACTTTGAGACCATGGGGAGGTGATGCTGAAATTTTCTAAGTTTATTGAGAAGGCATTTATTATTGTCAAGATAGAAGAGGATTTTGCTCCATATATGTTAAAAGGTGAAGCTAACTTCTGGTGTAAGGCCAACCAGAACATGGCTAGAGAAGATGTAGTAGCATGGGAACAGTTCAAGGAGTTGTTTTTTAGAACTATTTCCCTAAAGGTATGCAGTGTATAATAGAAGTAAAATTCTTAGAATTGAAGCAATGGGATATATTGGTACCACAGTACGCAGCTAAGTTCAGCGAACTGGTGAGGTTTGCTCCACATCAAATGGACACTAAGGATAGAAAGACGCATAGGTTTGAACAAGGTTTGAAGCCTTCGCTTTACGAGAAATTATCAGTGTTTCTATAGCGCCCCCAAATCCGGGTACTTTTTACCTCAGATCTGGTACGTTACTATACATCATTTCTACAACTATTGCGGAAGATATAAATATAAATTATTTATACAATAAGTCTTTACGACATAAACCCCAAGGTCTACAACCTTAACTTAATACATACCTTCAATATCTTAGAAGATTTACAATGTCTTTTGCATTAGAAAATTTAATAGTTCTAACTGCATAATAATTTAATCTTGCACTTTGCCTTTGCCTTTGTCTTTATTCAAGCCTTCATCTTAAATCTGAAAATGTTATTATGATATAGCAAGGTTGAGGAACAAATTTGCCCAGCAAGTTTTAAGTACAATGAAGATATATCATGATTTAGAAGAAAGAATAAGCTTTCAAGTTTTCAATAATGTAATAATTGTGAAATAACATGAATTAAGTTTCAATAATTTAATGATTGAATCGATAATGTTTGGAGGTCAACAATGACCATGAACAATTTAAATGAACCTTATGGTAATGAAGGTGATCAACCTTTCATACCTGATGAACATATGTAACATGCACTAAGTGCGAATCAATAATCATTATAGATGTGAATAATCAACAATAATTATTCACTAACATGCTTTAAAAATACAACTCAAGTTTGAGTTAGGAAAACTTGCATGTACCGTTGATTAGCGCTAAGCAATCTAATTTAATCTCTCATGAAAGACCTCTCAATTATAAGATTGATCCTTCAATTAGCATAACATACTTGTTAGCTCATAATACTATTACTTTATCCATAAATTATCTAACACTTAATCACAAAAATCAAATATTAGATAATCATCCTAACACATCAATATTATTATTGTCCTTTGATAATTCTTCAATCAATATATCATATATATTATGATTTAACACTTTAATCTTACATATTATAAGTTCTTCTCTATAATCCAGTAAGCTGAATACTAATACTATAATCTGAATTATTCAAACATACCAATCCAGTACCCTGGATTGACTAATCCAGCAACCTGAATTGACCAATCCAGCACCCTGGATTCAAACTGCCCTACAATCCAGCAATCTAGATTCACTAATACAGCAACTCTAATTCACCAATTCAGCAAACCGAATATACCAATTCAGCAAGCAGAATTCAAGCTAACATAAATAATCCAACAAGTTGAATATATCAATCCAGCAAATTGGATTCAAACTGAATTTCAATTCAGTAACCTATTTTCTAATTCAGCAAATTGTTTTCCTTTCCAACATGTTAAATTTCCAATTCATCATACTATACATTCAATATGGCCTATTGAATGTCCAATTAATAACTTAAGTCCTCTTTTAAACTCTATTTAATATTATTAATTATTTAATAACATTAAATTCATTTACTAATATTATTAATCATTAAATAATATTTTAAATCAATAAGTTAATAACACTTTAATTTGAATGTCACCAATCACTTAACAATATCTTAATCTAATATTATTAATCTTTTATTAATATTTTAATCATTTACTAAACTTATAAAATATTTATTTTAATTGTTTAATCTTTACTAATTCATACATTTAATCATTTTAAAAAATGCAATACACATAAGATCTCATCACCAAAGACCAAAACCCCCCATGAGACTCATTTCAGCACTTGTTCTGATAATATCATCTGGTTCGGATGGATTTGTTATCTACAGCGATGCTTCAGGCAAAGGGTTAGGATGTGTTCTCATGCAACATGGGAAAGTCATAGCCTATGCCTCGCGACAACTCAAAGAATATGAGATGAATTATCTTACTCATAATTTGGAGTTGGCAGCAGTCATTTTCGCATTGAAGATCTGGAGACACTACCTATATGGGGAGAAAGTAGAGATCTATACAGATCATAAAAGCCTCAAATATTTCTTCACCCAAAAGGAACTTAACATGCGGCAACAACGTTGGCTCGAGCTGTTAAAAGATTACGATCATACCATCTAATACCATCTTGGAAAAGCAAACGTGGTAGCTGACGCATTGAGTAGAAGATCATATGCGGGTACGAGTGCAATGTTGTTAACACAAATGCCCATTTTGTATGACTTACAAAGGATGGAGATAGAGGTAAAGGCTCCAAGTACCACGTGATGATATCAAACATACGAGTAGAATCGACTTTAATCGATAAAGTTAAAGCTGCTCAAGCTAAGGACATGGAGATGATGCGTATGAAGAAGAAAGTGCAAGAAGGTGTTATTCCAGAAGCAAGAATCGATGAAGAAGGAATACTTTGAGTCAACTCCAGACTTTATGTTCCTAATGATTCTGACTTGAAATATAGAATCATGATGGGGGCACACAACACGCCGTTTGCAATCCATCCTGGTAGTACCAAAATGTATCATGATCTTCGACATACATTTTGGTGGAACAATATGAAGAGAGAGATCGCGGAGTTTATCTTGAGGTGTTTAACTTGTCAATGTGTAAAGGCGGAGCATCAAGTGCCAAAGGGTCCATTGCAACCACTTGAGATTCTGAAATGGAAGTAGGAACACATTACTAAGGATTTCGTTACGGGTCTTCCCAAGGTTTCTCAAGGCATAGATGCGATTAGGATTATTGTTGATAGATTAACCAAGTCTGCTCATTTCTTGCCTATACGGGAGACTTATTCCCTTGAACGTCTTTCTCGTATGTACGTGAATGAGATTGTGAGATTTCATGGCATGCCAGTATCCATAGTTTTGGATCGTGACCCAAGATTCACTTCACGATTTTGGGTTAGCTTGTAGAAAGCTATGGGCATGGATTTACGATTCAGTTCGGTACACCATCCTCAAATGGACGGGTAATCAGAGAGGACTATTCAAACTCTTGAAGATCTATTAAGACTATGTGTCCTAGATTTCAAAGGGAGTTGGGATAAGTACCTACCATTGGTGGAATTCTCCTACAACAACAGTTATCAAGCAAGTATAGGTGTGGCTCCATTTAAAGCATTGTATGGACGAAAGTGTCGCTCACCGGTATGTTGGGATGAGGTGAGAGAAGCATCATTGTTGGGACCAGAATTGGTACGCATAACTACAGAAATGATCCAAACGATTTGACAACGTATACAAATGGCACATGATCGACAAAAGAGTTATGCGGATCTTCATCGAAAGGACATGAAATTTAATATTAGGGATCATGTATTGTTACGTATTGCTCCATGGAAGGGAGTTACAAGATTTGGAAAGAGAGGAAAGCTCAACCCAAGATTTGTTGGTCCATTTGAGATTCTTGATCAAATAGAAAATGTGGCCTATAGACTCGCATTACCTCCAAGCATGTCTCGTGTTCATAATATTTTTAACATATCTATGCTTCATAAATATGCGAAAGACCCGAACCACATTATTGAGTTAGAACAAGACGAGATAGCCGAAGATTTAACGTACGAGGAGGTACCTGTTAAGAACTTGGATAGAAAAGAGCATGTCCTACGCACCAAGGTTATACCACAAGTTAAGGTTTTATGGAGGAACCATGCTATTGAAGAAATGACTTGGGAGTTAGAATCGAAAATGAGAACGAGGTATCCTCACCTTTTCGAAATACCAAGTACGTGCGTCAATTTCGAGGATGAAATTTCATAAGGAGGGGAGGTTATAAGACCCCAACTTTTTATAAATAAAATCGAATTTCCTCTAATTATTATTATGAATAATAATAAGGTATTAATTTGATATAATGATTTGGTTATGGGTGAAATATGCAAATTTTGCAAAATAAGCAAGTGGTTATAAATATTCATTGTTGTCAGGGAATATTCGTTTGGTCGTGGAATATTCTTGCTGTCGGGGAATATTCGTACGGGAAACAGTTGGATGAAGAAAACAACAAGTTTGAGTTTTTATAAATAACGGCGTAATGGTTACCATTAACACTGTTAGAATACCCGGTGGTTAAAATACAATAATACGCGTGGTTGCATTAAAGAGTTATGCAGTATTACGAAGTATTTTTGAATTATTGATTCTTACGTAAAAAGGCACTACTCAATAATTTACAGTAATTATTGTTCAATATTTTATTTTATTGATTCAATAATTGCTACGTTGATATTTTATATTATTGTTGTTTCAATTGTCACTGCACAGTATTTTCCATTATCAGATCAATAATTCATATTATTTGAATAATATTATTAGATAGCATTATTGACAATGTCTAAGGAAGTTATGCCTAGGAAAGGGGTTTGGTCACCTAATTGCTTGGCATGATAAGGAAAATCCTTATCGAAAGCCCCTCTTTCACAGGAAGCGACTGGTTGTCATAATTGCGATTCTGTAATATTATTTGTGAATAATTAATTATTAATTTATATGATAAGAAAATATTTATTTTATGTGGATGGATAGGGAAATATTTATTTTGTGTGGATATAAATGAAGGAATTAATGCTGAGGAATTTTATCAGTATTTTGTCAGAATTGAGGTATTAAAAATTGTCCGTATATGAATTTCGATCATTTTTCGTTTGGAATTTGGAAAACCTTAAATCTAAAAAGTTGTAGAAAATTTAATTTTCTATGGAATGGACATAAAATTCGTATTTTTCTGATAAAATGGCTATTTAATATGAATTATTGAAGTTTCGAAAATAAATATTTTTATTAAAATTATGGGTGGGACCCGTTTTTTGTTGATAAAATGTGTTGAATTAATTTTTCAAATGTGGTGGGCTGATAATTGTGTTCAAATGTGTGTGTAGAAGAGAAAAAATAATAATATTATTTTATTATTTAGTCTGCTTTGGCGTTCTAGTATTTTCCTATAAATAGGGTGCTTAGTTAGAATTGAAAATCACACCAGAAACAAGTTTTTTCTCTCTCTATATTATCGAGCGTATTTTATGATTATTTAGATACTTTGAGAGTTGCTATTCAGTGCAAGTTTTCTTCAGCATTACATCCGATATTCTAGTCATAAGTACTGTTCTTTTGAGGTAAGGGATGTTATTTTCTTCGTAAATGATGTTATTTCGTTTAATATCATTATGCCAAAATATTGGTATGAATTTTATTATGAAATTTTTACCTTTTTATGTTGAGATTACTATTCACGTATACGACACTATTCACATATACGACACTATTCACGAATACGGTACTATTCACGAGTACTATTTACGAAGTATAATTTTTCTTATGAAATTTCTACCTTTTCGTGTCAGGGTTACTATTCATGTATACGACACTATTTACGTATACGACACTATTCACAAATACGGCACTATTCACAGAAAAATAAAAAATTTTCTTCTTTGTCCAAGATGTCTATTATGGTTACTATCTTTGATTGTATCCATATTTTGATCTTCATTCTTGAATTTTACTCCACTATAGTTTATTACGGAGTATTTTTGAACTTGGATTATCTAAAGTATGAATCTCTAATCCTTGTCCTTTTATCTCATTGGATTCGTTTCTTTAAAATATTTTTTATCATCCTCAGTCATAAATTATGATATAATTGAATATCTTTGGCCTGTAGTGCAAAGATGAATGATTAACTGATGAATATTTTTGGCCCGTAGTGCAAAGATGAACAGGTGTTGAGATAAACATGACCAACTGGTGATACAAATGAATATCTTTGGCATATAGTGCAAAGATGAATATTTGATTCAAGATGTATATTGATTGATGTTACATGGATAAAATATTTATAATGGACTTTTAAATTCATAGATGATAGTAGATTTCATTCTCTACTTAACTCTTCTAATGAATTGTTATTTTCACTACGAATATTGATCTAAAACTGGTTGTGCATTATATTTTATCTGATTTGTTGAAGGTTAACGATAATTTGTTGTTCTTTATCTTAGTCATAATATTCTTTACTGGGCTAGTTGAGCTCACCCTTTTCCTTTTTGTTTCATTTTTCTTCTCAGGAGGTGAGAATATAGCAGGAACTAGCTGAGGTATGGAGTGATGGTTCTAGAAAGTTGTTTTAGCAGTCCTCACTATTTTTATCAAATAGTGTATCAATAATTGTAATGAGGACTCCTTTTGAGTTTGAATACTGTCTATTAGATAATATTTGTATTTAAACTCACAGTATATGTGTTGTCGTATTTTGCACGACAATTGTATTAATGAAGTTGTATTTGTTTCTATACCATGTATTTGGCGACTCAGAATGGGTGATGTATACATATTTTGGGGGCGTCACAAATACTATCTGTGTGACGCCCCCAAAATTAGGTATACATCACCCATCTTGGGTAGTCAGATACATGGTACAGAATTTAAATACAACTTACTAATATAACTGTCGCGTACAATACGACATAAACTGTGAGTTTGAATACAAATATTGTCTACTAGATATTATACAAACTCAAAAGGAGTCCTCATTACAATTATTATCACACTATTTCACGAGAATAGTGAGGACTACTAATGATATCCTCTCGGACCATTAATCCGTTTCCCAGGCTTCGTCCCGGCTATATTCTCATTTCCGAAGAGAACAATGAAAGAAAGGTGAGCTCAACTAGCTCGAGAAGAAATATTATGACTAAGATAATGCGAGAATAAATTATCATTAGCCTCACAATGATGTTAAAGCGATAAAATATAATGAACATCAAGTTTAACTACAAATAGAACCATCGATCCATTAAAAAGTCGAGTAGAAAATAAAATCTACTATCTTTTATGATTTAAAAGGTTTTCATTCTTTATTATAATTTGAGACTCGACTTTAATAAATATTCCACATCATCGAATCACCCGCACTACTACTGGCGAGGATATTCTTTAGTATCACGACCACAATTATTCATGCACTACGGGGCGAGAATAGTTGTGTATTCATTAATGGTCATGATCATGCCAACAAGCGTCCATCGATGCACTACGACCCTTCGAGGATTTTTATCACATCATTTTGTAACATTACGGTCATGATTACAGAATAGTCTCTCGGTCATAATCATACCAAGTCCATCTATGCACTACGAACAGCCACAGATGACTTTCAACATAATATAAACATGAGGATGATGACAATGATATAAGAATTCATATAAAACAAGTTCAAGAATTATTTTATCTAGGAATTATTAACGTCAAATTGTCAACATGATCTTTGTTTTGTAGAGTAAAATTCAAGAATGATCGAGAAGAATATTTCCATGAAAGATCTTTGGATGAAAGCGCAAATATCGAGGATATTCTACTAATTTCATGGAGTATAGAAGTCAAAGTTTTAACCATTTGGGTATAATAAAGAATGGAATAACAAAAGAAATCACCATGCATGCGATAGACCCTTACAGTGAGTTATTCCAACGAGAATAATAAATAACGGAACGGTCCGGCCAGAAAGCGCATGACGAGGATGTTCCAAAGAATAATAATAAAGCGGAACCGAGTTAATTGTAAAACACTACAGAACGAGGATGTTCCAATGGAATAATAATAAAAAGCGGAACCAGTTAGGTGTAAAACACCGAGCAGGATGTTCCAAGCAGAATAATAATAAAAAGCGGAACCGGTAGGTGTAAAACACACATGAGACGGGATGTTCAGCAGAATAATAGAAGAATGTCACCAAGTATAGGGTAAAGCCAGCGTATCTGAGTTATTCAATAGAATAATAAGCAATGGAATAACAACAGTTCTCTTCATGAATAAGAAAGAATAACACCCTTTTACGAGTATAACAAATAATATTCCTACCTTAGAAGGCTGAATATTGAAAAAGTGAAGTAGCGAGAATACTTTTCTTCTTTCTCTCTATAGTTTCTCTCTACAGAGTTTCAATGAATTAAGTAAGAAATAATGAAGGAATGAGCTTTCTATTTATAGAAAAAGCGAGGGTGGCTCTTGGTCTTAACAAAGGGTCAAAATGACTCTTGGTAATATTGAAGAGACAACTACTATTTCATGAAGAGGTAATTAACCTTTGGAAACAGAAGAGGCGATTAACTCTTGGTAATATTGAAGGGACAACTCTTATTTGCGAAGGGGTAATTACTATTGTGAAGGTAATTACTATTAGCGAAGGTAAATACTATTGAAGAAGGTAATTACTATTGACGAAGGTAAATACTATTGAAGAAGGTAATTACTATTGACGAAGGTAAATACTATTGACGAAGGTAATTACTATTCACAAAGGTAATTACTATTCACAAAGGTAATTACTATTGATGAAGAGACTCTTAGATGATGACATATGGGCCCCCCCATAAAATAATCAAACTTACCACAAACGTCTCATAACAGACTCTTTATATACATCAAGGATTGAATAAATATTACCACAAATTATTTTATTTTTAATCAACACATTTTTAATCTTTCAACAATTATTAATCATTTATAACGTCGTCTCAATTAATAATATAACATATTATCTGAGATGATCTTTGTGACAATAATTGAATCAATAATATAAGAGATATGATCGGCAATTCTTGTAGCAATAATTGAGTATAGCTAAGTGACTTCTCACGTAAGCATCAATAATCAATACCAGGTGTGCTACTCTTATATGACCACAGCAGCGTATTCTTTTTTACTTTTACCATAGGGAGTTCAACAGTTTTCTTGGTAACACCTCCATAGTTATTTTTATAGAAAGATAATTTTGTCGATTTTCTAACTACGACAATACTTCCGTTAATGGGGTCCACTAATGATTGAGTAAGTCATACGAATATTCCCCAACAAAAGAATATTCCCAGAGCAAAGCGAATATTTTATAACAACTTGCTTACTTTGCAAAATTTATAAATATTACCCACAACTATAACATTATATCAAATTTATTCCATAATATTCAAAAATAATATTTATAGAAAATTCATCTTTATTTATAAAAGTTGGGGTCTTACAACCTCCCTTCTTATGAAATTTAAGCCCTCGAAATTAGGTGCGATACTGGTATGTCGAAGAGGTAAGGATACCTTGATTTCATTTTGATTCTAACTCCCAAGTCATTTCCTCAACATCGTGATTCCTCTACAAAACTTTGACTTGAGGTATAACCTTGGGCGTAGAATATGTTCCTTCTTATCAAAATTTGAGCGGGAACCTCTTCATACGTCAAATCTTCCGCTATTTAAATCAGGTTCTAACTTCGATAATATGGTTCGGGTCTTTCACATATTTACGTAACATGGATATGTGAAAAGCGTTATGAACACGAGACATATTTGGCGGTAAAAGCGAGTCTATAGGCCACGGTTCCTACTCGATCGAGGATTAAAAATGGGCCCGATGAATCGAGGATTAAGTTTTCCTCTCTTTCCAAATCTTGTAACTCCTTTCCATGGAGCAACTCTTAACAACACATGATCTCTATATCGAATTTCCGTCCTTTCGATGAAGATCGGTATAACTCTTTTATCGATTTTGTGAGGTTTTTATACGTTGTCGGATCGTTTGAATTTTTCCGTAGTCATACGTACCAACTCCGGTCCCAACAACGTTGCTTCACCCACCTCATCCCGACATCTTTGAAGAACGACACTTTCTTCCATCTGGCGCTTGAATGGAGCCATGCGATACTTGCTTGATAAGCTGTTGTTGTAGGAAAACTCCACCGATGGTAAGAACTTGTCCCAACTCCCTTGAAATCAAGGACACGAGTCTTAATAGATCTTCAAGAGTTTGAATAGTCCTCTCCATTGTCCGTCAAAATGCGAGGATGATATCCGAGCTAAATCGTAAGTCTGTGCCCATAGCTTTTTGTAAACTAACCCAAAATCGTGAAGTGAATCTTGGGTCTCGATCGGAAACTATGGATCTGGCATACCATGCGATCTTACAATCTCGTTTATATACATCTGAGCAAGGCGTTCAAGTGTATAAGTTTCTCGTATCGGTAAGAAATGAGAAAACTTGGTCAATCTATCAACAATGACCCAAATCGCATCAATGCCTTGAGAAACCTTAGGAAGACCCGTGCTTGAAATCCATGGTAATTTGCTCCCACTTTCATTACGGAATTTCAAGTTGTTGCGATGGACCTTTTGGTACTTGATGCTCGCTTTAACTTCGTTGACAAGTTAGACACCTTGAGATAAACAACGCTATCTCTCTCTTCATATTGCTCCCACCAAAATGTATGGCGAATATCATGATACATTTTGGTACTCCCGAGATGGATTGCAAATGGTGTGTTGTGCGCCTCCATCATGATATTATACTTTAAATCGAGGTGTCGTTAGGAACACAAATGCGGAGTTGACTCGAAGTATTCCTTCTTCATCGATTCTTGCTTCGGCATATAGCACCTTCTTGCACTTTCTTCCTCATACGCATCGGCTCCAGTGCAGTAGCTTGAAGCGACTTTAACTTTATCGATTAAAGTCGGTTCTACTCGTATACTCGCTATCATCACATGCGTCAATGGAGTCTTTAACTTTATCTCCATCCTTTGTAAGTCACACAAAATGGGCCTTTGCGTTGACAATAACGCTTTTCGTGCTTGCATATGATCTTCTACTTTCGATAAATCATTTACCACGTTCGCTTTTCGAGGATGGTATTGGATGGTATGATCATAATCTTTCAGCAGTTCAAGCCAACGTCGTTGTCGCATGTTGAGTTCCTTTTGAGTGAAGAAATATTTGAGGCTTTTATGATCGTAAAGATCTCCACTTTCTCCCCATACAAGTAATGCCTCCAAATTTTAAGTGCAAAGACAACGGTATTTGCCAACTCTAGATCATGAGTAGGATAATTCCTCTCATATTCTTTGAGTTGTCATGAGGCATAGGCTATAACTTTTCCATGTTGCATGAGAACACATCCCAACCCTTTGCAGAAGCATCCTTTGTAGATGACAAATCCTCCGAGGCGGATGGTATTGTCGAGCAGTCTTTGAAATAAGTCTCCTCTTGAGTTCTTGAAAACTCTTCTCACATTCTTCGCTCCAATAGAACTTTGTATCTTTTCGTCGGTCAATTTGAGTCGATGGAGTAGTGATTTGAGAAAATCCTTCCACGAATCTCCGATAATAACCCAATAAACCAAGAAAGCTACGTACTTCGGTCCTTCGATTTAGAGTTGTTCCCGACTTTGAATAGCTTCGATCTTTCTTTGGGTCAGCCAGATATTCCATGACTTGATACCACGTGCCCAAGGAATGCTACTTCTTGAGCGAACTCGCATTTCTTCAACTTGGTATAAAGCTTATATTCACGAAGCTTTTGGAGTGTCGACCTCAAGTGTTGCTTTCATGATCTTCACGGCTTTTGGAATAAATAAGGATGTCATCAATAAAGGCGACCACAAAGTGATCTAAATATTCCTTGAATACTCGGTTCATCATATCCATGAAGGCGTGGGAGCATTAGTCGATCAAATGACATGACTAGGAATTCATAATGCCCCATGCAGGAGTTACGAAAGCCGTCTTTGGAATGTCGGCGGTTCTAATCTTCAATTGGTGATATCCGGAGCGAAGATCAATTTTTGAAAAGAATTTGGCTCCTTACTGGTTGGTCAAACAGGTCATCAATACGTGGCGATGGATACCTATTTTTGATGGTGACATGATTGACTCCAGATAATCAATACAAAGTCGCATACTCCCATCTTTCTTCTTCACGAATAGAACAAGAGCACCCCGAGGAGAAGTACTAGGACGAATAAAGCCGATGTCTAACAATTCCTGCGGTTGGGTCTTTAACTCACGAATTTCAATAGGAGCCATTCGATATGGGGCTTTGGAAATAGGTTTTGTCTGGGGTTCGGTCGATACAAAATTCAATTTCACGCTACGGGGTAGGTAGGGGAAGTTCTTGGGGAATCGTCGGAAATTTATTAACAATAGAAATATCGTTCAAAGCGGCGTATTTTTGTTTAAATCTGTGACATGAGCTAAGAAAGCTTGACATCCGTTTTTCAATAAGCGAATAGCCTTTATGGCTTGAGATGACCATGATTGATTTTAATGGTTTGGTCGTTTGAATTAGCATAATAGGTTGATTAGGAATATGAAAGCTAACAACCTTACGAAAACAATCAATTTTTGCATGATAAGTAGTTAACCAATCAATCCCTAGAATCACGTCAAATGCAAGTATTTTTAATGAAATAAGATCGACGAGGTAATGTGAGGTGCCGATTTGAACCAAACAAGACTTATAAGCGGTGGATGTAATGAAGGTTTCTCCCAGCGGAGTTTCCACAGATAAGTCGAAAGTCTAATTTCTCGGTCAAATTTAATCGATGGCGCAAGTAGGAGAAATAAAAGAATGGGTAGAACAGGTATCAAATAAAGTATAGACTTCATTAGAGTTTATGATAAGCTTACTTTCGTGATGACCTCATTCGGGTTTCTTGCTCTCTGGGAGGTCACAACAAACGCTTTCTCCCTTGCACTCTAGGTTTAACTTTTACGGAGCGGCCTTTGGTGCCTCCATCCTAGTTGAATTTGTCTTGATGTGACAAAATAAAATCGAGCTAAGTGACCTCTCTTCCACAATTATAACATGATTTGGACGGCATGGCGCAGATTCGGATGATGTGTCCCTCTCCTCGCATTTGAAGCATATGATAGGTGGTCTTTCTCCTTCCTTAACAACTGTGGTCTTTGGTCTTTGACGTCTTTCCATCATTGTTGAATCTCCTTTTCTTGAAATGTCCATTCTTATTGTTTTGGTACGATTACCATAAAGTGGTTACCATATCGCCTATTGATTCCCTCCACGCTTGTTGTCCAAGCTTCGATGACTACTCTCTTTGGTATTATAATTTTCCGTTTGCTCTCTTTTAGATGTGTTGACTCGTTATCGCGCTCCACTAATGAGCCTTATTTACAACATCCGAATACAAACACGGTTTATGAGAAATAAGATGTTGGCGTATCTCGAAACTTGAACCTCTTAAAATATTCGCGCCATTCTCTCTTCATTATCCACCAAGTGGGGATATGGCTTGTGATAACTCCACAAATTTTGCCTCGTATTGCGACACGGTCATATTGTTTTGTTCCAACTTGATAAACTCCACCTCCTTCACGTATGGCGAATACTTTCGGGAAAGTATTTGTCGTTGAACGACTCTGGAACTTCTCCCAAGATATCTTGAGACAATGGCGAGTTGAGTACGTTTCTGGATTCCCACCGATGTCGCCTCTCGCGTATGACAAAAAGCGTGAGGAAGGAACCTTTTGCTCCTCGGAGCATCCCAGACATCAAATATCTTGGTAATCTGCTTTATCCATGCTTCCGCGAAGTGGTTTTGGCTCTCCCTTAAACTCGGTGGTCCCGGCTCCTTGAATTGTTTAGCGGTGTGCTTTGAGATTTTTCCGTGTTTCCACCTACGTTTTTGGGCGGATGTGAGTCGCTCTACTTTCTTTGTTGCATAAATTGCATAAAGTCTACGAACATTTGATCATTCATCATTTGGTCGGTGTTGTTGTTTACATGAGGATTGTCGCCTTCGATGCACATTATCACGATTATTGATATGTGGTGAATCGGCGATCGCTTTGTGCTCCATTCTATTCTCAACATTCTCGGATGTCATTTTTGAATCGCCACAAACAAAAGGTTAATTGACATGTAACAATTTATCTCTATATTACGGACGAGCCAATAAAATAGCACATAAACTTAGGTAGGTCATACTAGCGAAAGGTATTCCGTCTCTCCCTCCTAGTACTATTCTCACATCTTAGCCAGGATCATATCCACGAGCTCGATACCAATTGTGGCGCCCCCAAAATTAGGTATACTTCACCCATCTTGGGTAGTCGATACATGGTCTGAAATTTAAATACAACTCTTAATATAAGCGTAGGCGTGCAATCGACATAAAGCGTGAGTTTGAATACAAATATTGTCTACTAGATATTATACAAACTCAAAAGAGTCCTCATTACAATTATTATCACACTATTTCACAGAATAGTGAGGACTACTAATGATATCCTCACGGACCATTAATCAGTTCCCAGACTCGTCCCAACTATATTCTCATTTCACGAAGAGAACAATGAAAGAAAGGGTGAGCTCAACTAGCTCGGTAAGAAATATTATGACTAAGATAATGCGAATAAATTATCATTAGCTTTCTACAATGATGTTAAGCGATAAAATATAATGAACATCAAGTTTAACTACTGTGGAACCAAACAATCCATTAAAAGAGTCAAGTAGAAAATAAAATCTACTATCTTTTATGATTTAAAAGGTTTTTCATCAACATTATATTTGAGACTCGACTTTAATAAATATTCCACATCATCGAATCACCCCGCACTACTCTGACGAGGATATTCTTTAGTATCGCGACCACAATTATTCATGTACTACGGGCGAGAATAGTTGTGTATTCATTAATGGTCATGATCATGCCAACAAGCGTCCATCGATGCACTTTCTGACCCTTTGAGGATTTTTATCACATCATTTGTAACATTAGGGTCATGATTTACCGAATAGTCTCACGGTCATAATCATACCAAGTCCATCTATGCACTTCTGAGCCACAGATGACTTTCAACATAATATAAACATGAGGATGATGACAATGATATAAGAATTGATAAAACAAGTTCAAAATTATTTTATCCAGGGAATTATTAACGTCCAAATTGTCAACATGATCTTGTTTTGTAGAGTAAAATTCAAGAATGATCGGAAGAATATTTCCATGAAAGATCTTTGGATGAAACGCAAATATCGAGGATATTCTACTAATTTCATGGAGTATAGAAGTCAAAGTTTTTAACAATTTGGGTATAATAAAGAATGGAATAACAAAAGAAATCACCGTGCATGCGATGAGCGCTTGCAGGTGAGTTATTCCATGAGAATAATAAATAACGGAACCGGTCGGTGTTCCAAGCAGAAGAAAGCGCTGGATGCAGGATGTTCAGCGAGAATAATAATAAAGAGGCGGAACCGGTCGGTGTAAAACACGAGCAGGATGTTCCAGCAGAATAATAATAAAAAAGGCGGAACCGGTCGATTGTAAAACACACGAGCGAGGATGTTCCAATGAGAATAATAGAAGAATGTCACCAAGTATAGGTAAATAGGGCAAGCGTATCTGAGTTATTCCAATAGAATAATAAGCAATGGAATAACAACAGTTCTCTTCATGAATAAGAAAGAATAACACCCTTTACGAGTACAACAAATAATATTCCCTACCTTAGAAGAGGCGAATATTGAAAAAAGTGAAGTAGCAGAATATTTTCTTCTTTCTCTATAGTTTCTCTCTCAGAAGTTTCAATGAATTAAAAAGAAATAATGAAGGAATGAGCTTTCTATTTATAGAAAAAGCGAGGGTAGCTCTTGGTCTTAATGAAGGTCAAAATGACTCTTGGTAATATTGAAGAGACAACTACTATTTGCGAAGGGGTAATTAACCTTTGGAACAGAAGAAGAAGCGGTTAACTCTTGATAATATTGAAGGGACAACTACTATTTATTTGCGAAGGGGTAATTACTATTGACGAAGGTAATTACTATTGACGAAGGTAAATACTATTGAAGAAGGTAATTACTATTGATTGAAGGTAAATCTTTGAAAGAAATTTTTTAAATAAAAGGAATTTCCTTTATTTATTATTTTGAAATAGTAAGGGTTGATTTGATTAATGTGGATAGTTAAGGGTTAAATACATAAATATTTCAAAATAAACAAGTGGTTATAAAATATTCATTTTTGTGGGGAATATTCGTTTGGTCGTGGAATATTAAATCTTGTAGGGAATATTAAATGCGGATGGTAGTGACCGTATGTGGGCCCCATGTGAAAGCGATTGGATGAGGAAAAGCGACAAAGTTTGGGTGGTTATAAATAACGGCGTAGTTATTCTGATTAAGGCATTGGAATACCCGGTGGTTAAAATCTGATGTCTGGCGTGGTGGTTGCGCGATAGCTATTACCGGTATTACAGATAAAGATTGTTGAATTTTGATTAAATACGTAAGATGGCACTTTACTCAATAATTTTCACGGTGAATTCTTTATTCAATATTTTATTTTATTGATTCAATAATTGCTGCGTTGATATTTTATATTATTGTTGTTTCAATAATTGTCCTTTGCTGATATTTCCCATTATCGGATCAATAATTCATATTATTTGAATAATATTATTAGATAACATTATTGGCAATGTCTAGAAAGTTACTGTCTAAGGAGAGGTTTGGTCACCTAATTAATTGGCGCCGATGAAGGAGAGATCCTTATTGGAAAGCCCCTCTTTCTGAGGAACGACTGGTTGTCATAATTGTGATTACGTAATATTATTTGTGAATAATTAATTATTGATTCATATGATAAAGAAATATTTATTTTATGTGGATATAAATGATGGATTTATTTATGTGGTTATAAATGAAGAAATTATGTTGAGGTGTTTTATCGGATTATTTTATCGGATTGGAGGTATTAAAAATTAAATCGGGTTTTTTGAGATATATTTCATGGGGTTATAATTTTTAATCAAGGTAGTTGGATTGTGGTAATTTTGGGTATGTTATACATACATAAGTTGAGTATATGTCCACAAATTTTGAACCGATTAAAATTCACGAATGATTTGTTATGAATTTTAAGAGGTGTCGATTAGGAAATTAGGGTTATAATTGATTTTGGTGGAAAATTCTAGAATTGAGTGGGCCCCACTTGTGGTTGGTGAAGAAATGTGCTGAATTTTATTTCAAATGTGGTGGGTGGCAATAGTAGCGAGGTAAAGCCATCGGGTGGTGGTCAATGCGCTTGGTGGGCTAACATTTTCTATAAATAGAGGGCTAAGTTAGAATTGAAAATCACACCAGAAATAAAGTTTTCTCTCTTTCTCTCTCTATATTATCGAGTGTATTTTGTGAGTATTTAGATGCTTTGAGAGTTGCTATTCGGTCAAGTTTCATTGACATCACTTGAGGCCTTTCCTTAGAAATCTTGATTCTTTGAGGTAAGGGATGTTATTTTCTTCTCAAATGATATTAATTCTTGATATCATTATCTTTGAAATATTGGTTGGTACTTTTTATCAAATTTGGAACTTTTTCATATCGGGGGTTCTTATTCATGAGTTCTTATTCACGAGTTACTATTCACGAGTTCTTTTATTCACGAGTTCTTATTCACGAGTTACTATTCACGATTCTTATTCATGAGTTCTTATTCACGAGTTCTTATTCACGAGTACTATTTAATGAAGCGTGAAGATGTTTTTTTTGTGGAATTTCTATCTTTTGGTGTGTAGAGTCTTATTCACGTATCGCACTATTCACGATATCTGACCTTATTCATAGAAAAATGAAAATTTCTTCTTTTCGTCTAAAATATCTATTTTGGATACTAGCTTTGATTGTATCCATGTTTTTGATCATTCTTGAATTTTACACCACTATGATTATTTTTGAGGTATTGTTGGACATGGATAAAACAAAGTCTGAATCCTTAATCCTTAATCCTTGTCATTTTGTTTCTTTGGATTTGTTTCTTTTAAAATATTTTCATCATCCTCGGTCTTAAATGATGATATTATTGAATATCTTTGGCTTTTGTAGTGCAAAGATGAACGATTTCTGAAGAATATCTTTGGCACTCAGTGAAAAAGATGAATGATTTCGAAGAATATCTTTGGCTGTAGTAGTGCAAAGATGAATGATTTCGATGAATATCTTTGGCTGTAGTGCAAAGATGAGCAGGTGTTTAAATGAACATACTTATTGATGATGAATATCTTTGGCACTGTAAAAAAAAAGATGAGCAGTGTTTAAATGAACATGTGGGTGATGAATATCTTTGGCCTTTAGTGCAAAGATGAGCAGTGTTTAAATGAACATGACCGATTGATGAATATCTTTGGGCTGTAGTGCAAAGATGAATATTTAATTTGAGATGAATATTGATTGATGTTACTGAGGATAAAATATTGATGATGAATCGTTAAATTCATAGATTATAGTAGATTTCATTCTCTACGTAACTCTTCTATGAATTATTATTTCATTGCGAATATTGATCGAAACTTGTTGCTCTATTGTATTCTATCGATTTTTTCCTGTTGGAGACTAACGATAATTTGTTGTATATTATCTTAGTCATAACATTCTTCTTGGGCTAGTTGAGCTCACCCTTTTCCTTGTTGTTCCATTTTTCTTCTCGGGGAGGCGAGAATGTAGCGAAAGTCTTAGTCGGGGGGTATGGAATGAAGGTTCTAGAGAGAGTTGTTTAGTAGTCCTCACCATTTATTGTAAAATAATGTATCAATAAATGTGATGAGGATTTATTTGAGTATAAATATTATCAGAAGATAATATTTGTATTTAAACTCACGATTTTATTGTTGTGATAATAAAGTTGTAGTTGTTTACATACCATGTATTTGGCGATTTCGAGAATGGGTTGGATGGAATGGACCTATTTTGGGGTCGCGTCACGAGTTAATATCGAGCTTAGGGATATGATCTCTGGCGGAGATCGGGGAATAGAACTAGGAGGGAGAGGCGAGTAAATCCTTTGCTAGTGTGTCCTACCTAAGCTTATTTGTTAGTTAGTCGAGTATATAGGGATATTATGTGATTGATTTCCTTAATTAACCCTTGTTTTATGACGAGAATTGAGAATGTCGATTGAGAATATTAATAGTGGTGTAAATGAGGACCGTGGAGATGCACGTACTTAACAACGAGGAGAGCGAGCGTGCAACAAAGGTGGCAATGTACCTCTGTGAATAACACCATTGAAAGGATGATGATGAAGCGAGGGGATGTTTAGAAGTTTTTACGGTTTCATGCAAAATCAGACGAGGAGACTCGTGTTCAAAATCTGAGGAGGAAATGATAGTAATTCATGG
The DNA here is from genome assembly GCA_020205615.1 of Panax quinquefolius. Taxonomy (NCBI): domain Eukaryota; kingdom Viridiplantae; phylum Streptophyta; class Magnoliopsida; order Apiales; family Araliaceae; genus Panax; species Panax quinquefolius. Next base: position 93,648,029 of record CM035167.1, on the reverse strand, counting down.
GTGGTCACAACCAAGCGATTCAAAGAGTTGGGACCACGATTGCAGGGAAAGCGAGATCCGATCATGGCGGAAACATGGGTCAAGCAAATTACCAAGATATTCGATGTCTTGGGATGCACGAAGGAAACAGAAAGTTCCATTCGCTACTTTTATGTTCCGTGGCGAAGCGATTCTTTGGTAGGAATCGTGAAGCGTACCCATTTTACACTCAAAGATATCATGGGAGACGTTTTGAAGCAGTTCAATGACAAGTACTTCCACGAAAGTATTCGTCGTATGAAGGAAGTGGAGTTTATTAGATGGAAGCGAGAATAACATGGCGGTGTCCCGAAGACGAGGCGAAGTTTTGCGGAGTTATCCAGGTTTGCACCTCATTTGGTGGAGAATGAGGAGCGATATGACGCGGATGTTTACGAGAGGTTTGAAACCCGGCATACGTCGATATCTCATTCTCATAAATTTTCTCTATTCGGGATGTTGTAAGCAGGGGCTCGATTGTTAGAAGCGAGATAACGAGTACGTTCAACCGAGGGACCATAACGAGGATCATACCAAAGATAGCAGTCATCGAATAACGATAACCGGTGGAGAAAGAAGAATACGGACAAAAGCGGTAACCACTACTCCGTGGTAATCGTGGCCATGAAAATAGAAGAAGCGAGTTGGGAGGAGATTTTAAAAGAGGAGATTCAACAACGACCATGTGAAGGCGTCGGCGCCGGTGGCAAGCAAGGTGGTTTCGAGGAGGAGAAAGACCATCGGTCGTATGTTACAAATCTGAAAGAGGGACATATCACCCAAACCATCCCACAACAGTTTAAGGTATGCTATAATTGTGGAAAAGAAGGACATATCGCTCGAGATTGTACGATATCGAAACCTAGTGCAGCGGGGGCGGTGACTCAAAAGGATGTCCCAGAAAAGTCAAAGTCAACGATTCCTGGAAGAGCGTTTGTCGTGACCGGTCAAAATACGAGGAACCCGAACAAAGTTTAGCAGGTTAGTTAATTATAAATTCTTGCGATGTTTATACCTTACTAGAATCTGGTTCTACCCATTCTTTTATCTCTCTTGCTTGCGCTCAACGTTTGAACTTGACTACGGAGAAATTAGACTTTGACCTATTTATGGAGACTCCGTTAGGAGAAACTTTCATTACATCCGTTGTTTAAAAAATCTTGTTTGATTCAAGTTGGCACCATTACCTTACCTATTGACCTTATCTCTTTAAAGATACTTGCTTTTGGGGATTGATTGGTTAACTACTCATCATGCCAAATTGATTGCTTTTGTAAGGTTGTTAGTTTTCATATTCCTAAGCAACCTGTTATTCGAACTCAAGCAGTCAAACCATTGTAGTCAAACATTTTCATATCAAGCCATGAAGTCATTCGTTTATTACGGATGTCAAGTTTTCTTAGTCCATGTTATGGATTTGAATAAAGACACGTCAGATTTGAATAATATTCTTGTTGTTATTGATTTTTCCTGACGTATTTCCTGAAGAATTTATTGGCTTACTCCCAAAGACTGATATTAAATTTTGTATCGACTTTGAACCCGGTACAAAACTCATTTCTAAAATCTCATATCGAATGACTCCTATTGAACTTCAGGAGTTAAAAATTCAACTATAGAATTTGGTACATGAGCCTTTATCTTGTGACTTCCTTTGTGGAATTCACCTAAGCCAGACTCTCTGTAAGGGACGTCATATTCGTGCGATAGTAAACTGATAGGTGTCATTGTGACGTGCTATCCAAGGTTGGGATATGAATCACAGTTGAGAACAACCTAAGTCGGTAATCGAAATGCGTAGTTTCTAGGCTTAGTTGGTTATTATCGGAGATACGTTGAAGGGTATTCTCGAATCGCTATTCCATTAACGTAGCTAACTCGTAGAGATACAAAATTGAATGGAGCAAGGAATGTGGGAAGAGCTTGAAGAACTCGAGAGGAGACTCATTTCAAAGACGTGTTACGACCATGCCATCCTGGAAAAGTTTAACGTGGTAGGTGGCGTGTTGAGTAGAAGATCGTATACAAGCACGAAGTCTGATGTTGTCAAAGACTAATTTCAGTATAATATACAAATAATAGAGATGGAGATGAAAACTCTAGGTACCCACGTGATGATATCTGATGCACGTGATGATATACGAGTATAATCGACTTTAATCGATAAAGTTAAAGCTGTTCAAGCTACACACCGGAGCTGATGAATTTGAAGAAGGAGGTGCAAGAAGTTGTTATTTTAAAAGCGAGAATCGGTGAGGTGAGGAAAGCTCAAACCTTCGATTTATTTGAAATCCTCGATCGAGTAGGAACTGTGGCCTATAAACTCGCCTTAACGCCAAGTATGACGCGTGTTCATAACGTTTTTCACGTATCGATGTTACGTAAATATGTGGACGACCCGAAACACGTCATTGAGTTAGAACCGGACGAGATAGCCGAAGACTTAACGTACGAGGAGGTACCTGTCAAGATTTTGTAGAGGAAAGAACATGACCTATGTGTACCGAGGTTATACCATAAGTTAAAGTTTTGTGGAGAAACCATCTTTATTGAGGAAATGACACGGGAGTTGGAAGCGAAAATGAAAGCGAGGTATCTTTACCTTTTGAAACACACAGTCGTCACGTCAATTTCGAGGACGAAATTTCATAAGGAGGAGGTTGTAAGACCGAAATTTTTTAAATAAAAGGAATTTCCTTTATTTATTATTTTGAAATAGTAAGGGTTGATTTGATTAATGTGGATAGTTAAGGGTTAAATACGCAAATATTTCAAAATAAACAAGTGGTTATAAAATATTCATTTTTGTACCGGGGAATATTCGTTTGGTCGTGGAATATTAAATCTTTGTCGGGAATATTAAATGCTGACGGTAGCGACCCATGTGGGCCCATGTGAAAGCGATTGGATGAGGAAAGCGACAAAGTTTGGGTGGTTATAAATAACGGCGTAGTTATTCTGAATTAAAAAGGCGTTGGAATACCCGTTGGTTAAAATACGATGTCTGGCGTGGTTGCACGGTAGCACACGGTGACACGTGTTATGTGATATTGTTGAATTATTGATTAAATGCGTAAGATGGCACTACTCAATAATTTTCACGATGATTCTTTGTTCGATATTTTATTTTATTGATTCAATAATTGCTGCGTTGATATTTTATATTATTGTTGTTCAATAATTGTCCTTTACGATATTTCCCATTATCGGATCAATAATTCATATTATTTGAATAATATTATTAGATAACATTATTGGCAATGTCTAGAAAGTTACATCTAAGGAGAGGTTTGGTCACCTAATTCTTGCGCCAAGAAGGAGAGATCCTTATTGAAAGCCCCTCTTTCTGGGAGAAGCGACTGGTTGTCATAATTGTGATTACGTAATATTATTTGTGAATAATTAATTATTGATTCATATGATAAAGAAATATTTATTTTATGTGGATATAAATGATGGATTTATTTATGTGGTTATAAATGAAGAAATTATGTTGAGGTGTTTTATCATTATTTTATCGGATTGGAGGTATTAAAAATTAAATCGTGGGTTTTGAGATATATTATGGGGTTATAATTTTTAATCAAGACCGTTGGATTGTGGTAATTTTGGGTATGTTATACATACATAAGTTGAGTATATGTCCACAAATTTTGAACCGTTAAAAATTCACGAATGATTTGTTATGAATTTTAAAGAGGTGTCGATTCGGAAATTAGGGTTATAATTGATTTTGGTGGAAAATTCTAGAATTGAGTGGGCCCCACTTGTGGTTGGTGAAGAAATGTGCTGAATTTTATTTCAAATGTGGTGGGTGGCAATAGTAGCGTGTAAAGCCATCGGGTACTTGCAGTCAAGTCCGCTTTGGCTGCTAACATTTTCCTATAAATAGAGGCTAAGTTAGAATTGAAAATCACACCAGAAACAAAGTTTTCTCTCTTTCTCTCTCTATATTATCGAGTGTATTTTGTGAGTATTTAGATGCTTTGAGAGTTGCTATTCAGTACAAGTTTCATTCAAACATCACTTGAGCCTTTCCTTAGAAATCTTGATTCTTCGAGGTAAGGGATGTTATTTTCTTCTCAAATGATATTAATTCTTCAATATCATTATCTTTGAAATATTGGTTGGTACTTTTTATCAAATTTGGAACTTTTTCATGTCGGGGTTACTATTCATGAGTTACTATTCACGAGTTACTATTCACGAGTTACTATTCACGAGTTACTATTCACGAGTTACTATTCACGAGTTACTATTCATGAGTTACTATTCACGAGTTACTATTCACGAGTACTATTCATGAAGCGTGAAGATGTTTTTTGTGGAATTTCTATCTTTTGGTGTGAGTTACTATTCACGATACTAAGACTATTCACGATATCTGACTATTCATAGAAAAATGAAAATTTCTTCTTTTCGTCCAAAATATCTATTTTGGATACTAGCTTTGATTGTATCCATGTTTTGATCATTCTTGAATTTTACACCACTATGATTATTTTTGAGGTATTGTTGGACATGGATAAAACAAAGTATACGAATCCTTAATCCTTAATCCTTGTCATTTTGTTTCTTTGGATTTGTTTCTTTAAAATATTTTCATCATCCTCGGTCTTAAATGATGATATTATTGAATATCTTTGGCTCAGAGTGCAGAAGATGAGCGATTTTGAAGAATATCTTTGGCACAGTAGTGCAAAGATGAATGATTTCTGAAGAATATCTTTGGCACATAGTGCAAAGATGAATGATTTTCGATGAATATCTTTGGCACAGTAGTGCAAAGATGAGCAAGTGTTTAAATGAACACGACCGATCGATGAATATCTTTGGCTTGGTGCGAAAAGATGAATGTGTTTAAATGAATATGATGATCGATGAATATCTTTGGCCTTTAGTGCAAAGATGAGCAGTGTTTAAATGAACATGACCGATTGATGAATATCTTTGGCTGTAGTGTAAAAGATGAATATTTAATTTGAGATGAATATTGATTGATGTTACTGAGGATAAAATATTGATGATGGATTTGTTAAATTCATAGATTATAGTAGATTTCATTCTCTACGTAACTCTTCTATGAATTATTATTTCATTGCGAATATTGATCCGAAACTTGTTGTCTATTGTATTCTATCGATTTTCCTCATTGGAGACTAACGATAATTTGTTGTATATTATCTTAGTCATAACATTCTTTTCTTGGGCTAGTTGAGCTCACCCTTTTCCTTGTTGTTCCATTTTTCTTCTCGGGAGGCGAGAATGTAGCGAAGTACTTAGTCGGGGTATGGAATGAAGGTTCTAGAGAGAGTTGTTTAGTAGTCCTCACCATTATTGTAAAATAATGTATCAATAAATGTGATGAGGATTTATTTGAGTATAAATATTGTCTAGAAGATAATATTTGTATTTAAACTCGAGTTTTATTGTTGTGATAATAAAGTTGTAGTTGTTTACATGTACCATGTATTTGGCGACTCGAGAATGGGTTGGATGGAATGGACCTATTTTGGGGTCGTCACAAATACTATCAAGAAAGTAATTACTATCGATTTGAAGGTAAATACTATCGACGAAGGTAATTACTATTCACAAAGGTAATTACTATTGACGAAGAGACTCTTAGATGATGACACATATGGGCCCCCATAAAATAATCAAACTTACCGCAACGCGTCTCATAACAGACTCTTTATATACATCGAGGATTGAATAAATATTACCATAAATCATTTTATTTTTAATCAACACATTTTAATCTTTCAACAATTATTAATCATTTATAACTTGTCGTCTCAATTAATAATATAACATATTATCTGATGATAATCTTGTGACAATAATTGAATCAATAATATAAGAGATATGATGCAAAGAATTATCGTAGTAATAATTGAGTATATAGCTAAGTGACTTCTCACGTAAGCATCAATAATCAATACCGCAGTGCTTCTTAACCACGCCAGATTATTCTTTGTTCTTTTACCACCGGGTAGTTCAACAGCTTTTTAGCAGTAACACCTCCGTAGTTATTTTTATAGAAAGATAATTTTGTCGTTTTCTAACTACGACAATACTTCCGATTATGGGGTCCCAATGATTGGTAAATAAATCTGAATATTCCCCAGACCAAAAGAATATTCCCAACCAAACGAATAATTTATAACAACTTTTACTTTGCAAAATTTATAAATATTACCCACAACTATAACATTATATCAAATTTATTCCATAATATTCAAAAATAATATTTATAGAAAATTCATCTTTATTTATAAAAGCTGGGGTCTTACAATCTGTACTAATTGTACACAAAAAATCATACACCAAAAATAGAACTCGTGCATTGCTTATCAATTAAAGAGTGTAAAACATTCAATTGTAAGTTTCGCTTCCTATTTTCTTTCTTTTTTAATACTCTCTCTGTCCCTTAATATAAATTATTTTAGAGAATTATTTTTGTCCCTTAATATAAGTCGTTTGAGAATTTCAAGTAGGCATTAATTGCTTAGTTTCCAATATTACCCCAAGTATTAAATATAACTTTGGTTCTCTCTTTATTTTTTGCCCAATAAATAACACTCATATTTTTCAATACAAGAAAAATATAGACAAATGATATTATATTTAACACTATACAATCATTTACATAATACTTGTGCATAACTCTAAAATGATTTATATTAAAAAATATAGGGAGTATTGTGTATTCACAACTAATTTGTGTATACCTAACTTTAATCGGTTAAAATGAAATACGTACTGTTTTTCTTCCCTTAACTTTTTTGTCCAATCATATTAGAATTGGATCACACACACGCACACGACAGTAAAGAATCAACACAGAGATTTACGTGATTCTTCAATTTGGGTACGTCCATTGGAGCGGCGAGAAAAGCTGTTTTATTTATGATCTAAGTTTATAGGGTTTTACAATAGAGAATATATATAACCGCTACTTCTAACACAACCCTAATTTACATTATAGTCTAAATACTCATAATATCCTTGTAATATCGTACCATACTGTGGGGCCATACTCCCAAACTTTCGGTCCAAACCCGATAAGTCAATGCGTCGCGAAGCTCCGTTCCACACTTAGTCTTTTTCAAAAATTTCTCAATTATGAATCACAAATTCCAACGAATCAAAATCAAACTAAAAAAGCAATGTCCACACCCCTTCACACACTTCAACAATCCTTTTTCTTCCACTTTTTCAATGTACAAACGGTGACATTAATGTTATGGTCCAAAAACCAACAAATACGCTTTTATGTATGGTTTGTTTTCGTTGTGATACGAGAATGCCCACTTATTCATGGGTCATTGTGTTCTTTTGCCTTTTTGCTTGTAGTTGGTCGTTGGTGTAATGAAAACACTAGAATGGTGTTTCATTTTATTACTCTTAACAACCTCGTATTAAATGCACACATATAATTTTTTATATATTTAACATACATATTTCTTTATATAAATATATATTATTTTCAATTAACTTTTTTTTATTCGACTTTGATCCTAATTAGGATAAAAAAATTAGATAAATAATGTTAGATCTATTTTAAGATTCTTTTACTGATATTACTATTCCATAGTTAGTAGTAGTGAGCTGAAAATAAAATTAAAATAACAAAATTGAGATTATTGTGTTATTTTATACTAGTATATATATATCAATTAAAAGAGAATTTTTATTGCGAAACAATTTTTTTTAATAAATAAGACTTTTGTCTTTTGTTAACAAAGGGAATATACCACTTGGTGAAGATTTTAGGTGTGGGAATGAATGAATGTTTGATGCAACTGTATGGAATTCTTAAGAGCAGAGTTTGGCAAGTAATTTCCCTCATTCGACTTTGGTTTTTATGCTTGTCATTATATTAATGGAACAAGTCTACATACTCCCTCTATTCTTTAATATAAATCATTTTAGAGAAATATTTTTGTTCTTAAATATAAGTCGTTTGAGAATTTCAAGTAAGTATTAATTGTTTAGTTTCTAATATTATCCCAAATAATAAATATAACTTTGATTCTCTCACTATTTTTTACCCAATAAATAACATACTTTTTTTCTAATATAAGGGCAATATAGACAATTAATAGTATATTTAATGTTTTACAATTATTTTTTTTAATACTTGTGCATAACTGTTGGGAACTTGTGAGTTATAATAGAAGCCATTGGAAAAGGCTAGTGCGACCGAAGGTCTTCGCCCCCCGCGGTATGGTACAGAGTTTTTCTGGGTTGTTAATTAGAAAGGTCATTATGAGTAATTGACCATAATGTGAAGTAGGGTTGGAATATGATTAGTAGGTATATATACTATCTATTGAAAGTTTCTTATGTAGCACTAGGAATCATTAATAAACAATGCTCGAAATGCATGAAAGTCACAAATTGGTGAACCACGTAAATTTCTTGTGTTCTTCTTAATTCTCTATTATTTGTGTGTGTGTATGATCCTATATTCTAACAATAACTATATTAAAAAACGGAGCGAGTATGAATTATGATTTTCAAATGTTTAGTAATCTTGTATTTTCTATGGATAGCGACGGTGAGGACAGGATCAGGTTTTGCATATCCGACCAATTCCCATTATCCTAATCTTTCTCCAAATTCACTACCATCCCCAAGGCCCCATTCTATCCCATTTTCTTCACTATTTTCCATTAGATCTTCGAATGGGCTAAGTTGAGTCGGATTTTGACTTATTAAACTCTTATCTCATTTAAAAATTAAATGAGCTAAATCGAATTAGATTTTAAACGAGCATGATATTTGGTGTATAAACTCATCATGATCTCATTTAAAAGTTAAACAAACTAAATCAAGTTGTAGATATTTGGTGTATGAACTCACCATGTTTAATAAACAATTCGAACTTGAGCTCAAGTAAAGCTTAAGCTAGAAGAGTCTAGTCAAACTTAAAAACTCGACTCATTTAAGTTTTAAATTATAAAAATAAAAAACAATAATTAATCAAATGATAAACTAGCTATACACAAGTCGGACACCCTTCAAACTCAACTTGTTTATGATAAGCATGTTTGAACTTGGTTTGCTTAACGAGCTCAAATCAAACTTAATCGAGAATTAGGCTCTCCCTATATTTAGTTTTTATTACTTTTTGTAAAAAATAATCCAATATAACAATGATATCAAATCATCGTACAGTAGAACCTCTATAAATTAATACTCGATAAATTAATAATCTCTTTAAAATAATATTTTTTCACAGTCCTGACTTGAGCTAATGGGATAAATTAATAACTTTGATAAAATAATAAAATAATAATTTTTAAAAAGACCCTTTATATAAATATATGGTCCCATCAAAATCATAAAATTAATAATTCTTTTAAATTACAAATATATCTAGGGTAATCTTATAAAATATGATTTTATTCTCTTTTGTTTTGTCTTGAAATTCAAATCTAATTGAATTTCATCCTTAATTTTTCTTATTGTGTCCAAAAGTTCAAGTGTTGCATTCTCGAATTGTAATAAAAACTTGTGAGGAGTTGTTGACGCTATGAGAACCTTCTTTCGTTTTATTGGCTCCAAAGGTATTGTATCATTCTCACAAGTATGATACATTACATCAAAAAAATATGATATAAACATCAATAAAATGCAATAATTTTAATGTAATTAAATTTATGTTCACCGAATAGAAAAGCACTCTTTAAATTAATAAATTATTAATTTATCGATTAAATAATAACTCTCTAAATTAATAAAAAAAAATCAGTCCCAACAATATTAATTTATAAAAGTTCTACTGTAGTACTAAAGTGATATAACACAACTCACATAAAACAACCGCAAGAAATGTGCAGAAGTAAAATGGAAAATGCAATTCGTGACATAGATTTGGATTTTCTATTCCCTTCTAACGAACTAAATTGTTGATTGTCACGATTAGGGGTGAGCATGGTGCGGTTTGGTGAGGTTTGAAGTCCAAACCGCACCCGAAACCGCTTGTGATTGGTGCGGTGCGGTTTTAAAGTGTGCGGTGCGATTTTAATTGGTGCGGTTTTGGTTCCAAAACCAATTGGAAAAAAAAAATATAAGTCTTCAATAAAAATATTTAACATAAAACTTACATTGAGCAATTAACTTAGTGACAGAGTCGGCAATGAGAATTATATCAAGCATGCTTTAAAACTAAAACATACGTGATATAAAACAACTGAGACCATATATTCGATAACAAGCAAGAATGTTTATTTAGTTCCCCAAAAATTAAAAGTATATACTGGAGATAGAATGAAATTATATCTCATATATTTTAGGGAGGACTTATAGAATATAATCCTAACTATACCTAATTTGAAAAATAATCTATTAGACTATTACTATTATAGCATTGACATTAACCAATGCATCAAGTGCTCGAGCCCCTCCAATAACGCATTAAACAAATTCAAAATTCCAAAACTCAATTACTTAATTTTTGACTCTATAACCTCTAACGTGTTCATTCAATTGGTGAAAAAATGACAATGCAAGACTGGAGTTTTCTCTGAGCGTGTTCAAGTGAAAAGTAACTTTAGAATTTACTAGAGATAATACACACATACACACAAATGATGCGGTTTCGGTTTTATGCATGCAGTTTTGGCTAGTAACCAAACCGGAACCGTAAATTTGGTTATTCAACCCACCTAAAATCGCCACATACGCCGGAACCATTAGTGCGGTTTTAATTGGTGTGGTTCGTGCAGTTTTTGGTGCGGTTTCGGTTCTAATTTGGTTATTTGCTCAGCTCTAGTCACGATATGGCTCATATATCTTTAACTAAAGCCCGACTTGAGATCATTAAACAAGTTGAACACAAACAAGCTGTGACGCCCCCAAAATAGGTATACACATCACCCATTCTGAGTCGCCAAATACATGGTACAAGAAGCAAACTACAACTTCAATAATACAAATGTCGTGTGAAATACGACAATATATACTGTGAGTTTAAATACAGATATTGCCATCTAGACAATATCCACACGCAAATAAATCCCCATCATAATTATTGATACATTATTTTACAAAAATGGTGAGGACTACTAAACAACTCTCTCTAGAACTTTCATTCCATACCCCGAGCTAAGTACTTCGCTACATTCTCGCCTCCGAGAAGAAAAATGGAACAACAAGGAAAAGGGTGAGCTCAACTAGCCCGGTAAAGAATATTATGACTAAGATAATATACAACAAATTATCGTTAGTCTCCAACAGGAAAAATCGATAGAATACTGATAAGCAACAAGTTTGGATCAATATTACATGGTGAAATAATAATTCATAGAAGAGTTACGTAGAGAATGAAATCTACTATAATCTATGAATTTAACGATCCATCATCAATATTTTATCCCCGTAACATCAATCAATTATTCATCGGAATCAAATATTCATCTTTGCACTTCTGAGCCAAAGATATTCATCAATCGGTCATGTTCATCTCAACACTGTTCATCTTTGCACTAAAGGCTAAAGATATTCATCGATCGGTCATGTTCATTTAAACACTGTTCATCTTTGCACTCTGGCCAAAGATATTCTTCGAGAAATCATTCATCTTTGCACTACGGGGCCAAAGATATTCAATAATATCATCATTTAAGGCGAGGATGATGAAAATATTTTAAAGAAAGCGAATCCGATGAAACAAAATGACAAGGATTAAGGATTAAGGATTAGTACTTTGTTTTATCCATGTTCAAAAATACCTCAAAATAATCATAGTGGTGTAAAATTCAAGAATGATCAAAAACATGGATACAATCGAGCTAGTATCCGAATAGATGTTTTGGACGAAAAGAAGAAATTTTATTTTTTGATTGAATAGTCCAGATATCGTGAATAGTCAGTATCGTGAATAGTCTTAGATATCGTGAATAGTAACTCGACACCAAAAGATAGAAATTCCACAAAAACATTTTCACGCTTACGTGAATAGTACTTGTGAATAGTAACTTCGTGAATAGTAACTTCATGAATAGTAACTTCGTGAATAGTAACTCATGAATAGTAACTTTCGAGCATGAAAAAGTTCCAAATTTGATAAAAGTTCCAACCAATATTTCAAAGATAATGATATTGAAGAAATAATATCATTACGAAAAAATAATATCCCTTACCTCAAAGAATCGAAGACTTGAAAGGAAAGGTCGGAAGTGATCTTTGAATGAAACTTATCTTGAGCAATGAACTCTCAAAGTATCTAAATACTCACAAAATCGCTCAATAATATAGAGAGAAAGAGAAAACTTTGTTTCGGTGTGATTTTCAATTTAACTTAGCCTCTATTTATAGGAAAATGTTAAGACGCCAAGAAAGCGGACTTAACATATGACTCGATGGCTTTACTCGCTACATTATTCCCACCCACCACATTTGAAAATTCAATTGAGCACATTTCTCACCAACCAAAAGTGGGGCCCACCAATTCTAGAATTTTCCACCAAAATTATTTATAACCTAATTTACGAATCGGTCACCTCTTAAAATTCATAATAAATTATCGCTCATTTTAACGGTTCAAAATTTGTGGACATATACTCAACTTATATATGTATAACATATCCAAAAATTACAACGATCCAGCGGTCGGATTAAATATTATAACTCACACAATAAAGCTATAATAACACCAATTTGATCTTTTAATACCTCAATCCGGCAAAATACAAATAAAACATCTCAAAGCATTAATTCTTTCATTAATAACCACATAAATAAATCCATCATTTATATTCATATAAAATAAATATTTCCTTATCATATGAATCAATAATTAATTATTCACAAATAATATTACGTAATCACATTTATGACAACCAGTTGCTTCGGAAAGAGGGGGCTTTCAATAAGGATCTCTCCTTCTTGGCAAGCATGATTAGGTGACCAAACCTCTCCTTGAGCAGAACTTTACAGACATTGCCAATAATGTTATCTAATAATATTATTCAAATAATATGAATTATTGATCGATAACGGAAAATTGTGCGGTGACAATTATTCAAAGCAATGAATAATATAAAATACCAACGCAAAGAATTATTGAATTAATAAAATAAACTATCAAGCAAGTAATTCTCGTAACAATTATTGAGTAGTGCCTTCACGTAAGAATCAATAATTGATGCAATATCTGGTGTCTTCTTATTCAACAACGGCGATTAGTGTGTTTTAACCAACGGGTATTCTAACAAGATAACTTGGTAATAATTCTGTAGATTATTTTTAAACAACTTATATTTGTCGTTTTTTCTCATCCAATCGCTTTCCAGTTATGGGGCCCACATATGGGGCGCTACTGTCGCACAAATATTCCCGAAGCGATCTGAATATTCCACGACCAAACGAATATTCCTAACAAAAATGAATATTTTATAACCACTTGCTTATTTTGAAATATTTGCGTATTTAACCCTTAACTATCCACATTAATCAAATCAACCCTTACCATTTCAAAATAATAAATAAAGGAAATTCCTTTTTATTTAAAAAAATTTCGGGGTCTTACACAAGCCCTTTGCTTATTTCGTTAAACAAAACGAACTTGAATAATGAGATGAATGATTTGACCTTGACTCATTTAATATTTAATTAATTACTTTTTCTTTGTTTTCACAATAAAAAAGTTAAGGATTCTTTACACTATTATACAACAATTAGAAAGTAATTACAATATTAGTGCATACACAAAATAATTACAAAAAAGTACAACTTTCTCAATTCCATATTACTTGCCAAGGAAGGAATTCTAGTCAAAAAAATTTCAACCGGATAAACAAATGAACAGTACTTCAATTAGGTCCTCGGTTTCGCTACTTTACAAAGTATAGAAAACATATGAAGATCTTCGATTGTTGGAGGAGGAGATTTCTTTGCAGGAACATAATTTAGTTCCCCATGGCGGCTACTACTGTCGTGGTCGCCATCCCGCCTGCCTCCATCACGCTTTTGCCATTCAGCGTCTTCTACCTTCTTCCATTTTTTTTGTTTCTTTTTTCTAAATTTGAAATCATTAAGGAAGAGAAAAATCACACTACTCTCTGATTCCATCATGATTTAATAAGATAAAGAAAATAAATACATGTAACACTTGGTAACTGTTTTGAAATTTTTGTATGACTATTTGGTTACCTACAAAAATTAAAATAGTTACGTTTGTATGAAGGTTTGGCTACCAACTGTACTTTTTTATTGATGTAAAGTAACCGAGATTGTGTTACACAATATTGAATAATATTTTATATTTTTTCCTCTTACATTAAGTGAGAAGAAAACCACACGACTACTCTCTGATTCCATCATGATTTAACAAGTTAAAGAAAACAAATACATGCAACACTTGCTAACTTTTCTGAATTTTTTTTATGACTATTTAGTTACCCACAAAAACTAAAATGGTTACTTGTGTGTGAAGGTTTGGCTACCAACTGCACCATATTCAAAATAATTTTATTTTAAAAAAGTTATTTATAAGTAACCAACATGATGAAGTTCTATCACTCACTAATACACATTTGGTTACCTCTAAAGGAAAGTCCAAAAAACTCGATATAAACAAACAATATCAAACTATTGGTAATAGAATCAAAGACCAATCAAGATTTAGGACTTGGGGAGCGGAGCGGACAACGACGACAACGGGAGATCAAAATTTTAAGCAAAAATACAAATTGGAGTTTATCAAGATTTTCACCACAAACCCAATAATCTCAGCCGTCAATTGCTTACCCTCCACCACCAAAGCTTTTCCGGGTCAGCAAAACCATCACAGTGATCCATGTCACCAAAGTGGCCGGAATCGCCATTGCCAGGGTGGCGACCATTGAAAGAAACCCAAAAATGACCCCAAGCGCCACCAAGGCATAAATTGCCGACCACCCAGATGAGTTGGATGAGCTTGAGACGGTGGATTCGTACCAAGAAAGTACGAATTTGAGGAGATTCCAAGAAGAAGATAATAAAATGATGTATACAACAATAAACAAAAATACCCATGTTCTTCTTTTGCTCATGATTCTTATCAGTAACTTGGGGGGATGGAGATTGAGATGGAGATGGGATTGATTCTTTTTCTGCATAACCTGTCATGACTGCTTGAATAAGTAAAGTAAAAGTAAAGAAGATTGAATTTATCTCTATATATTTTCTTTTCTTGCTTTCTCTCTCTTGTGCTTACTTTATTTTATGGTTTGGGGATGGTTGGTGAACAGTGTATATTAATAGATGATAAAAGCTAAATTCCAAAAAGCACGCACTACCCGCAACACTAATTTTGTAAATAAAATATTGAAAATGTATTAATTCTGTAAATATTTTTTGAATGCACTTTTGTTATTATTATTTTTTTAAAATATACTAAGAAGTGTAAATAACCCAAGTTAAATGAGTCAAACTTAAGCTCGACTAAGCGTGACTAGCTCAAGACTAGCTCGAACTTGAACTTGACTCGTTTACTCAATGAGTCAAATTTGTACACCAAATCTCAACCTCGACTTGTTCATTAAACGGGTTCAAGCTTGACTCGTTGACTAAACGAGTTCAAGCTCAACTAACTTATTAAACGAGCTTAAGGCCAGCTTGAATCAACTTATAGCTCGTTTAACTTTTCAAACGAGCTCAAGCTTGACAAGCCAAAGTCAGCTCTTCCATCATTTTTCTCATCACCTCAAACAATATGATACATCCAGATTCTGTAGTCATTTCCCTTTCTTAAACTAGCACAAGAAAAAGTCTGGTGCTGCCACTACTTTAGGTTAGTAAGCTTGGTTTTTAGCAATTCAATACAGATGTATAGATTCTTCACTGCCTGACCAAGATTCACATCTGCAGCAGATCCTGCAGATTAAGCTTTGGGGTTACCTGCATTGCACAACCTTACACCAGGCACAAGACACAGCAACCGTTTCATAATAGCAAAACGGTATACTGGAAATCCTAGACCACAAATCAAGGTAGCTGCCCCCGAGGATTTTGTACTCCACAGCGAAAGTAATCAAGCCGTTTGTAAAGGAAATACTTCTAAGATAAAATTGCACAATTGGTACAGCCTTGGGATCGCAATCCACAACTACAATATCCTCTTTGGAAGAATGACATGACCAGGTAACATATAATCAGATTTTTACTCTATTGATGCGATCTAAAAGCCAAACACAGTAAAAGTACAATCACCCAAATTTTTCATGCACAAAGCCATCCAAAGTTGCCAGATACTTTTATTGACGTAGCCAACCGCATATTAGTAATTATGTATCCAAACATGGCACTCTTACGTACCAATACTCTAAATTTAGCTACAAAAAAAAATTATATTCCCTATAATTGCACAAATATCAATATTCTAACATAACATTGAATGCTGAAACATCATATTTATACTAAATTACTTATAAAATAATCAACTAGTTGACTTAACTAAAAATCTTCTATAAAACTTAGGTTTATTACTTTTAGATTAAGAACTTGGACACATAGCAAGGCAGGTGTACGCTAAGTATTATAATGTTCCTTCTCAGTCCACCAAACGACAAAAAATAGCAAATAAACAAGGCTGAAAATGAATAAAAGGCTTTGAGCTACAAAGCATCTCTAATAAAAGATAGCCTTATTTTGGTTCTTGAATCTACACAATAATATGAACTTGCAATTTATGCAATAGAGGACCTGAGCATGGAGACTGATACAACACAAACACACTGATATAGAATATCCCACAAGTAAGCAATATATATATATATATATATATATATATATATATATATATATAGATAGAAGCATCCCATTCCCAATATCAACCAATGGATAACATACTCATTCCCTGAATTATAAATACACAATGTAAAAGCTCAATCCTGACTTTACTTCTGCAGTACTTCTATACTGTGTTACTCGGACTCTTCACTTTGCCCTGAAGTACCCGTGTCCGACACCGTGTCCAAAAATTGGATACTTCACTTGGATACTTCACTTTAGTGTAAAAAATTGGCAAAATTGAGAAGTACCCGTGTCGGATACCATGTCCAACCGGACACTCCATCCGTGTCCGAGTAACACAGCTTCTATAACTTAACACCTCTAGAAAAGAATATGGACATATGTTCATGTGCAGGTAAAATAAATTATGTACCTTCCACTTTTATGTTTTCTTACTGAAAATTAAACAAAAAAATTCTGCTCAATTTCATTCTTTAATGTTCCTGCTAAAACATTTTCAGTATGAACTTCATCATTTTCATAATAGCAATGCATATTTTGTTTAGAGTTTTAAGATAATTTCAGAATAAGACCCTAACATTTTACAATATATCAGAACCTCTGACAACTTTCTTTCCATAATAAAGAAAACTGAAGAATTTTCATCTATAGTAACTGAAACTTAATCCACAACATTATAAAAACACAAAAAAATACAGACAACCTAAGCCGTTTGTAAAGGAAATACTTCTAAGATAAAATTGCACAATTGGTACAGCCTTGGGATCGCAATCCACAACTACAATATCCTCTTTGGAAGAATGACATGACCAGGTAACATATAATCAGATTTTTACTCTATTGATGCGATCTAAAAGCCAAACACAGTAAAAGTACAATCACCCAAATTTTTCATGCACAAAGCCATCCAAAGTTGCCAGATACTTTTATTGACGTAGCCAACCGCATATTAGTAATTATGTATCCAAACATGGCACTCTTACGTACCAATACTCTAAATTTAGCTACAAAAAAAATTATATTCCCTATAATTGCACAAATATCAATATTCTAACATAACATTGAATGCTGAAACATCATATTTATACTAAATTACTTATAAAATAATCAACTAGTTGACTTAACTAAAAATCTTCTATAAAACTTAGGTTTATTACTTTTAGATTAAGAACTTGGACACATAGCAAGGCAGGTGTACGCTAAGTATTATAATGTTCCTTCTCAGTCCACCAAACGACAAAAAATAGCAAATAAACAAGGCTGAAAATGAATAAAAGGCTTTGAGCTACAAAGCATCTCTAATAAAAGATAGCCTTATTTTGGTTCTTGAATCTACACAATAATATGAACTTGCAATTTATGCAATAGAGGGACCTGAGCATGGAGACTGATACAACACAAACACACTGATATAGAATATCCCACAAGTAAGCAATATATATATATATATATATATATATATATATATATATATATATATATATATATATATATAGATAGATAGAAGCATCCCATTCCCAATATCAACCAATGGATAACATACTCATTCCCTGAATTATAAATACACAATGTAAAAGCTCAATCTGACTTTACTTCTGCAGTACTTCTATACTGTGTTACTCGGACTCTTCACTTTGCCCTGAAGTACCCGTGTCCCACAATCGTGTCCAAAAATTGGATACTTCACTTGGATACTTCACTTTAGTGTAAAAAATTGGCAAAATTGAGAAGTACCCGTGTCGGATACCATGTCCAACCGGACACTCCATCCGTGTCCGAGTAACACAGCTTCTATAACTTAACACCTCTAGAAAAGAATATGGACATATGTTCATGTGCAGGTAAAATAAATTATGTACCTTCCACTTTTATGTTTTCTTACTGAAAATTAAACAAAAAATTCTGCTCAATTTCATTCTTTAATGTTCCTGCTAAAACATTTTCAGTATGAACTTCATCATTTTCATAATAGCAATGCATATTTTGTTTAGAGTTTTAAGATAATTTCAGAATAAGACCCTAACATTTTACAATATATCAGAACCTCTGACAACTTTCTTTCCATAATAAAGAAAACTGAAGAATTTTCATCTATAGTAACTGAAACTTAATCCACAACATTATAAAAACACAAAAAAATACAGACAACCTATATTCCATTTTCAATGTCTATACTCCTAACTACGCTCATGTTACATGTCTGCCAAGTTTTCAGATGATTTGTACATCTTCACTAAATCATCTAAAGTAAATTTTCAAGGAATGAACAATTGCAGCTGTTACAGAGTAGTATCTCAAATCATGTCTTGAAAGGATATTAACAAAATAAACATAAGGGCTAAAAGAAGAATAAATACTTTGAAAAGAAATCTTACACTGCCACTCTACATTATACTTTGCACAAATGAATCTTCCATGAGAAGGAGACGAGTCACCATGAAGAAAGTCTTTGGAGAATCAATCATGGAATAAATGCATAGTTAGCAGCTTTCCATCTAGGACTATTGATCCCTCCATCTTGGACTTGGAAATTGATCCCTCCATCTTGGGCTTGAAATGGGGAAAAATCCTGAAGGAGATGGCGGAAACCCAATACCAGGAGAAGGTGGAGGATGGGGTCCAGGACCTAAAATCCCTGACTGAGCCATGGGAGAAAACGAAAAATTTGGTGTCAGTGGTGGAGGAAACTGATATCCGGGTGAATGCAATGGATAAGGGGACCGTGGAGATAACATGTTCATGAAACCAGTAGGAGAAGGCAAGAGGAACTGAGATGTAGGAGATGGTAAAAGTGGGGGAGGACCATTCAACCTAGGAGACGGGAGAGGAGAAGGACTGTTCATCCTCGGAGATGGAAGAGGAGGAGGAACATTCATCCTGGGAGACTGGAGAGGAGGCACATGAGGGTTAGGAAGTAACCCAGACGATAGTGGATGTGCTTGATTTTGACTGGGAAATTGAGGTTGATGTTGATATTGAGGGTGGGTTTGTCTCGGGCCAGAATCTATGATCGAATTTTGAAGGTAACGCATGTAAGCTGAAATAGGAGACTCAGCTGTATTTGACCAAACTTGATCACCAGGAGTGAGGGGCGGTGGCATCATTGAAGGTGATGGGGGACCAAAATGGCCAGGAGGAGGTCTAACAGAGTTATTGATAAAAGGAGCAGCTGGCCCAGGCCGAGGCAGCACGGGTACTGGTGCTGGTGGGTGGTGAATGGGCATTGGGGGCCTGTTTATGTTCACAGGTGCTAACCGAGGCGGACGGATCTTCTGTAAACGCATACTTGGCGGCTTAGGTGGGTTTTGGGGAGGTCTAGGAAGTGGATCTTGGGAAGGTGAACCAGTAAGTTGCTGAACAATGTTCCTGAAATCATTCTTATTAATATTGTAAACCTGAGGTTGAGGTTGTGGCCTAGCGGTATTAGTAAAATTGGGCTGGTGCATTGGACTCTTTCTAATATTTTTGCCTATCTTGTTCACACCCAGATGCTCATTCTGCCTATTCCTCGAAAAATTCGAATTGTCCATTTCTACCCACTCAAAACTTTCTTCAAATATCAAATATATTTCTAAAACCCACAAAATATACCATTCCAAAGCACCCAAACAGTAACTACAAACCTCAAATTTGAGTTCTAACAAGCATAGAACAGACCATAGGCAAGCAATCTAAACCTCTCAAAATACACTACCAAATTTTGAAATTTTAACCCCTGGAAGTAAAATTAAAGCAGCAGAGAGCATACCCTTTACTTAGAATTGTGAAACCACTAAACCTCAGATCGAACCGACTTCAATCCCACCATTCGCCTCTGAAATAAAAATAACACCAATTTCATCAAAAGATTGAATCTTTGACTAAGTGCCCTTTCTGGGATTCATCAAAAAGCTAAAAAATTCCAAGATTTTCTTTCCAGAACCTAAAAGAAATTGTAAAATTTCAAAATTAAAAGGAAATGAAACCCTAGCGAGGTTGGGCGTTGGTCAATGGGAAATGACAAAATGGAAAAGAAAGACACAAAAGAAAGAAAGTGGACTAATAATAAAATAATAGTAGGAGAATTTGGTGAAGAAGATAGTGGGACTTCCCTTGATGAAACGGCGACATTTTGTCATGCGTGTTCAGTGTTGGTCAAAGGTTTACGAAATCAACGGCGACGATGATCACTAATAAGGAAGACTTTTGT
Source organism: Panax quinquefolius (assembly GCA_020205615.1). Lineage (NCBI taxonomy): Eukaryota > Viridiplantae > Streptophyta > Magnoliopsida > Apiales > Araliaceae > Panax > Panax quinquefolius. Next base: position 93,627,073 of record CM035167.1, on the reverse strand, counting down.
AGTTTGGAATTAAACGAGTGTGCGACTAATTGAGAGCATGGCAAATTGATTTTGAGACCTAATACAATAGATCTAATATAATGAGCATATGCTATATCATGATGCATGCTTGAGATTTATTTTAAAAATTTGTATAACATTTTATTATGACGTGTTTTTACAATTCAAATATTATTGTAAAATTAAGGCACACGAAAATAGAATAAAATCAATCAAAAGATAAGGCTTCGATCTCATTTTGATCGTCTAAATACAGATGGAGTTGGTGAGTGACGAGTGACCGAATGTACTTTGACAGCCCGTGATGAAATTGTCTTTGACAAATTTGCTCTATTATTACTTTCGTTAAATTCACAATATTTTTTGTTATTTCAACAAACAAAAAGTATGATAGATGTATAGTGAAAACCGTAGTGTAGTATAATATTATACATAACGTTTTATTAATGAAATAATATTTTTATTAATAATTTAACGATTCTATTAAATATCCACGAAATACATAGAACTATTCACTCTTTGGTTTGATTTAAACTTAAATATGTAATATATTATTAATGATAATGTTTTTATTATTCGACCCCTTTTCTTCTTTTTCTATTCTCTATCTTTTCAAAAACTCTAACCTAGGTAAATTTGGGAAGGGTTTTCTTATTTTTGAGAATGACCTCTCTATCTCCTTTCTCGTGTTCTATTTCTTGTTTCATGTATTTTTTTTTTCTTTATGTGGAAGCCTGTTTTCTTAATGAGAGTATTGAATTTTTTTTCTTTGTGGAGAATTTTATTGTCATCTTTTGTGAAATGTAGTTTTCTCCATTGCATATACTTTTTTTTTCTCGTTTTAAAAATTATTTTTAACTATGTTAATTAACGTAAATAGATCTTATCAAATGTAGATGTGGGATTATTGTCGACTTATTATCTTGTTGTTGGTGTTAAAAAATTGCTAAAATCCACATATTTTGATACTATTTAGAAATTTAATTATATGTTATGCACATTTGTGGTGTCTATAAGTTGTTCTATGATTGACTCTCTTTTTAAATTGAAATTTTGTTTGTTTAAAAGGAGTCATTTGAATTCTTTTTACCATTTTAATCTTTTCAACTTTCATAACAAGTTACGGTCTTAATATATTTTAATACTTCAAGTTGTCTAAATAAAAAGTTATACTATGTTTTATAGGTGCCGAGGCCATATTTCGCCAGCGGCTAATTGGGAGCCCAATTAGCCACTGTTAAATATATTGGGTTCTTTATAAAAATATACAATAATTAAAAAGTAATTACATTATTAGTGCATCAAAAAATAATTACAAAAATAATATACTTTTCCATAATTATTTATAATATTAGTGCAATTAGGATTCCTTATTTTAAAAAATATAAATATTTTATGAGTCTTACTATTATTGTAATTATTTTAAAAAATATAATAAAATATGTAAATGATCCTAAAAAAATGACACCACAAGTGAAGGTTATCTCTCTTGCATAAGATACTCCTTTATAGTATAAAGTAATACTTTAAAAATTAAAAAAAAAATACCCTTTTGTACATAATACGGTAAGAAATGTATCAATTATATAAAAACGGTTTCGTTTTGATGAGGACTTCACGCAAGAGCATGAGCTAACACTCACCAATGCAGTTATTTTTTTATAAAAATAATTATATTTTTTAATAAAAACATAAATTATAAAAGAAAATTTTTAACAAAAATTATAATGCACAGTTTTTTTAATGGAAAAATAATAATATACAATTATTAGTAAAATGAGGTGTAAGAGGCTCGATCACAAGATAAGTCAGGAGCTATGAGACCAATGCGCTAGCCAACTGCATTACTCCCCTTTATGCCATAAATAATTAAAAAAGCTTTATAAAAAAGAAAACTCAGCTTTGGTTATAAGAAACTGCTACTTGACCTCTCGTTTCATTCCTCCGCCTATTTTCCTCTTTCCCTTTTCTGATCTCACTCTCCTCCCATTCTTCTCACCTCTTTTCTCTCTTTCTGAAACACCCATTTTTAACTAAATACTTATTATGATAAGGGTTTGTTAGATCTTTCTGCCTATTGTATTTCAACCCATTCTCTAAGAAGGTACTCCTTTACTCTTTTTTTTCTCTATTTTTTCTTTGGTTTTCTAATACCCATCTTTGCAGTTTTGTTTAGTTCTTAACGTTGTAAATGAGAAACACCCTTGATGTGGGTGTTGGTTGGGTGTGATGGGCTTGCTTGATTATTTGATGTACTATTGTTTCATTTTCATGTTCTGTTGATTCCACACATATTCACATTAATTGGGTACTCATATATATATATATATATATATATATATATATATATATGTGTGTGTGTGTGTGTGTGTGTGTGTGTGCTTGTTAAAAATTTAATCATCTTGGTAGTTTTAATTGGAAGATGTTTGTTTAATAATTTTTTATTTTTATTTTGTTGTTAGTTTTTCCTTTCCTGGTTTCTTAAATATAAATTGGAAATCTAAGAATATGGATGAGATTTATAAATTGTTGTTGTGTAATTTAAGCTTGGAGGCAGCCAGTATTGGTTGACAATTGCTTGTAACATATGATGTTTTATAATAATTGATATCTAACAGGTGGTTTAGTTTACAATCGATTAATTTGTGTTTCTGTATGAATTGATGATTTGTGTATATTGACCTATGCAAAAAGCCCTAGGACTGATCTCTTCTTTCTTTTTTGGAAAAGTAACAAAATTCATTAAAGTGCCAAAAGATGGGATGCATACCCGTTTGCACAAGTGTATGCATAGGTGCATAGGTATGACAAAAACGCTATGTAAATTAATTTTCTCCTAGGTAGCTTTCTCTCAGTAGTATTTTGGAGACTTAATCGTGTGACGTAATGGATGCTCTAATACAAAATGTCTAGAACTTATACCACAAAAAGATTTGCGACTGTGGAACATTTTCAATAAGAGTTATTAAACTTAAGTCTCATACATTATTTGGGCAACACATAATTTCATAAACCAAATTAAGAATCCACCTAGGCTGGTGCACTTACGCTTATTCTTCTATGTACATATAATGTCTACCCACCCATCCCACTTATCAAAAAGAAAAAATTATCTATCTGTCCAACTTATTGAAAAGAGTAAAAAAATGTCTATCCATCCTATCCGTCCCTCTCTCTATATATATCACACAGAGTGATATAGAAGCACAGTACAGACATTTTGTCTACATCCATCCACTTACACGCAAAAAGAAAAATTCAAGAAAACTTCAATCCACTGATGCACCACTTGCACTTAACGCCTATAACAACTTCAGGATCCTACAAGTTTGGCACTAGAAACGCGAAGGGAATCAATTCAGCGGATAGATTTCAAGATAACAACAGGCCAAACTTTTTCCCAACTTACCAAAAATCATTCTAAAAATCTAACTGATTCCGGAATCATTAAATGAAATTCCATTTTTCTCACTTGTAGAGTTGTCTTTTCTAGAAAGTCGTTAGTTTTACAACTACACTAGACTAGGAATCAAGTCCAGCAGTAGTATAATCATAGTACATTTAGTTTATTCAGTTTTGGATCACCAATAATTTGTAGAATAAATTTCCATTTTAGCTATGGTTACGACAATTCCTTCTACGCATGTTACTTGAGAAACTCAAAAATTTTTATACACTTCTCTTATCCAAACAGCAGGAAGATGACCTTTATGTTGTCATCTCAAAACCCAAAGCTGAAAAAGAACAATCAGAATGGGTAAAACGGAATATTACTGCAATTATTACATCTTGGTAAGTATATCCTACAATCATGGGTCACACATTTGCGACTGGACTTCGTGATTCCTCAGTTTGCTCTGATACTTGTGGGGGCCATGTGTTGATATTCTTTTTTTGACCACATAGACCATAGAAAAAGTTTTATTCCTTCTCACCAGTTAATGTAGTAGCATTTGAAATCTAGAACCATCACACTGGTAATTGCGAACTATATTTAATGAACCATTATATTTAATCTAAATGGAATTTCCCCGGTTTAGAATTACAGCTTGTCGCTTATTGACACACTACCATATTCGTTTGGACGCATCAAAAACTTACCCATTTTTGAAGACATGTCATTATTGTGAACTAAAAAAAGTAGTCGGCATAATTGAGTATATATTATACTTTGAAATTTATTATCATGCAGTTGTAAATCTCCACTATTAGGATTAATGCCAAGGAAGATACATGACATGAAAGTGTTTTCATATGAAGGAAACAATTTGGCGAGCGTGCATATATTCTAATAAGCTTATGTGCTTCTTGGAATGATGCATGTGTGCAGTTTCGATTTAGGACATAATGACGTATACATATTAAGCCATTCTGGTAATGCCCCGTGTTCCTGAAAAGCATCTAACTTGTTTTTACCAAGCAGACACTTCCATCAGCGTGTATTTATACCCTTCTGGAAATGGATTGATGTCCAAGGAGATTGATAACCTATTAGTAATTTAGTATGCTCATATGCTATTTCCTTTGGAGATTATGTTTCTTCTATAGTTTCATGAAACGGAGGAGTTTAAGAATTATTCTCCTACTCCAACACCATCACCCCCCCCCCCTTCCTCTTCCCAAAGAGGGGAAAAGAAAGGTTTCAAGATAAAGTTTCCTATCCCCGTGACTCTGTTTAAACACTCCATTTTCCTCTTGTGCTGGTTGTTACCTTATGAGGTACACTCTTCTCTGATCTCCATTGTTGCTATGTAGGGTAGGTGTTTTTATTTTCTCTGGTCTTTACCCCTCATTTAGCATGCTGGGTATTTTGCTTTACTTTCTGCATTAAGAATTTAAGAATATACAATCGAACAGATTGCATGTAAATAAAACATAAGCTGAACCGAGTCTTTCTTGGGAAGGGTATTTTTCCTTCTAATTTCAATCATTTGAGATATTTATATTGATCTTATTTTTTGGATTGATGTGGTAGCAGATTGATAGCCACATATGCAATGTTCCAGTACTTTATGAAGCAGTTAGCTGAGACATTGAATTGGTGGAATGGATACCTGCTGAATGCTGCTTGAAAATACTAACTAGCAATCACTGGTAAGAAACATTATTGCGTTGTTTCTACCAAAACATGCATTATTGCTTTGATTTTCCTATAATCTTTTAAAACTGCTCTCTTTTTTTTAATTCATCCATGCAGATTTTATAATAGTTATTTGAGATGGAAAACAGTTATAATGAGTATGCCTCTACAATGAATGGTCCTATAGTAGGGTCCCTCAATCAAAGTAAACATGCTACAAGTCCAAATGACCTCATGACCCGTCGTCTAAAGAACCGAGAACGTCAACGTAGATATAGGGCTAGGAAGCGTCTTGAAGCAGATAATAAGAAGGCATCCAACTTGAACCAGTCAACTCCACCGCAAGAACAACTAAAACTGCTAGGGGCTCCCAATTCTTGCGTCACCCGTGTTCACTGTCAAAGGAAATGGAAAAGAGATGCAAGAAATGCTTGTGGTCCTATAACTTCTAATACAACCATAACTAGTGGAAATCAAGTGCAGTGTTTATCCTCTGGAGTCCATTCAAGACCACCATTAGAGAGTGAAGTTCAAAGTATTAATGACAATGGTGAAACACCTATGAGTACGCTCAGCCGTAGACATTGGAAAGCAGAGGCAAGAAATAAGAAAAACTAGTGCCAGCTAGGGTTATTGTAGTTATGTCGTGTAAATTCTCTTCTCTCGGTTGTTTTGGTTGCAGATGTTGAAAGGAGCAAAAAGAAAACCAAGGAAGGTCACTTTACTGAACTTCTAAGCTACCTTCAGAAACAATGGATCTCCTGGGAACTTTTTTTTTTTTATATATTTATGCCAAGGTTCTAAAAGGCGCTAGGCGGGAGGCGGGCGGCCAGGGGGGGCCTAGCGCCTGGGGGGCCTAGGCGGGGCCTAGGCGGGATTTTTTTTTGTAAGTCAATTTTAATATTTTATCTTATATTATTCTAACAAAACAATAATATAAAGCAAAACAATCAATAATACAGATAATAAAGACATTTGTTTAAAGTTTAAACACATACGTGACATACATATAGCCAATTTGGCAATTTCAAAGTTTAAACAAACACACAATTGTTCAAAATTCAAACACAAACAAATAATCAAAAATACAAACTAATAGTCTTCATCCCCATATCCCTCTATATCTCTAACTCTTCTTCTCCATATCCCTCCAAGATAATATCTCCATCGGACTCACACTCATACTCCTCATCTCCCTCTTCCTCAGGTGTCATCATCGGACAAAAATCTTCTTCATGAAGTTCTCTTACTCCAACATTTCTACTACTTCTCCTAGGCTCTCAGCAGATTTATCCGCTCAGGATGCTTCACCAATCGTCTCCCAAGTAAGGCCGTACAACCCTCAACTTCATCATCACCACCTTCAACAATCCATCCTTGCGCTTTTGAAGCATCACTTGCTAGTAGCACATCTATTTTCCTATCTTTCTCCGTTTCTTTTTGTTGTTAAGTCTTGCATTAAATTGGACATAGACTAGATTGTTCAACCTTGTTGCATCTAGTCTATTCCTCTTCTTTAATAATGAATCTACAAAAATAAAAATAAAAATTAAAAAAATCAAAAATTATATATTTATATTAGATTTTACTTAATAAACCACAACCACTTACTACTTACTAGTTACTATATACTATATAGTTGATACTTACCCCCTCAAAAGTACTCCAATTTCTCTCACACCGGATGAACTAGTAGTCAACGAAAGAATCCTTGTTGCCATCCTTTTGCAAGTTGGGTGTACTATTGCCATAATTGGACCACCATCCAACTAGTCATTAAAGATTGTAAATTATTAAACAAATATTTAAACAAGTATTAAATAGTAAAGAAAGATTAAACAATAAATATTTATACGGATCATAATTATCATCATTCGTTGCACATCCATGGCGCATTAAAAGTCTTCCAAACCCACCTCTTTTTCTTATACTTGATAACTCTGTATTTATGACAAGACTTTGCATATTGAAGTCTTGAGGAAAGAACTTCTCAACACAAGTAAACATCGCATCCATGTAGTGGATCACTTTGTATGCTAGGATCTTTAAAGAAGTAATAAGGGTTCAATAGGTAGGTAGTCAAATGCAAAGGACTATCAATGGGTCTTTGGCTTTAGCATCGATAATCGCGAGAACGGGGACGATAGTTAGTCTCATTATTTTGAATGCCTCTTTGATCTCTTCCTTTGCTTTTTTGAGTTCTCCATATAAAAACCCATTGATGGCTTTCGGTCTCCATCAACAAAGGCGAAGCACCTTTACTAATGGAGCAAACACTTTCAAGCATAGTGTTACTCCATTCCAAAAACTCAAACTTCGAGAGCGAGAGCATACTGATTTTTTCCCTTAGTATTTTTCGACCATTTGCATTGATCCCATTCAAGATTAGTAAACATATACCTCAACTTCTCTTTCTTTTCTATCAAACTTTGCAAAAAGAGAAAGAAGTTACCAAATCTAATAGCGCTTGCCAGCCTCCTTTATGTCTCTCTTTTTGTATGCTTCCTCATGATGCCGATGTCTTATGATGTGCATAAATAAAGATAGTAAAGGCCTTTGCTTTCTCAATCACCCCTTAAACTTTGGTAGCTTGCCAATTCCTTCAAGCATGAGGTTCAAAAGTGTGAGTGGCACAAGAAGTCCAAAACATATGTGGCCTCTTTATCATTAACAAGTCCGCCGCGGTCATGTTGTTGGAAGCATTGTCAGTAACAACTTGCACTACATTTTGTGGCCCAACTTGTTCAATGAAATCATCTACATATTTGAAAATATATTCTCCAGTGTGTGCTTCCTCAGAATCTTCTTTAGAAGAAAGGAAAGTTGTGCCCTCTTTGCAATTCACACACAAATTCATGATACTTCTTCTTTTTCTATCGGTCCAAGCATCCGGTCGTGATAGAAACAACCATTGCAAGACCATTCCTCTTCTTGCTTCTTGAGTGACTTCTTAGTCCTCTCTACCTCCTCTTTCAATAATGGCTCCCTTAGTTGGTATTGACTTGGAGGTTGGTAACCCGGGCCATATTGACCAACCGCCTCACAAAACCTTTTGAAAGCTGTCACAGTCGATAGCATTAAAAGCAATCACCGCTTCATACACCCATCGAGCCATTATTGATGCACACTATCGTCCTTTCCTTCCAAAGTGCATCATTGATATTTTGTTGTCGTAGCTTTTTACTTGCACTCATTGAAGAATCAGATTTATGGTGGTCGATGCAAATTTATCCATAGCCCCAATCAATTGTGGTCTTTTTCTTGATCCTGTCACTTGATTTTCTTCTTCTCCTCTTGATTTCATCGATTAAATTAACCTCTTTTCTAACTTCTTCAACCTCTTTCCTTTTCTCTTGCTTCTTCCTTTTTACTTCTTCTAATGCGACTTTACACTTTGCTTTATCTTCATCGGTAGCATTTGGGCATGGTCTAGTATTTCCGTAATATCGCTGTGATGTGTTGTTTAATTCTATAAACCCCTCCGCTAATAGAATGTCCACACAACTTGCATTTCACCTTATCAATTATTTTTAGGATTAATCAACATCCCATACTCCCATCCAGCGTCATTTGATGACGCGTTTCAATTGTGATTCAGTGCGATTGGCGAATTAGATGCTCCAGAAGAAGGAATTTGTGCCATTGATACAAACCTACAAATGTCACAATTCATAGAAAGCGACAAATTACGCGTTGTATGAAATATAAAAAAAAAGTTAGTTGAGGAGGAATAACTAAACAAAATGTCTTTTTCAATTTGGATTTTGGATTTGAAAGATGGATATTTGTTGAAATTTGAATTGAACAGAGACTACGAGGTCTGACATTTGAATTCATTATCTTTTCCAAATCATCGAGGGTGTTAAATTTTTGTTTTTAATGGTGAATGCAGGGAACTTGGTACCAAAAGCTTGATATTTCCATCGGTATGAAGGCTCTAGCAGATTATGTCCACTGAAAGGCCTCAAAATCCGAATTTATGGGGATGCACCGTCATGAGGTATTATTATAATTTATTCTCTATAATCTCCTTTCTAATCAAAATTATTATGCAGGTATTATTACGCAGGATACGATTATACATCATCAAGCCGCTTATTAAATTGAAGAAGCAAAGCAAACAAAGTTTATCACGAATCATCAAATCATTTAATCAGCGAAGCGCAAACAAAAGCATACCTTGCGAGCCATTAGCCTCCGAACATTATCGAGTATAGCTTTGGATCATCCTTTTCTTCTTTGTGAAGGGTAGTAAATTGGAAGATTCGTCACTTCTAAATGATTTACAAATTAATGAAGAGAAGAATCACATGGCGCACTGCAAATGAAAGTCTATACATGTCAAAACCAGTATTTGTCACGGCTACCGATGTTAAAATTGCCAAATAAATACTCACGCTTTGAAATGGTGTCCCAAGCAGGACTAAACCTCTCGTACGGATATCTCAAAATTACGGGAAGAGCGGGAGCTTTTGGTAAAAATGCACCGATCTTGAATGGAAGTAGATAGTCTCCATTTGTAGTCGTACCTTACGAAAAAAATATGAGAGGAGCATATTTAAAAAGCGATGGCAGAGCGAGCATTTGAGCAAAACAACAAAAATTTCGGCGGAGAATTTTGATTAGTGAAGACTCACTGACTCACAAGAATTTCTAGAGATTGTTCGGTTTAAATTTTATATCACAAGTTTGTTGATGAACTCTTACGTGATGCGTCACGACCTTGAGTGGCGGTGGTGTATTTTGTGGTCGTGTGGCGGCGATGGAGTGTTTGTGGCGGGCTGGCGGCGATGGAGTGGCGGTGGTATGGCGTGGTGGCGTACTCGTGTGCCACGTGTTCTTCTTCTTGCCACGTGTTCTTCTTTCTTGCTACAAAAAGTATGGTTGTCGGCGGGCTCATGGCGATGATCCGATGGAGTATGGTACGTGTGGCTGTGGCGGCGATGGCTTTAGAGTACACTCTTGAGTCTTCTTCTTGCTTTAGAGAAAGGAACTAAGGAAGAAAGAGATCGATGAATATCAAGTATCAAATATGCCACGTGTTGAAAGCAATATCAAATATGCCATCTTGATTTTTTCTTAAAAAATGTTAAGGTAATGTTATTTAAATGTAAATAAATGTAAATAAATGATATTATTAATTACAAAATTAGTTTAATACTTTTATTTGTGTAATTTTTAAAATTAAGGACTTAAAGAAAAATGATAAATAAAAATATAAGATAGTTATTTAATTTTAAGAATTAGTGTTACTACTTAAATAAATATTATTTTAAAAATTAGTGTGAAGTTTATTGAATGAGACATTTGATATTATTAATTATGAAATTTTTTTATTTGTGTAATCTTCAAAATTGAGGACAAGATTGTTATTAAATAATAAAATTTAAATTTTAAGAATTCAATTGAATATTAAAACTTAAGAAACTAAACATAAATTTAAGAATTATATTGAATTAAACTAAATATTACAAATATATCATAATTTATATAATTTGAAGTTAGTACAAGTTCAACAAATTATAAATATAATAAAATTATTCATTTTGACTTGATCTTATTTATTATGAAATTATTTTTATTTGTGTAATCTTCAAAATTGAGGACAAAAGGAAATAACAAATACCATATGGTTAATATATCTTTAACATATTAGGCTATTAGTTTTGTACTTCTATTCATAAACAAGATTGTTATTAAATAATAAAATTTAAATTTTAAGAATTCAATTTAATATTAAAACTTAAGAACTTAAATATAAATTTAAGAATATATATATATATATATATATATATATATTCTTAAAATATATATATATATATATATATATATATATATATATATATCCATTGCTTGAAATAATTCAATTATAGAATTAGTGTTAGTAAGTATTATCTTTATATATAATTATATACTTATTTTTCTCTCTTAAAAATTTAACATATTAAAACTTATTAACATATTAAAACATCTTTAACATATTAGGCTATTAGTTTTGTACTTCTATTCATAAACAAGATTGTTATTAAATAATAAAATTTAAATTTTAAGAATTCAATTTAATATTAAAACTTAAGAACTTAAACATAAATTTAAGAATATATATATATATATATATTATATATATATATATATATATATATATATATCCATTGCTTGAAATAATTCAATTATAGAATTAGTGTTAGTAAGTATTATCTTTATATATAATTATATACTTATTTCTTCTCTCTTAAAAATTTAACATATTAAAACTTATTAACATATTAAAACATCTTTAACATATTAGGCTATTAGTTTTGTACTTCTATTCATAAACAAGATTGTTATTAAATAATAAAATTTAAATTTTAAGAATTCAATTGAATATTAAAACTTAAGAAACTAAACATAAATTTAAGAATTATATTGAATTAAACTAAATATTACAAATGTATCATAATTTATATAATTTGAAGTTAGTACAAGTTCAACAAATTATAAATATAATAAAATTATTCATTTTGACTTGATCTTATTCATTATGAAATAATTTTTATTTGTGTAATCTTCAAAATTGAGAACAAAAAGGAAATAACAAATACCATATGGTTAATATATATTTAACATATTAGGCTATTAGTTTTGTACTTCTATTCATAAACAAGATTGTTATTAAATAATAAAATTTAAATTTTAAGAATTCAATTTAATATTAAAACTTAAGAACTTAAACATAAATTTAAGAATATATATATATATATATATATATATATATATATATATATATATATATATATATATATATTCATTGCTTGAAATAATTAAATTATAGAATTAGTGTTAGTAAGTATTATCTTTATATATATAATTATATATCTTTAACGTATTAGTTTAATAGTTTTATTCATAAACACAATTGATATTAAATAATAAAATTTAAAATTTTAATAATTCAATTGAATATTAAAACTTAAGAAACTAAACATAAATTTAAGAATTATATTGAATTAAACTAAATATTACAAATGTATCATAATTTATATAATTTGAAGTTAGTACAAGTTCAACAAATTATAAATATAATAAAATTATTCATTTTGACTTGATCTTGACATCTTGTTCACTTCTTGTTGTAATTTGATAAGCTTCTAAACTGCATTAAGAATATGATAAATCATTAGAAAAATAAATACATCAAAATCTAATTTTGGTAGTAATTAAAAAAAAAAAATCCGCTTTAGGCCCCGCCTTTCACTTTAGGCCCCGCCTTTCACTTTGGGCGCCTTTCCGCCTTCACTTCCCGCGCTAGTCGCTTTAGTCGCTTAGGGCGCACTTTAAGCGCTTTAAAGTAGCAGCGCTTAGCTTTCCCACCGGTTGGCCTTAGCGCGTGGGCCAGAGAGCGCCTTTAGCCTTTAAGCCTTTAAAGCACCTTTAAGCCGATTTTTAGAACAACTTGATTTATCGAATATAGAATCATTGCGTTGCAAGTATTGATAACTGAACTGATGTGCACCTATGAACCAATTATGCATGCTTTCCGTGAAAGGAGAAGCTGTCTTTAAAAATGTTATCATACATACTACTAAGAGCTCTTCTAGGTGGACATGAAAATTGGACATGATTATATTTGAATTTTACCAATTTATATTTTGACCTACCATTGGGGGTCAAAATATAAATAAGTAAAATTTAAATACATGTTTAATATTCATGTCCACAGAGTTTTTGTACTACTAAACTTGAAATAGTAAATCTTTCAAACTCGGGTGTTGATCGGATAGTTTATTTTGTGTCAATTGGGTTTATTTGGTTACACCTTAGTTCAAGTAGTCTTCCACTATTTTGTTGGACCAGAACTTATGAATACTGATAAGAGTAGAGAATTTTTGCAGAACCTTCGATGCCCTTCCATGACCTATTTTAGATGGTATAAGGATGTCTTTCTCATGAAAGTCATGCAAAGGGCAGATGCTAACAGTGAATATTGGAAGGCCAAATTTATTGACGGTCTCCCTACTTTCTTTGCTGAAAAGGTCCGTAAAAAATTAAGAGATAAACATGATCGCATGAGTATCCCTTATGATCAGTATTCTTATGGCCATCTTATTTCAGTAATTATTGAAGAAGGATTATCGTTATGTAATGATATGAAACTCCAACAATTAATGAAAAAACAGAATCTCACTAAAAGACATGAGATAGGAGAATTTTGTGACCGATTCTCTTATGATACAAAATTACTGATATCCCGATAAGGCAAAAAAAACAACGAGTTGAAGTCCTCTCAGACCCTAGAAGGCGTTTTTCTAAGAAATTTTCCAAGAAAAATCCACGAAAAATTTACTAAAAGGAGAAAGAACAGTAGTAAAAAGGATAAATCTACAATCCAATGTTACAAATGTGGTAAAATAGGATACTTTGCTAATAAGTGCAAATCTAAAATAAAACAAAAATTTAATGAAATGTCCCTTGATGAAGACATTCAACAACAAATCCTCAATTGCTTATCTAGCGATGTCTGAGAACCCGATTAGAGGCGAAGATTTGGGCGAAGTGCATTACGATTACGACAAGGATTACGATCCGTATCAAGCTTGTACTATTAAAAATAACTGTAATACGACTACTGAAGCTGACTATTGGAAGGCTATCGTTGAAATAAATGGATTAGATATTGGAGGACCCAGTATCAATGTCTTAACGGAAACCCAAAAGTCCCTTCTCGACTTAGCAGATCAGATTAAAGATCCTGAAGTTAAATTAAAATTTCTGGAAGCTTGTTATAAAAATCAAAAAATAGAAGAAATTCTTCCCATAGAACAATATAGCATGAGAGAAGTCATGAAACGTGTTCAAAATGTTTCTACTACTGAAGAGCCTACTACTATCCAGGACCTTAAAAGTGATATTAATATTCTAAAATCTGAAATAAAATAGTTACAAAATATTAATGTTATTATTTTCCAAGACTTAAATAGTATTAAAGAACAATTAATTCAAAAACAGGATAATAATAATATAGAATCCTCTAAAACAGAATCTTCTGAACAGTATTTAATGCTTATGAATCAAGTAGTTTTTCAGAAATGGTATGTCAGAATTACTCTTGTTATTAAACCGGATTTCATTATTAAGGACGCCATTGCTCTTGTAGATAGTGGTGCTGACATGAATTGTATTCAGGAAGGACTAATTCCTACTAAATACTTCCAGAAAACCACTCAATCTTTAACTAGTGCAAGCGGTAATACTATGAATATTAAATATAAAATTCTGAAGCCTTAATCAGTAACTTGAGGTTTATGTTTACTACTTCTTTTGTTCTCATCCGTAACATGAATCAAAATATCATCTTAGGCACCCCTTTCTTGTGTCTTTTAATGCCTATCTCAAAAATTGATACTTTAGGAATCCATACTACTATTAACAATAGACATATTATTTTTGAATTTATAACAGAACCTTACACTAAGGAATTAAATCAAGTTAAACACATGATTTATTCTAAAGAAAAGCAAATTAATTTTATTCAAAAAGAAATAAAATTTCTTACTATAGAACAGAGAATTCTTCAACCTTCCTTACAGGAAAAAATAAAATTAATTCATAAGACTCTTCAAGTCGAAATCTGTAGTGATGTCCCTAATGCTTTCTGGAATAGGAAGAAACATATTATTTCTCTTCCTTATAACTCTAGTTTTTATGAGAAGAATATTCCCACTAAGTCTCGCCCTAGCCAAATGAAAAAAGAATATTTACTTCTTTGCAAAAGCGAAATTGAGTCTCTTAAGCGAGAAAAAATTGATAAAACCTAGTACTTCTCCCACGAGGTTATACGACTTTTTATGTCGATAAAAATCGAGAAATTGAGCGAGGAACTCCTAGACTCGTTATTAATTATAAAACCGCTTAATGAAGTCCTTGATGGATTAGATATCAATCCGAATAAAAGGAACTTCTTGATGAGACTTCATGATGCCACTATTTTCTCTAAATTTGATATGAAATCGAGTTTTTTGGCAAATACAAATTAGAGAACAGGATACTTATAAAGCGCTTTTACGGTACCCTTTGGTCATTATGAATGGAATGTTCTTCCATTCGATTGTCAAAATGGACCTTGAATTTCAACATATCATGAATGATATTTTTAATCTTTTTCTTGAATTTATTATACATTATATTGATGATGTTTTAATTTTCTCTTCATCCATCGACCGACTGACATGTTAAACATTTAAATATTTTCAAAATGTTATCATAAAAAATGGTTTGGTAGTTTACGCTTTAAGATGAAACTTTTCAAACCAAAATCGATTCTTGGACATAATATTTTCAATGGAACTATTATTCCAATTGATAGGTGTATTGAATTTGCATCTAAATTTCCAGACGAAATCAAAGGTATTTTTAACCAACTGCAAAGATTTTTGGGAAGTCTAAACTATTTTCAAGATTTTTATCCAAATCTTTCCCAGGATACTGCTATTTTGTATACTCGACTACGGAAAAATCCTTTAACTTGGACTAATGAGCATACTAAAGCAGTAATAAAAATCAAAACCAGGGTTAAACAGATACCTTGTCTTTCCCTACCTAATCCCGATTGGAAGAAGATTGTTCAAACTGATGCTTCTGACACAGGATATGGTGGGATTTTAAAGCAATTTAATCCTAACAGTAAAAGAGAAGATCTTGTTCGTTTTACTTCAGGAACTTGGAAAGGAACCTCTTTAAATTATCCTACTATAAAGAAGGAATGTCTTTCAATTGTTAAATGTGTTTTAAAATTTCAGGATGATCTTTTGAATCAGCACTTTTTAATCCGAGTTGATTGCTCAGTTGCAAAACAGATATTTAAAAAAGATGTTCAGAATTTAGCATCTAAATAGATATTTTCAACTTGGCAGAGTACTTTATCCATATTTGACTTTGATATTGAATATATCAAAGGAAAACAGAATTCTTTACCAGATTTTCTAACCAGAGAATTTTTATAGGAATGACCAGTAGAGATCGTGGTAAGAATTCAGCGGTAGAAGCGAGAGCTCATCATCTTATCTGAAATTCCCTTCTTTAAATACTCGATCCGAAGAATTCTTGACTTCTTCTAGTGACCAACGATAAAGGATGTTCTCTTATTGCGAACAAAGTACATTCCAAATAAAAATATGGAAGAAAGCAAGATTGATCGTTGAGCGAATGATGAGAAATGGATGAAAGATCCATGGGAGATAAAGAGGCGTTATTTAACGACTCAGCAGTCCCCTCCCCGTTTTAACCCGAGATCGCTATGTGTATGAGCAAATCATTCTTGGCTAAGATGTAATGGACATTAAGCATACGCCATGATCCATCAAAATCACTAGCCCGATCAATACTGAGAAAACAACCATCAAGAGCATCATGCCTCTTGCTAATTGGGGTATTAATCCTCATACTACCCGTCTTATTGAATCTAGTCACCACAATGAAACCAGTGCATGACTATTGGGATTATATTGATTCCTTTACACAGGTATTCTATTACCAGAATCCAATTCATAATCATAGTTGGTTTATCCGTATCTGTCCCGATGTTCTCAAAAACGAAATTCCCAACTGGTTTTTCGTTTGGTGGGATAAATTTGGAATCACTCTTGAAACCTTACCGAATCCCGTTCAAACAGCATTCAAAGAATGGCAAGTTGCTTATGCCCATATACCAGTAAATAAAGATTTGTCAATGCTTAAATTACTAGCCCATTTCATAATTCGTTTCAGTATCCTTTGGATATGGAAATGGGATTTCCAATGCGATTATCAGAATAAAATTCTCTGTCTTAAAAGGATATTTTTACCAAATGGTGGGATAAAGGACTTAATCCCACTCTACCAGAACTTCTCAAATCAATAGAAAATCATACTCGGGCTTGTTATGCAGATGTTATCCTCAAAGCCTTCCAAAGACTGACACCGGTCGATCCTTTTGTAGCCGAAATTCAAGCAGATTTAAAAGCGAAGTTTCCAAATCTAAGCTGGCCCGAACTTATAGTAAAGACTATGGATTATATGAAAACCCAATTCCTACTGATCCTTAGTCGAGATGATGTTTCTATGAAAGCAGTTAGCGATGATGAATCGAGCAGGATGACAATCAATTCAACGTCCTAGCCGGAGAAAGTTAAGAACCAGAACCCACCATGGGAGACTTTTGGGATTCTCTCACTTCCATGATTTCCGAAAAAATGGAACAAGACAAAAAAGGAAAAGGAAAAGCATAAACCACTACGACATCAATAATCAGAAAAGGACAACCACAGTACCTCCACTAGCAATTGCCCTTCGATTATCAGAAAACGACGCCAGCTGTCAGCAATAATACTCCACTAAACCGACAACTTATCTCACGCCTTCCACTTTCTATGGCTGAGAGTTAAAGGAGATAAGATAAGGATTACTCCACTACCAAGAACACGCCAGATCCTTTCTCATCTTCTTTCTTGTATAAAAAGGGATGCCCTCACCCATTGTTGAGGTAGATTTCTTTTACATTTTCTCTGTATCCTCTCTCTAAAAATATTTTGAATATATACACAAGTTTGAAGATATCCAAGGCTCCCTTGTAAGTTTTAAGTATTGCTTCTGTTAATTATTATGTCTCTTTACTTGAGCTTTTAGATTATCATACTAATAACAGAAATTATTATAAAACAACATATCAAACTGCATCTGTAGACACTCGAAATTTTCTTTTATTGTTACTAACATTGCAGGAGGACATATTCATCTTTTAAGAGGGAACCCTGAAAGACAATCCAAGTCCATACCGGATACTACCGGAAGTTCATCACCAAACCCCGAATCGCAATCTGGGAGTAACCAAATCCAACCTCGGAGATAACCCCGAGGCTGCCGAGATATATCTGGGACACACACAGGAGAAAGGCCGATTAATCTCGGAGATGGCCCCGAGGTATCCGGTCTCGATCCCAATCGTAGGAATAGGTCGAACCAACCTCGAGAGATGACCACGAGGATAGTCAAAGTCGGCAATGAAACTTGACCTCGAGAGATAAACACGAGAAGCGATCGCTTTCTCTGCTGAAAAGGAGATAACCCGGGAGGGGAAAAATGGTCATTTGCCAACTCAACTTCACTTCAAATCAAATACACTCATTTTAACTCAAAATACTTTCAAAGGAAGTCCCACAAGAGCGATATCTTAACTCTCGGGATATAAACCACACACAAAGCAGCTCACCGGATGGCTTTGTGAAACCCAGGAATGCCATTTTGGTCATGGACCCATCTTCTAGAATCAAAAAGGTCAAATCATATATCATTGTGTAGCTCTCGGAAAGAGATTTCCAGAATGGTATGGCACGCTTCCATCGAACTCCCGGATTGAAAGTTATGAGCGCCAAAGCGAGCAGTAGCGACGTGCTGCCGACACGGCGGGACCCCCACGCCAGGGCACCCGGCGACCAGCAAGTACACACTATTTACTAGGTGCTGCAGCAGGTGAACCTCACTGACTCCACCTCTATAAATATGGGGCTTGGGGTGGCCATTTTGCAAGAGAAAAAGACGGGGAAACCCTGCACAATTCGCTCTGCACTCGTCCATACAGTGCATTTTCCCACTTTTAAACACCTGTGAGCTAATATATAGCCTCTTTTGTACCCACAAGAGCTAGTGTTTACCCACTCTAAAGATATAGAAGCCTTTTTTATCAGTCAACTGTAAGCCTTCTCACACACTTTAGAGTCTTTCTCTTCATCTTTGCACACACCCTTCTACATGTTGAGAGTCGTGTTGCTTGCTTTTGCCCAGACTTCGGTCCGTGGTTTCATTCCAGTCTGTATATATATATATATATTTATATATATATTAACTAATATTATCGAGTTATGCCTCGATTGAGCCTAGACTTCGGTCTGGTGCGTTTACTCGCTTATATATATATATATATATTTATATATATGAACTGTGGTCGGACTTTGTTCGATGAGCCTGGATTTTATATCCGATGCGTTTATTCGCTTATATATATATATACTTATATATATGAACTGTTGTCGAACTCTATTCGATGAGCCTGGATTTTACATCCGGTGCGTTTATTGCTTATATATATACATATTTTGTCCCACCTAGAGTTTACTTCATGGTGGTTGATCGCTTTTCTGACTTTATTTACATTACATCACTTTGGAGTTTCCTCCGTGGCGGTTGGCCATATTCTGACTTTATTTACATTACATCACTTTGGAGTTTCCTCCGTGGTGGTTGGCCAAATATTCTGACTTTATTTACATTTCGTCACTTTGGAGTTTCCTCTGTTGTGGTTGATAGCTTTTATGACTTTATTTACATTTTTATCCCCATGAGGTGCTTTCGTGGTTGGTGATCTTATCGTATATATATATATTTCTGACTTTTATATATATATACTTAACTATCGCTTTCATATAAAGCGCATTATCTTGTGAGCCTAGGAATCATGTGATCACAGATTCATCCCATTGAATCTAGATTAGGTTTACGTGATGGACATTTTCAATTTATGGCGACTTATAAATTATTCTGCGATGTCGAATTTCCTCCGATGGTTTCCATACCCACGAGGAAGTCGACATTATTTTTGTATATTATTTTCGTACGGATGCCTCACATCCGTCAAATAAAATCAATCAAGCCGATCACTTAATAAAAATGGGAGTGTCAAATGTCTCAATTCCTATTGAGCATCAGGGTTTGATAAACCTCTTTTATAAAACAATATTGCCATATCTTGCTAAAAACTGAATTTTTATATAAATTGAACTACTGTTTATATAGGTTGAGCGAGGCCTCTTTAACTTTCATATAATGAGACATTACCCCCCACACACACTCGGATAATAGTTTTTCTTGAAAAGGCGGTCACTAGTGGTAACACGGATGCTCTGGGGTACCTAACACCTTCGCATAACTAAGTCCCCGGACCCTAAATGAATATCATTTTGCCAGGCAGTATATCGATTGTCACATCAACAGGTCGATGTGAAAACCTTTTCTCGGTTGTGTTGGTACTGACCATTTAAAAACCAATGGCGACTCTTAGCAGTCCATAAATCGACATTATACATATCGGACCTTTTTCACTTATTTTTCAAACAAATCTCACCTAAAATGAGAACACCAAAGAACAAATACTTGAAAGGGACACCCAAAAAATCCGAGGAATTAAATGACATCTAGTAACCATAATCGTTCTTATTTTTAGAAACAGTTTAATAAATCGAACATTTTATTTCTTTAACTAAAGAAGCTATACAGAAGAGACACTGCTTGAGGCTTATAGTTTTGGGTGACCCCAAACCAAGCGGTAACTTTATGAGATCATATATGTAATAATTTATACATTAATATATATTTAATATGCCTTTAAAACAATCATGCCATTTTATTAAATGAGAAAGAATGAGGTTGATGATTGATCAAGTGGAACGTCACCCAAGTCGCGTTTCAGGACTTTGCCTTTAGCCGTATTAAGGCGTTGTGGCTTTTATCCTTTATAAACCGTTGACAGACGTGCTTGGCCAATCATAAGTCCCGATCCTTGCTCCTTTGGTATCAGAGCCTATTTAGTTTATTGACATATTTATGTATATATTACTTATAAATTATGCATATATGATCACTTTGAAAAATGACTGATTTTTCCACCTCATCTGTAACAACTGTAGCCAATACTTCAGCTTCTACTTTGGAAGCAACTGAACTTATTGCCTATCAGGATGTTAAGGAAGCTCTTGACAAATGGACCCTTCCTAAAATCAAACCAGAAACTATTTATAAAATTGGAACATTTGATTTTATCAGTAAAAGAATAATTAAGACCTTTGAACATACTGTTCCTTTACAGAATAATGATGAAATATTATATTTATTGCATGTAGAAGATTTATACCCCTTTTTGCAAAAATATAAATATGTTCATATAGGACTTGTCCAAGTTGCTTTTAAGCCTTTGACTTTACTTGGCCAAAATACCAGTATTCAATGCACCCTCAGAGATGGTAGGTGTCTCAACTGGAAAGTTTCTCTTATGGGAGCTATTGAAACTAGCCTTGCTCATGGACCAGTATATTTTAATATTTATCCGAACTTAAGCGTTGCTTTAACTGATAATAATTTGTCAAAAGTTTTAGAAATGAGAATAATATCTCATGGCTATGAATATTTACGGATCTCGCCTTTTGCATATATTATTAGTATTCACCTTAAAGTATTAACTACTTTAAATCCTATATCGAAACAAAGCCAACAAGGACACATTTGTCTAATTGACACTAATCTTTTTAGCAGTCAAGTGGCTATTCCCAGAATGATCCCTTGGGAAGAGATAACTTTCCCAAAGCAATGGCAGATTACTAATGTCGTTCCTACCAGACCTATAATTAGACAATCCATTGAAGATGTTGTCCAAATCAGTAATGGAAATGTTTATTTAAAATTTCAAAGACCTTTTACCCGAAGCCGGTTTATTAATAATGTTTTTTATAATATTGATTTCCCTGAATCTTACAGGCGATCGTATCGACCCCTTAGAATCTATTTTTCAAGAGTCTAAGAATCCCAGCAATGAGTCTGTCAAAAATGAAGACTTAATTAGAGGAATTCATATTTCTGAAAATCAAATACCTCATGGCATATATGAAATAAATACTCCTCCAAATAGAAGACCTTATAGTCCAACTGCTAGCGATATGAATTTTGAATGTTAATGGATTTTTCTCCAAATAGTAAAGTTAGCGATGTTTAAACGGGAGTTAAATGCGAGAATAAATGCGAATTTTAGAAATTGGTATTTTAAGAATCATAATAATGATAAATTAACAGAAATTAAATCTGATTTCTATACTTATCTAAATATGAACCAGTATATTTTATCATTTGTTAAATGGTATTATGATTTTATTTCTAATTCAGATCTTTACAATGAAAGTCAACTAAATGTGTTACAGGAATTCAAAAGGTCTGGATTACCACTAATGGTAGTATTATCCAATCTATTCATCCACCTCCTAAGTCCCTTGAACTTAGCTCAGGAAATGAAAATCTGAAACCTTTAGTTATTAATCCGTATGTTGATATTACTGAAACACCCCGTCAACATGAAGATGTTAAAATAAAAGACATCTTTCCCTTGTCTAAACAGAATAATTATACTAATTTATTTCTTCAAACTGTAGGAAAACAGTTAACCAAGATAGAAGAACAAATTCATCATATTAATGATAATTGCCAAGTTACTCCTCAAAAGCTTAATCTTCAACCTGTAACCATTAAACCACCCTTAGAAGTTAGTAATTTTAAAATGAAATCTTCTAAATCCGATAATGAGTTTATTGATAATCTTTTAAATAAAATGAAAGATTTAAACCTCACTCCTGCCTCCATGTCCCAAATCAATATGATGTCTGGATAGCCCTCTTCACAAACCAGTAATACTAATACTGATAATGAAGAGGATTTCGATTCCTTTTCTCCTATTCATATTCTGGAAATCTAAAATAATTTTCAGGAAATGCAAAATGTTAATAAAACTACTTACAGTAAAAAACCCATAAATCGTTTGGCTTTATTTGGACCCAGTAGGTATTATTACCCTAGGCCTACTCCTCAGGATATTCTGTATGAAGAAGACTTTCTTCATTCTCAAAAGTCTTACCATGGAAAAACCATTTATGAATGAAATATTGATGGCAAGATAGAATATCAAATTTTTGAAACTATCCATCATATCATGATGTATGCAACAGTCTGTAAACAGAATGATAATACTGATCACCAGATCTGCCGTTTCTTAGTTAATGGCTTCACCGGCATCCTTAAAGGATGGTGCGATAATATGCTAAATGATAAGCGAGAAAGCGAAGTTCTTGAGCCTATAAAGAAGAAATTGATCCGTAACTAGACTTCTAACCGGGAAGGAAGACGCTTGTTACACCTTAGTTCAAGCAGTCCTCCACCATTTTGTTGGACCGGGACTTATGAATCACGATAGGAGTAGAGAACTTTTCTGAGAACCTTGATGCCTTCCTTGACCCATTTTAGATGGTATAAGGATGTCTTTCTCATGAAAGTCATGCAAAGGGCAGATGATAACAGTGAACATTGGAAGGCCAAATTTATTGACGGCCTCCCTACTTTCTTTGCTGAAAAGGTCCGTAAAAAATTAAGAGATAAACATGATCGCATGAGTATCCCTTATGGCCAGTATTCTTATGGCCATCTTATTTTAGTAATTATTGAAGAAGGATTATCGTTATGTAATGATATAAAACTCCAACAATTAATGAAAAAATAGAATCTCACTAAAAGACATGAGATATGAGAATTTTGTGATTAATTCTCTTATGATACAAAATTACAGTATCCCAATAAGGCCAAAAAAGTAGCAGAGTTCGAAGTCCTCTAGACCCTATTGAAGACGTTCTTCTAAGAAATTTTCCAAGAAAAAAACCCCTGAAAAATTTACTAAAAGGAGAAAGAATAGTAGTAAAAAAGATAAATCTACAATCCAATGTTACAAATGTGGTAAAACAGGACACTTTGCTAATAAGTGCAAATCTAAAATAAAACAAAAACTTAATGAAATGTCCCTTGATGAAGACATTCAACAACAAATCCTCAATTGTTTATCTAGCGATGTCTGAGAACCCAGTTAGGGCGAAGATTTGGCGAAGTCATTGCACGAATCGGCAAGGATTCTAATCCATATCAAGCTTGTCTTTATTAAAATAAGCGTAATCTGACTCTGAAGTCGACTATTGGAAGGCTATCGTTGAAATAAATGGCTTAGATATTGGAGGACCTAATATCAATGTCTTGACGGAAACTCAAAAGTCCCTTCTCGACTTAGCAGATCAAATTAAAGATCCTGAAGTTAAATTAAAATTTCTGGAAGCCTGTTATAAAAATCAAAAAACAGAAGAAATTCTTCCCATAGAACAATATAGCATGAGAGAAGTCATGAAACGTGTTCAAAATGTTTCTACTACTGAAAAGCCTACTAATATCCAGGACCTTAAGAGTGATATTAATATTCTAAAATCTAATAAAATAGTTACAAAATACTAATGTTATTATTTTCCAAGACTTAAATAGTATTAAAGAATAATTAATTCAAAAACAGGATAATAATAATATAGAATCCTCTAAAACAGAATCTTCTGAACATTATTTAATGCTTATGAATCAAGTAGTTTTTCAGAAATGGTATGTCAGAATTACTCTTGTTATTAAATCGGATTTCATTATTAAGGACACCATTGCTCTTGTAGATAGTGGTGCTGACATGAATTGTATTCAGGAAGGACTAATTCCTACTAAATACTTCCAGAAAACCACTCAATCTTTAACTAGTGCAAGCGGTAATACTATGAATATTAAATATAAAATTCCTGAAGCCTTAATCTGTAACCAAGGTTTATGTTTACCTACTTCTTTTGTTCTCATCCGTAACATGAATCAAAGTATCATCTTAGGCACCCCTTTCTTGTGTCTTTAATGTCTATCTCAAAAATTGATACTTTAGAAATCCATACTACTATTAACAATAGACATATTATTTTTGAATTTATAACAGAACCTTACACTAAGGAATTAAATCAAGTTAAACACGTGATTTATTCTAAAGAAAAGAAAATTAATTTTATTCAAAAGAAATAAAATTTCTTACTCTGAACAGAGAATTCTTGACCTTTCCTTACGGGAAAAAATAAAATTAATTCATAAGACTCTTGAGTGAAATGCGTAGTGATGTCCCTAATGCTTTACGGAATAGGAAGAAACATATTATTTCTCTTCCTTATAACTCTAGTTTTAATGAGAAGAATATTCCCACTAAGTCTCGCCACTAGCCAAATGAAAAAGAATATTTACTTCTTTGCAAAAGCTGAAATTGAGTCTCTTAAAATGAAAAAATTGATAAAACCTATTACTTCTCCACACGGGTTATACGACTTTTTATGTCGATAAAATTGAGAGAAATTGAGCGAGGAACTCTAGACTCGTTATTAATTATAAACAAGCTTAATGAAGCCCTTGATGGATTAGATATCGATCCGAATAAAAAGGACCTTCTTGTGAGAGACTTATGTTGCCCTTATTTTCTCTAAATTTGATATGAAATCGGGATTTTGGCAAATACAAATTAGAGAACAGGATACTTATAAAATTTCTTTTATAGTACCCTTTGGTCATTATGAATGGAATGTTCTTCCATTCGGTGTCAAAAATGGACCTTCAGAATTTCAACATATCATGAATGATATTTTTAATCCTTTTACTGAATTTATTATCTGTTATATTGATGATGTTTTAATTTTCTCTTCATCCATCGACCAGCATATTAAACATTTAAATATTTTCAAAAATATTATCATAAAAAATGGTTTGGTAGTTTCTGCCCCTAAGATTAAACTTTTTCAAACCAAAATCAGATTTCTTGGACATAATATTTTCAATGGAACTATTATTCCAATTGATAGGTGTATTGAATTTGCATCTAAATTTCCAAACGAAATTAAAGGTATTAACCAACTGCAAAGATTTTTGGGAAGTCTAAACTATATTCGATATTTTTATCCAAATCTTTCCCAAGATACTGCTATTTTGTATACTCGACTACGGAAAAATCCTTTACCTTGGACTAATAAGCATACTGAAGCAGTAATAAAAATCAAAACCAGGGTTAAACAGATACCTTGTCTTTCCCTACCTAATCCCGATTGGAAGAAGATTGTTCAAACTGATGCTTCTGACACAGGATATGGTGGGATTTTAAAGCAATTTAATCCTAACAGTAAAAGAGAAGATCTTGTTCGTTTTACTTCAGGAACTTGGAAAGGACACTCTTTAAATTATCCTACTATAAAGAAGGAATGTCTTTCAATTTTTAAATGTGTTTTAAAATTTCAGGATGATCTTTGGTATCAGAGCCTTTTTAGTTTATTGAAATATTTATGTATATATTACTTATAAATTATGCATATATGATCACTTTGAAAAATGACCGATTTTTCCACCTCATCTGTAACAAGCAGTAGTGATACTTGACTTCTACTTTGGAAGCAATGAACTTATTGACTATCAGGATGTTAAGGAAGCCCTTGACAAATGGACCCTTCCTAAAATCAAACCAGAAACTATTTATAAAATTGGAACCTTTGATTTTATCAGTAAAATAATAATTAAGACTTTTGAACATGCTGTTCCTTTACTTGAGCTTTTAGATTATCATACTAATAACAAAAATCATTATAAAACAGCATATCAAAGTGCATCTAGTAACCATAATCGTTCTTATTTTTTTAGAACAGTTTAATAAATCAGAACATTTTATTTCTTTAACTAAAGAAGCTATACAGGAAGAGACCTGCCGACTTATAGTTTTGGGTAGACCCCCAAACCAACATTAACTTTATGAGATCATATATGTAGTAATTTATCTGTTAATATATATTTAATATGCCTTTAAAACAATCATGCCATTTTATTAAATGAGAAAGAATGAGGTTGATGATTGATCAAGTGGAACGTCACCCAAGTCGCATTTCAGGACTTGCCTTTAGCCGTATTAAGGCGTTGTGGCTTTTATCCTTTGTAAACCGTTACCCAACCAACTCTTGAAAACACAGTTAATCAAAGCCTTACCAACTCGTTCTCTGATTTTTATTTGTTGGTAAATATTTTTAATTTTAATTAGTAAAATCTTGTATAAATTATACAGTATAAAACAAGTCTCATAATCCCATAACACATGACCCTGAAATATTAACATAATTGTACTTATATTATACTAATAATAGATTAATATCGCATACAATAATTTTTATATAAATAAAATATTTCCTTAATGTATAACTAATTATTGATGAAATTTAAAATATGATAATAATTCTTCTACTTGTATAATATAAATGATAGTATTATTCTTTAAAATGATATATTTGTTTCTATCATATGTTCATCTATTTATGTAATAATAAAATCTTAATTAAACTCGAATAGTACTTATATAATTTAATAATAAAAATTATTAAATAATAGAATATTTTTGTTATCAATAATATGAATTTTAAAGAACACTAACTAAATTAGAACATGTATAAGAATAAGAGAAAATGGTAAGTAGATAATTATGAGAATGTAAATGAAAAGATTTTGAGATTAAATAACAGATGAAAAAATAGTTTGTTTTACAAAATTTTAGGTTTTTATTCCTACATTTTAGGCTGTAGGCAGTGGCGAAGCCAGGAATTTTTGTTAGTGGGGTCAAAATTATTACTGAGTTACAAATAATTTGGCGCGGGTTCGGGGGCAGCGCCCCCGAGTCATTTTTTTTAATACTTTATACTTTCGGGTATATATATATATATATATATATACTATATTACAATGAAATATAATGAGTAATAATATATGATATATATATACACTATATTGACTCATATTAGCTTTTTTAATCTATTTGTTCATAAGTAAGTAATTCATTATTTATTTTTAAAAATAATATAAATTAGATTATTATTTAGTTTAAAATATTATAGAGATACATATATTAAGAGGATATGAGTCGTATGTGATTAAAATTTGATTGACAAAGTTATAAATTTTCAATTTGACCTAGTATAATAGAAAATTTATAAAATTTTAGTAGGTCGATTTATATATAATACTTAAAAATTTTAAAATTTACCTTACATTATAAAATAATTTTTTTTTTAAATTAGGCGATTGATTTATACCACTATATGGCTTCGCTTGTATTGGTAGTAGGACCATTTCTAAATTTTAGGGTTGACAGACTATTTTGTACACTATTTATTATTCCATGTGTTCCTAAAAGATTGCCGTTTAAGATTTTTACATAGATTAAGAAAGTCATTTAATACTAGTACCATTTAACAATTAAAATTTGTTTGAAATTTCATCACTACCCTTTATGGGAAATTAAAAACTATTAATACAAGGGAGAGAATTTCTTAGGGCAATGAGAGAAGGTAGATGTAATATAGGAAAGTAAATAATTTATTCTGCTTGAAAGTTGTAAACGACAAACTTTTTGGAACAATTTTTTTTTTCTAAAACGATAATCTTTTAAGAACGAAGGAAGTATATACTAGCTCATCATACGGTGCAAAAGCGGTGTAGCGCCCCAAAATAGGTATCTGACACCCATTACGAAGTCGCCAAATACATGATGCGAAGCAATAACTTTATTAATACAATTGTCGTGCAAAATACGACAACACATAAACTGCAAGTTTAAATACAAATATTGTCATCTAGACTATCCGCACTCAAATAGGTCCTCATTACAATTATTGATACACTATTTTACAAAATAGTGAGGACTACTCAAACAACTTCTAGAACCATCATTCCACACCCCGACTAGTACTCGCTACATTCTCGCCTCCTGAGAAGAAAAATGGAACAAAAAGGAAAAGAGTGAGCTCAACTAGCCCAGTAAAGAACATTATGACTAAGATAGTATAGAATAAATTATCCTTAGTCCTCAATATGGAAAAATTTAATAGAATACAATAAACAACCAGTTTTAAATCAATATTCACAGTGAAAATAATAATTCATTAAAAGAGTTAAGTAGAGAATGAAATCTACTATCTTCTATATTTGAATTTAAAAGTTCATCGTCAATATTTTATCCCTGTAACATCAATCAATATACATCATGAATCAAATATTCATCTTTGCACTACAGGCCAAATATATTCATTTGTATCACTTGTTAGTCATGTTCATCTCGACACATGCATATTAGCTTTTTCTGGACAAAGATATTCATCGAAATCATTCATCTTTGCTCTGGAGGCGAAGATATTGATAATATCATCATTTAGGACTGAGGATGATGAAAAATATTTTAAAGAAAACGAATCCAGTGAGACAAAAGAACAAATATTTGGGATTCGTACTTCGATTTATCTATGCTCAAAAATACCCCATAATAAACCATAGTGGAATAAAACTCAAGAATAACGATCAAAATATGGATACAATCAAAGATATGAACCATAATAGACAATCTTGGACACAGAAAAGAAAATTTAATTTTTTCTGTGAATAGTATCATATTAAATGAATAGTCTTAAGTATCGTGAATAGTCTTGCGTCGTGAATAGTAACTCGACACTAAAAGGTAGAAATTCCACTGAGGAAAAAAAAAATATCATAGCCGTGAATAGTACTCGTGAATAGTAACTCATGAATAGTAACCCCAACATGAAAAGATAAAATTTCACAAGAAAAATCTTACGATATTAGGTATAATGATATTGAAAGAAATAATATCATTTATAAAAAGAACATTCCTTACATCGAAAAAATGATTACTTACATTTGAATATCGGATATATATTTGAAAGAAACTTGCAGTATAACAACACTCAAAGTATCAAAATACTCACAAGAATAATTTCGATAATATAGAGAGAAAACTTTGATTACGGTGTGTTTTCAATTCTAACATAAGTACCTATTTATAGGAAAATGCTTAGAACACCAAGCGAGAAAATTTAATAAAATATTAATATATATTAAAATTTTCCCTCGCCCATAGACTTTTGAATTCAAGCATGTTTTTACAACACATGTGGGGCCACCCAATTGTAAAAAAACATTTTATTAAAAAAATAATTAAAACTTCAAAAATTAATTATTTTGGAACTTCAATAATTCATAATAAATAGCTCTTTTATCAGAAAAAATCAAATCTTATCTTCTTCCATAGGAAATTCAATTCTCTACAACTTTGTAAGTTTAAGTTTTTCCAAATTCCAAGCAGAAATTGACCGAAATTCACATACGGACAATTTTGCAAGCTATAATCAAATTCCACCACATGTGTTGTAAACATGCTGAATTCAGAAGTCTAAGTGGGCGTAGGAAAATTTTAATATATATTAATATTTTATCAAATTTTTTGCTTTGGTGTTCTAAGCATTTTCCTATAAATAGGGTGCTTATGTTAGAATTGAAAAACACACCTAAATCTGAAGTTTTCTCTCTTTATATTATTGAGCGTATTCTTGTGAGTATTTTGATACTTTGAGTGTTGCTATACTTGCAAAAGTTTCTTTTTAGTGTTATATCCGATATTCATGTAAGCATCTTTTTGAGGTAAGGATGTTATTTTTTATAAATGATATTATTTTTTCAATATCATTATCTCAAATATTTGTAAGATTTTTTCTTGTGAAATTCTATCTCTTTTTATGGGGGTTACTATTCATGAAGTTACTATTCATGAGTTACTATTCACGAGTTACTATTTGACGAGTTACTATTCATTAAGCATGATGTTTTTTTTTGTGGAATTTTTACCTTTTAGTGTTAGAGTTCTTATTCACGTATGTGTGGCCTTTATTCACGATATTATTAATTATTCACGAATCACGACACTATTAATGAGAAAAAATTAAATTAAATTTTCTTTTTTATGTCTAAGATTGTCTATTATGGTTCCTATCTTTGATTTTATCCAATTTTGATCGTTATTCTGAAGTTTACTCCACCCATGGAATATTATGGGGTATTTTTGAACATGATAAACCAAGTATTTAATCCCAAATATTTGTTCTTTGTCTTTCATTTGATTCATTTTTTTAAAATATTTTTCATCATCCTCTAATCCTAAATGATGATATTACTTAATATCTTCGGGCCCGTAGTGCAAAGATGAATGATTTCTGATGAATATTTTTTACCAGTAGTTTAGATGTACGGTGTATCGAGATGAACACGACCAATAGTGATATATAAAATGAATATCTTTGGCCTGAAGCAAAGATGAATATTTGATTCAAGATGTATATTGATTGATGTTATGGGATGAATATTGACGATAACTTTTTATTCATATATGTAAGATAGTAGATTTCATTCCTCTACTTAACTCTTCTAATAAATTATTATTTTGCATGTAATATTGATTTAAAACTGGTGCTCTATTGTATTCTTTTTAAATTTTTTCCCGCTGAGGACTAATGATAATTTGTTCTATATTATCTTAGTCATAATGTTCTTTACTAGGCTAGTCGAGCTCACCCTTTCCCTTTTGTTCCATTTTTTTTTGTACGGGGTGTGGAAATGGTTCAGTTGTTTTAGTAGTCCTCACTATTTTGTAAAATAAAGTGTATCAATAATTGTAATGAGGACTTATTTGAGTGTGGATATATTTCAGATGATTTCATAGTTTATGGCGACAATTGTATTAATAAAGTCATAGTTGTTTCTGCATCAATGGCATAATTTGGGGCGCCACAAAAATGAATCAAATATCCATATTCCTCGACTACAAATGGAAAGGCGGTGAGTAATCACGGCATTGATTGAACGAGGCGTTTGAAAAATCCAAAAGAAGTTCGAGAGACATTCTCGAACTTGTGAAGAAATTCTCGAGAATGTGTTGAGGCTAAGCACTTTCGGTATATCTTGAGGCTGGTCGAGAATTCTACTCAAATGCATCCATAAATCTGGAACCCTTTCAACCAAGGTTAAAGGTTAGTCTCTTAAGCTAAAATCATTTGATATAAATCAATGCTTAGGTTTCCCTGACCTAGGACTGAGAAACCTTGATGAGATCAACATTGAGCAAACAAAGGAGATTATGGGGTACCAAAGAAACCCCAGTCTAAAGGATATGAAGAAAAAGGAGTTCCCGGAGGAATTCGAGTTCCTTCTTTGAAATAGTAGGAAAATCATACTATCTGAGGACCTTTTACATGACACGGTGCTTGATCAACAACTAAAGATTATGTCTATGATAGTTTAAAGAAGGCGAATCAACTTTGGGGTTATCTTGCTAGATCAAATTTCCAAATGGTTTGGAAAAGGTGAGAGATGAAGAAATCTCTGAGATAAACCCACGACTAAGGTTTTCATGGAAGACCACTTGAGCATTGTAATGAAGAAGAAAGCTAGGAGGAAGAAAGCAAGAATGATGAGGGAGAACCTCTTAATGTTAAAAAAGTAATGTCTCCATAACTATTTGTGAATTGGAAGAAAAACCCCAAGAAGAACAGAAGGCTGACAACTGGGAGTAGTAGTAAGGCCTCTACAAAGAAGAGGAAGGCAAAAGAGGTAGAAAGCTCTGAGTCTGAAGACTCTGCACCAGCATGAATCACATTCACAAGAAAGAAATCCAGGGGTGTGAAGAAAACTGAGACCCCACCAAGAAGTCTCTCCACCAAAGACAAGGTTGAAGAAGAAAGAGTCCTAACTGCTGAAACCACAAAGAGGAGAAGTAACAGATTACTTCAAGGGCCATCCAGCAAGAAAGCTAAGGTGGTAAACAAACCAGCCTCAGTTTCCCAAGATAGTACATCGATGGAGAGGAGAACCCGAGTCGAGAAGAAGCGAAAGAGGCAGCGATCTTAAGATCGAGTCCCCTCAGATAAAATCCAGCAATAAAGGTGAAGCTGAAGTAATGGAAGAAAATGCAGCATCTGCTGATGAACAAGAATGCTCAAGCTCTGTGGCTAACCCTCAGAGCATTCACTCTAGCGATAAAGAGAGGATACAAGCTGACCCAACTCCATCCCCAACTGTAAGTGCTCCAATAAGTCCAGATGATGGATCAAATGATGCTGTTTCTAAAGAAGAAGAACATGCCCTTCATCCTCGAAAGCCCGCGGCTCAAAAGGTGATGAGTCCAAAGAAGAAGGGTTACGCCTTTATTAGTCTTTGAACCTCAAGAAAGTTCGTCTGATGATCCAAAGGCTTTAGAGTCTGAAGAGGAAGAAGAGTCTGAAACTCCTATAGCTGGACTTCCAACAAGAAGGAAGAGCTACAGACTACAAGCCAAATTTGCCTCCAAAAAGAGAAGTGATCACTCCAATGCTGTCATTGAAATAAGTGATGATGAGTTAGTATCACAGGAAGAAAGTGCTGAAAATAGGACCAGTGATGAAAAAGATGAATCAGAGGAAGATCTTGCTGAAGAAGGTTCTGGAAATGAAATGCAACAAGAAGAACTCATTGTTGGAAATGATTAAAATGATTCAGGCTCCAAAAGAGAAGAAATGGAGAGTGATTCCAACCCTGCAAATCAGGAATCAGAGGAACCAGAATTCTATCCTGTCCTCTCTCCAGCAAAAATACAAGGAGAATAGTGGTACAAGTCTCGAATGAACCACCAGAAACACCACCAAAAAGATGGGTGAACTATGGAGATGAACAACTCAAGGTGGTAAGGATGACTACCTTTGATGTAGTTAAAAACTGGAACAACATGGAGCTAGACTGCATGACCATCCTCTATAATCCTGATGATTTGCTGATGAGATGGTTCTTCCAACTGAAAGAGATGGAAGTTACTTCAGCTGGTGCTACTCTCATTTTCCAAGCATGGAGCTGGTGGCACAAAACTTCCCAAGGGTGAAGAAGTTTGCCACCAAAATGATCAAAGACCAGCCCCACTTCAAAGTCTATCGCCATGCTAAAAACCACTATATTCCCTACGATCGTAGAGTGGACTCTCAAGGAAGAAGGATCATGACCAAGGAGATGATCGTAGAGTTTGTTCACTCTACTGCTGATGGTGTTCAAGTTCAATACCAGAAGCCTCCATCAGCCCAAGCACTGCTATCTGACACTCCCTTATCCTCAAATAGCTATTGGTACTCAACGATTATTTAGATTCTGAAAGCTTTCAAAAATCTCTCCAAGTATGAAATCATAGAGTACAATCTGATGCTCAACGGGAGACTGCTTAACCAGATGATCAAGTATCTATGGAGAAGGAGCTGATGAAAAATTCTGGTGAACTAATTGAGAAGATGTCTCTACGTACTGAAGAGTCAAAGAAGCTTACATCAACAGAAGATAACTCAGTTCAAGAGAGACTCCAAGCAACGATGGTTGATGTATCTCTCAAAATCAGAGAAAGAGATCACATCTATCTAAAGGCCATGAATGATCAGAAGGCAGAAGCTCTACGAGCACAGAAGGCCAATAAAGAGAAAATCCAAGTCCTCTCTGACAAGATTAACAACATGAATCAGTCTTTATCAGTGCAACTTGAGCTAGGCCAACAAGAACTTAAGTTTGAAGTTGATAACTCCTCCTACCTGATGAACAGCTTATGTCCAACATGGAACAGCTCTCCCAAATGATTAATGACAAAAAGGGGGAGAAAAAGAGGCATAGAAAGAGGCAGAACAAGAGGCTTTCAAAGAAGAGCAAGAAGAATAGAAGGAAAGGAGAGAAGAAGTCAAAGAAGAAGATAGCAGAAGAAGAGGCAGAGTCATCATCCGAGGGGGAGCCAAAGAATGATGAGCTATGTATCTTTGAAAGGCGAGGGGAGCGGAAGGAGAAGAGAAGTATACATCCGAGGGGGAGCAAAGCAAAGCAGCAAAGTCATCATCCCAAGGGAAGCAGGAGTAAGAAGGTCAAACAGATGAATAGTTGATGAATAGACATCCTGGAAACATACATAGAGCCAAAAGAGGTACATCTTTAACTAGTTAGGTATGTTCTGGATCCAGGATGTAAAATTTCAGTGTATTAAATTCAACATCATTATAAATGACATTCTTGATTATACATTTTAGAAATCTGGTTGCTCCTTTGTATATAAGATTCATTCATAATATGCATATGCACTTATTATTTTTTATCGTAATCAAATAGGGAGATTTTCAGGAATAAGCATGTGAATGTTATTCCTATTTACATATGATTTGATTATGATATATATGAATGAATATGCAAGTATGCTTGCATTAAGAAAAGCTGTAAAGTCCTTTGATAGATAATAGAAACATATGTACAAGGACTTAGAATGAATTGATCAAATGTGTTAGGTTGATCCTACATAAGCAAAACAACTTTGTTAAAGTCCTTAAAAAGAAATGATGTACAAGGACTATAAATATAGAAAGATCAAGCATGTTAGGTTGATCTTATGATGTAATAGATAGGCTTGTCTGATCGTCGAGCACTACACCAGAAATCGTAGTCTGCCAGGAGAGTCGAGGAAAAATCGAGAGCTATCAAGGCAGAATCGTAGTCTGTAAGTTAGTAGATCTCAGAGTTCGTAGACTGCTAGGAGAGACGAGGAAGGATTGTAGTGTGTTGAGTAGAACTTCCTCGTGGTCGTAATCTCTTTGAAGAAGTCGTGTTGAATCGTGAGAGACGGTCTATCTGGCCATAGTAGAGTATCTGTCAAGAAGTCGAGTCGAATTGTAGACTACACTCAGAGTCGTAGAGTCTACTGATCATACTAGGCGCAAAGATTGTAATCGAGCAAGATCAGATGAAGACAAAGGAAGAAATCGTAGAGTGTATAGATTTGATCTTAGAGTCGTAGTGCCTGCACAGCCAAAGCTGAATCGTAGAGTGCAGAACTAAGACCTCAACAGATGTGCTCACAATGCCAAGGCAGAATCTTAGAGCAAATACGATTCTCAATAAATGAGCACTCCCAGAATATCCAAAGGAATGAAGATTCTGGTTAGCACTACAAAGATACATCCCATCCTGAAGGAAACCAGAGAGCACTCAATGAATGGCATGCAAGCTAATAGAAGATTTAAGCACCAACCCAATCAGTATCCAGATTGAGTTGTGAAGCCATTCAGGATGAAGTCTTCCACAAGGAGATCAGAAAAAGACTTGATGAATCGACTAAGGAAAGTCAAGCCAAGTCGATGGTATCAAATGAGGCAGGAAGGCGACAATCTTGGAAGCAACCAGGATCGTAGTGTTTGCCAAATAAAGAAAGAACTGATGAAGTGCATATAGAGACACTGGACAGCTTTTGAAGAACAAGGCTAAAGTGATTAAGCATTGGGTCTGTCCATTAATGATAAGTGAATGGGAGATCACAAAGAAAGAGCGAGCTGGACACGCCACAAATCTGAAGTGTCTTGTGATTCAGAAGGGGCTAGAACAAAAAAGTTAAGTCATCAGTCTCTGAGAGTTGTTAAGGCAAATAGAAGTGTTGAAGCACTACACAGTAGAAGGAAGAGGTGCTCTACATTGAAGATTCAATCAACACTCATCAAGATCGTAGTGTTGTCTCTACCAGTCAACAAGACACTACGATCAGGTCCATGAAGACATGCATCAGAATCGTAGAGTTCGAACAGCTGAAGATTGAAGCATTGGCAACGGTTCATTCTGAAGGTTGATATTTGTACAAGAGCTTATTGATAACATCGATGCAAAAGGACAACCTCTGATCGAGAAATCAGAAGGAGGAAATAAAGTCTTCAACCTGCCCAAGACATTAAAGTGACATCTCTAACGGGGTAGGTAAAACAGTAGACTGCAATGTTAGAAAAAGTATGACATGCCACATCTGCATTCTACACAAAATAACTCGAGATCTGTAAAACATTTCAAAGAGCTTCTAACGGCTACTTCTCAACGGGAAGATTGGGAAGGAGTATAAATAAGCCAGAACTTCAACGATCAAGAATTGTTGATGCTTGCGATGTTGCAGAATCGTTGAGTTGGTTAAAATGCTAACGTTGACTCTACGAGTTCTACTTGAGTTCAAATAAAACAAGTCTCAGTGACAGTGAGACTACGAAGGTGGAAGTGAAGCAACTTTGAAGATGGGCTTGAATAGATCAAAGCTTCACTCAACAAAGATAAGAATTCCCACTGAATTGACATCTAAAGCTGAGAGCCGAGAAGGACAAGAAGATAGCATTCAGAAGAGTGGCAAAGCACAAGGCAGGTCCTAAGAGCCACTTTACGATTCACCATGAACCCAAATCTGAAGTAGAGCAAGTGCAGAACTATGTCTGCCAACATGTTGAGAAGGGTTCAGGAAATGGTGATGGTACACAGCTGACAATACACAAAGATGAGCAAAACGGAAAAAGATCAGCTGCACCAAAGATGATATGATCCAGTCTCAAAGTAGAATGCAAAGAGGACTACACCAAGCTGCTAAGTACAAAAGATGATCAAGCTTAAAGACATCTTAGCAGCTCAGCACCACCACTAACAACAACAACAACAACAAGAAGCCAGGGCCTGAGGGGTCCTTGTCCAGAGGGACTAAATGAGGTTCCAAGCCCGCTGGGCTTGAAGAGTTCCTTGGGAACTAGAGACGTTCCAAGGCTGCTGGCCTTGAAGAGTTCTTAGTGGAATTGGAGTCCAAGGTCACTGGCTTGAAGGAATCTTAGTGATTCAGGGTGCTGCCATTCCTTAGTGGAAATCCTGCTAGTTGAAAGTTGAAGAGTGGATTAGGAGTTTGAGTCTCTAAACCACTTAAAACCCCTTGTGTCTTTTACATTATGTATATTAACTGCTATAACTGCTATGTATGTTTTAACTGCTTACAACTGAATTAACTCTAAGAACAATGTATATATGATTATGAATATATCAATGAAGGGGATCTTTTACTTATTCCGCTATGCTTGAAACGATTCTTATGTTTATCATATGCTAAATTATTAGCAATACAAAATAAACCTAAAATGAAATTTGAAAGTAAAAAGGATCTATTCAACCCCCCTTCTAGATCTATATTGTGCCTACTGGGAACTAACAATTGGTATCAGAGCAGGTTCTTATGCTATATTCTAAAGCTAATCGCTTTGAGTCTGATCCCAGGCACAAATATCGTTCTAAACTTAGTTCAGTAGTAAGTCACTTGTTATATGCAAATGAGCTCACACGTTGGAAATATTATGTACAGGTAAATGTGTATATACACCTGAAGCTGCTCAGATTGGTCCATGCTCTCAAGTATTATATCAACAAGACCAATCCTTGCCTGCAGTCAATCTTGTGGTCTGAACACCAGACGAGATAGCTCAAGAGACATCAACAACAAAGAGTCAAGCATCCTCCAGCCTAAAAGATGAAAAGGCCATACATGCTAAGAAATGCCTATCCAGATAAGAAAGAAGATCTTCTCAAACATGTATGCAGCGACAAGGTGGGTGTAAGCTGTTAGTTTCGATAAGCATAATAATAGATCGAAGGGGGGGGTTGAATAGATCCTTTTTCATTTCAAATACTTTTTTCTTTTATTTTGTATTGCTATTAAATTAGCATATGACAAACATAAGAATCTTTTCAAGTACAACGGAATAAGTAAAAGATCCCCTTCATTGATATATTCATAAATCATACATACATTGTTCGTAGAGTTAGTTCGGTTGTAAGCAGTTAGAATATATATAGTAGTTATAGCAGTTAATAAACATAATGTAAATGACATAATGTAAAAGACACAAGGAGTTTTAAGTGGTTCAGAGACTCAAGCTCCTAATCCACTCTTCTGCTTTCAACTAGTAGGATTTCCACTAAGGAAGGGCAGCACCTTGAATCACTAAGATTCCTTCAAGGACAGCAGCCTTAGGACTTTAGTTCACAAAGAACTCTTCAAGGTTAGCAGCCTTGGAACGTCTCTAGTTCCCTAGGAACTCTTCAAGCCCAGCAGGCTTGTAACTTCATTTAGTCCCTCTGGACAAAGACCCCTCAGGCCCTGGCTTCTTGTTGAGTTGATTGTTTATTTGTTGGAGTTGGTGCAGAGCTGCTAAGATGTCTTTATTCTCTGAACATCTTCTATACTTAGCAGCTTGGCGTGGTCATCCTCGAAGTGCAGTTGAGTGTTGCATGATGCTCAGCTTCTTCAGTTATTTAACCTCCTCTGATGATCCCTTGATGAACTGCCTTGAAGATCATTCCTCTTGATACGTGATGGCTGCACATGATTGGTTTCTAAGATGACCGTATAAGCTCTTACATTAGGTACTTAGAAACTTTCTCATGCTTGCCACCATGATGGCATTTGTGATCTCCCTTCTTGATACTTGATGTCTTCTCATGATGGACATCAAGATGACATGACGCTCTTCTTTCTCTCGGTAGTTCAGAACACTCTTCATGTAGTAGAACTCTCACTTCTACATTGTAGAACTCTCACTTCTACTTCTTTCTTTGTCTGTCTCTAAGTGTTCTTGGTGGATCGTAGAGTGAGCCTTCGGACTCACTATCTCACATAGTTTAGAACAGTCCACCGTTCCTCCAAACTTGGCAACTCCAGGAACCCTAGATCTTTGAAGCTCTTCCTGATTTATACTCCTTCCCAATCCTTCCGTTGGAAAGTAGCTGTTGAAGGCTATTTAGATATTTTCACAGATCTCGAGTTGACTGAGGTAGACTACTGATGTGATAAGTCATACTTTCTCTGACACTGCAGTCTACTGTTTCACTTACCCATCAGAGATGTCACTTTAATGTCTTGGGCAGGTCGAAGACTTTATTTCCTCCTTCTGATTTCTCGATCAGAGGTTGTCCTTTTGCATCGATGCTCTCAATAAGCTTTTGTACAAATATAAACCTTCAGATTGAACCGTTGTCAATGCTTCAATCTTCAGCTATTCGTATTCTATGATTCTGATGAATGTCTTCATGGACCTGATCGTAGTGTTTTGTTGAATGGTAGAGACAACACTACGATCTGGAAGAGTGTTGATTAGATCTTCAATGTGGAACACTTCTTCCTTCTTTGGTGCAGTGCTTCAACACTTCTGTTTGCTTCAACAGTTCTCAGATATTGATGACTTGACTTCTTTGTTCTGGCCCCTTCTGAATAGCAAGACACTTCAGATTTATGGCGTGTCCAGCTCGCTTTCTCCTTGTGATCTCCCATTCACTTATCATCAATGGACTGCCCAAATGCTTAAACACTTTAGCCTTATTCTTCAGAAGCTGTCCAGTATCTTTGTATGTACTTCATCAGTTCTTTCTTTGTTTGGCAAACACTATAATCCTGGTTGCTTCCAAGATCGTTGTCTTCTGTCTGCTTGACAGCTATTGCACTTGCTGACTTTCTTTAGTCAGTTACTGAAGTCTTCTTTTGATCTTCTTGTGGAAGACTTCATCTCGAATTGCTTCATAACTCAATCTTGGTGCTGATTGGGTTGGTGCTTAGATCTTCTATTTGCTTGCATGCCATTCGTTGAGTGCTCTCTGGTT
Organism: Panax quinquefolius; assembly: GCA_020205615.1. Taxonomy (NCBI): domain Eukaryota; kingdom Viridiplantae; phylum Streptophyta; class Magnoliopsida; order Apiales; family Araliaceae; genus Panax; species Panax quinquefolius. The sequence goes on along the minus strand of CM035167.1, from coordinate 93,586,998 downwards.
TCTTTCAGATGGGATGTATCTTTGCAGTGCCAACCAGAGGCTTCATTCCTTTGGATATTCTGGGAGTGCTCATTTATTAAGAATCGTATTTGCTCTACTATTATGCCTTGGCATTGTGAGCACAACGGTTGAGGTCGTAGTTCTGCACTCTACGATTCTGCTTCGGCTGTGCAGACACTACGACTCCGAGATTAGATCTTGACACTCTATGATTTCTGTCTTTATGTTTGATTTCTTCATCTGATCTTGCTCGACTACGATCTCTGCCTCTGGTATGATCAGTAAACCCTACGACTCTGAGTGTAGTCTATGATTCTTGACTTGGCTTTGGCAGATACTCGATCGGCTCGTAGGCAGGCTGTCTCTACGATTCTGAACATGACTTCCTCAGCAGACTACGACCCTGAGGAAGTTCTCCTCGACACACTACGATCCTTCCTCATCTCTCCTGGCAGTCTACGAACTCCGAGATCTACTATCTTGAAGACTACGATTCTGCCTCGATAGCTCTCGAGTTTTTCTAGACTCTCCTGGAAGACTACGATTTCTGGTGCAGTGCTTGACGATCAGGCAAGCCTATCTATTACATCATAAGATCAACCTAACATGCTTGATCTTTCTATGTTTATAGTCCTTGTACATCATTTCTTTTTAAGGACTTTACAAAGCTATTTTGCTTATATAGGATCAACCTAACATATTTGATCAATTCATTCTAAGTCCTTTGTACACATGTTTCTATTATCTATCAAAGGACTTTACAGCTTTTCTTAATGCAAGCATACTTGCATATTCATTCATATATATCATAATCAAATCTTATATAAATAGGAATAACATTCATATGCTTATTCCTGACAATCTCCCCCTATTTGATTATGACAAAAACAATAAGTGCTTATGCATGTTATGAATGAATCTTATATACAGTGAGCAACTGTATTTCTAAAATAGATAATCATGAATGTCATTTATAACGATGTGGAATTTAATACACTAACATATTACATCCTGGATCCATAACATACATAACTAGTTAGAGATGTACCTCTTTTGGCTCCATGTATGTTTCCAGGATGTCTGTTGATTAGCTATTCATCTGTTTGACCTTCTTGCTCCTGCTTCCCTTGGGATGATGACTTTTCTACTTTGCTTTGCTCCCCCTCAGATGTATGCTTCTCTTCTCCTTCTAGCTCCCCCTCAGCTTCAGCATGCATAGGCTCATCATTCCTTGGCTCCCCCTCAGATGATAACTCTTCCTCTTCTTCTGCTATCTTCTTCTTTGACTTCTTCTCTCCTTTACTTCTGCTCTTCTTGCCCTTCTTTGAATGCCTCTTGCTCTGCCTCTTTCTATGCCTCTTTTTCTCCCCCTTTTTGTCATTAATCATTTGGAAGAGCTGCTCCATGTTGGACATAAGCTGCTCCATCAGGTAGGAGGAATTGGCAACTTCAAACTTGAGTTCCTGTTGGCCTAGCTCAAGTTGCACTGAGAAAGACTGCTTCATATTGTCAATCTTGTCAGAGAGGACTTGGATCTGCTCTTCACTGGCCTTCTTCGCTTGTAGTGCATCGCCTTTCCGATCACTCATGACCTTGAGATAGATGTGTTCTCTCTCTTTGAGTTTGAGAGATACATCACCATGTAGTAGTCAATTACATTCGAAATGAATTATCTCCTGCTGTTGTTAGCTTCTTTGACTCTTCAGTGAATAGAGATATTTTCTCAATCAGTTCATCAGAATTTATCATCAGCTCCGTCTCCACAGATATTTGATCATCTGGTTGGGCAGTCTCCTGTTGAGCATCAGATTGAACTCTACGATCTGTATTCTTGGACAGATTTTCGAAGGTGTTGAGAATCTGAAGAATCGTTGAGTTCCAATCATTGGTTGAGGATGAAGGAATGTCTGTCAATAGTGCTTGAGCAGATGGAGGCTTCTTGTATTGATCTTGAACACCATCAGTAGAAGAGTGAACGGACTCTATGATCATCTCCTTTGTTATGATCCTTTTTCCTTAAGAGTCCACTCTACGATCGTAGGGGATATAGTGACTGCCGGCATGTCTGTAGACCTTATAGTGAGGCTGGTTTGTGATCAATTTGGTGGCAAACTTCTTCACCCTTGGGAAGTTTTGTGCTACCTACTTCATGCTTGGAAAATGAGAGTAAGATTCACGATTTTGAAGTAACTTCTATCTCTTTCAATTATGGGCTTTTAGCCACGACATCCATTGGAAGAACCATCTCATTAGCAAATCATCGGGATTCTTTTGAATAAAGATTAAATTTTCTCGAAATATATTTTTTGAATATTATGGTGTGGATTTGATATAATGTTATAGTTGTGGGTAATATTTACAAAATTTTGCAAAATCTGTGATTGAAGTTGTTATATAATATTCGATTGGTGGGGAATATTCGTTTTAACGACTTTTGGGAATATTAAATGCTGGCGATTTGCACAATCATTGGTGGACCCCTAGCGGAATTATTGTCGGATTGAAAGCGACACAAAATACTTTATGAAAATAACGGCGGAAGTTTCTGGAGATTGTTGAAAACACCGGTGTTAAAAAATGCGATGTCTGGCGTGGTTGCGTAGTAGCTGCGGTATTGATTATTGATGCTTACGTGAGAAGTCACTCGGTTATACTCGATTATTGCTATATAATTCTTGCATCATATCTCTCGTATTATTGATTGATTATTGTCGCAGTATCATTTGCATAATATTTTATATTATTAAATCAATAATTGAGGCGACAAAGTTATTCATATTATTATTTGCAATATTGATGATATCAGAAGTTACATCGAGAGAGGTTTGGTCACCTAATTGCGGCATGATAAGGAGAAATCCTTATCGGAAAGCCCCCTCTTTCCTGGGAACGACCTGGTTGTTAAATATTGTGAGTTATAATATTAATGATGAATAAGTTGTGTTGATTAAAAATGAATTTTGATAGTTCCATTGTGTTGGGATTATTAGTGTTAGTGGAAATCGACATCTATTAGATGATAATTGATGTCAGGGGTTATATTGATAAATCGGGTAATTTATCGGATAAATGAGCAATTAATTGCTACTAATTCACATACTTATATAACTATTTGTTCACATGTGTGTACTATTGAATCACATTATTTACTATTAGGGGAGTTGGTGCAAGATTGATAATACTTGCATGACTAAGTTAAAATGGAGGTATAGATGGAGTCTTATCTTTGTAATTGTATTTTTCACATGATTATACTATTGATTCACATGATTGAACTATTGATTCACATTATTTACTATTGGGGGAGGTGGTGCAAGTTTGATAATACTTGCGGGACTAAATTAAAAAAAAAGAAAAGTTGGAGGTATTGTCTTTGTAATTTTTGAGCCCCAAAAGCGTGCGATTATCGAAACTATATTTTCCTATAAATAGAAGCTCATTCTTCCTTCATTTCTCACCAATTCACAAAAGCTTTAGAGCGATTATTATAGAGAGAAATTAGAGAGAGAAAGAAGAAGAAGTCTACTACCTCACTTATTCGAGTATCCAGTTTTTCAAGGTAGGAGTATTATTTCTTTCTTATCCATGAAGAGAACTTACATTATTCCATTCTTTATTATTACATTGGAATAACTTTATATCTCTGAGCTACCCTATACTTGGTGAAATTCTTACATTATTCCATTCTTTATCATTACATTTGGAACATCACATGCGTTTCATGGGACTGGTTCCATTATTTATCATACATTGGAACATCACATATGTTGTGCGTTCTGTGGGACTGGTTCCATTCTTTATTATTACATTGGAATATCACATGCATGCGTTTTCTGTGGGACTTGATTAAAATCTTTATTATTACATTGGAATATCACATGCACATTTTTTCTGTGGGACTGATTAGATTATTTATTATTACATTGGAATAACTTTGCTGTATGCGATCTATCGCATGCTGGTGATTTCTTTTGTTATTCCATTCCTTGTTATACTCGGTTGGTTAAAGTTTTGACTTCTATACTCCATGAAATTAGTGGAATATCCTTGATATTTGCGCTTCATCGATATCTTTTCATGGAAATATTCTTACGAGCATTCTTGAATTTTACTCTACAAAGCGATATCGTGTTGACAATTTGGACGTTATTAGTTCTGGATAAATTAATTCTTGAACTTGTTTTATTGAATTCTTATATCATTGTCATCATCCTCGTATTTATATTTTTTTGAAAGTCATAAATACGTGGCTTTTGTAGTGCATAGATGGACTTGGTATGATTATGACCGAGGGATTATTGGTGTAATCATGGTAGTAATGTTACAAATGATGTGGTAAAAGTCCTCATTTGGCCCGTAGTGCATTGATGGGCCGAGTTGTTGGCATGATCATGACCATTAATGAATACAAATATTCTTGGCGTAGTGCATGGATAATTGTGGTCGTGATACTAAAGAATATCCTTGGTAGTAGTGCGGGGTGATTCGATGATGTGGATTATTTATTAAATTTGAGTCGGTGATAAAAGTGATGAAAAACCTTTTAAATCATAAAAGATAGTAGATTTTATTCTCTACTTGACTCTTTTAATGGATTGCTTGTTCATTTATGATTAAACTTGATGGTTGTTATATTATATCGGTTTAACAACTTTGTTGAAGGCTAACGATAATATATTACGCATTATCTTAGTCATAATATTTCCTCTTGGGCTAGTTGAGCTCACCCTTTTACTTTCATTGTTCTCTTGAGGAAATGAGAGCGTGGCGAGGGACTAGTCGGGGAGCGGGTGTGCGGACGAGATGATAGCATTAGTAGTCCTCACTATTCGGTGAAATAGTGGGAAAATAAATGTAATAATATTGAATTTGAGTTTGTATATTGTACAAGCGACAATATTTGTATTAAAACTCACGACTTATGTTTTTTTGTCGTACTTTTTGCGACAGTTGTATAATTAAGTTGTATTTGTATTTTGTACCATGTATTTGGCGACTCGAGAATAGGTGATGTATACTATTTTGGGGGCGTCGCGGTTAAGTATCAAAGCTTAGGGATATGATCCACTGGCTAAGATGTGAGACTAGAACTAGGAGGGAGAGGCGGGGAATTCCTTGCTAGTATGACCTACCTAAATTTTTTTGGTATTTAATTGGTTGGTCGGAGTATAGAGATAATATGTTGCATGTCAATTAACCCTTGTTTTGTGGCGGTATTTGAAAATGGCATCAGAGAATATTGAGAATATGATGGGCACAAGGAGGCCAGTTGAGTCTCCACGGATCAACAATCGAGAATAATGTGCATCGAGGAAGGCGACAATCCTCATCAACAACAACAACCTTGACAAATGATGAGCGATGGAATGTTGGAGGCTTTATCTGATTCATGCGACATCGGTGAGAAGCGGCTCATTTCAAAATCACGGTGGAAACACTTTGGAAACTCTCGAGCGGTCACCAGCTAAGCGATTCGATTTGGGACCACAGGAGTTTATTGGAGAGCAAAACCACTTAAAAGGCGGAAGCGTGGATAAAGCGAGATCACAAGATATTTGATGTCTTGGGATGCTCAGAGAGAGCAAAAGGTTCCCTTCGCCACCTTCGTATTGCGTGAAAGGCGGATTCTTGGTGGGAATCGTAAAAGCGTACCGACTGGCCTTTTCGAGATGTCTTGGGAGAAGTTCGAGAGCTATTCAACGACAAGTACTTTCGAAAGTATTCGTCACATGAAAGAGGTGGAGTTTATCAAGTTGGAGCAAAACAATATGGCCGTGTCATGATCTGAGGCTAAATTTGCGGAGTTATCGGTTTGCATCCCATTTGGTCGATAATGAGGAGCGAATGACACGAATGTTTTTAAGAGGTTTGAAAGCAGGAATCGTCGATATCTTATTTCTCATAAAGCGTGTTTGTACTCGGATGTTGTAAATAGGGCTCGATTATTGGAGTAGCGATAGCGAGTCAATATGACGAGAAAGCGGTAGCGGCGACATGAAAATACCGGTGGTATCGATCGTGAGCGGTGACAACAAGCGTGGAGGAATCAACATGCGAAATGGTGGTAACACTTGGTGGTAATCATGGCGAAGCGGTAAAATGGATATTTCAAGAAAAGGAGATTCAATGATGATGGAAAGGCGTCGGCACCGACAATAGTGGTTAAGGAAGGAGAAGCGACCACCTATATATGCTTCAAATGCGGAGGGAGGACATATCGGTCAAGCTGCTGCGATGCCATCAAAGCGTGTTATAATTGTGGAAGAAGGTCACTGCCGATTTTGTCGTTCACCAGAAGACAAGTTCAGCTAGGATGGGCCAAAAAAAGTAGTCGAGAAAAGTCAAAGCCGGTGGTCTGAGGAGAGCATTTGTTGTGACCTCCCGAAAGCAAGGAACGACGACGAGGTCATCGCGGGTAAGCTTATCATAAACTCTAGCGAAGTCATACCTTATTTGATACGGTTCTACCCATTTCTTTTATTTCTCTACTTGCGCTCAGCGATTAAATTTGACTCAGGAGAAATTAGACTTTGACTTATCTGTTGAAACTCCGTTGGGAGAAACCTTCATTACATCCTTTGTTTATAAGTCTTGTTTGGTTCAAATTGGTACCCTCACATTACTGTCGATCTTATTTCATTGAAAATACTTGCATTTGGCGTGATTACAGGGATTGATTGGTTAACTACTCATCATGCAAAAATTGATTATTTTCGTAAGGTTGTTAGTTTTCATATTCTAACTTGACCTATTATGCGAATTCAAACAACTAAACCATTAAAATCAATCGATGTCATTTTAAGCCATAAAAGCTATTCGTTTATTGAAAAAGCGGATGTCAAGCTTTCTTAGCTCATATCGCGGATCTAAACAAAAATCGTCGAGTTTTGAATGATATTTATTGTTAATAAATTTCTGGCGTATTCCCGAAGAACTTCTACGGCTACCCCAGGCGTGAAATTGAATTTTGTATCGACCTTGAACGGTACAAAACCCATTTTCAAAAGCCCATGTCGAATAGCTCTATTGAACTTGAGGAGTTAAAGACCCGATTTGCGAGGAATTGTTAGACATTGGTTTCATTCGTCTAGTCGTCTCCTTGGGGTGCTCTGTTCTATTCGTGAAGAAGAAAGATGGGAGTATCGACTTTGTATTGATTATCGGGAGTTGAATCATGTCACCATCAAAAATAGGTACCCATTACCCGTATTGATGACTGTTTGACCCGATTGCAAGCGCAAATTCTTTTCAAAGATTGATCTTCGTTCGAGGATATCATCGATTGAAGATTAGAGCAGATGACATTCAAAGGCGGCTTCGAGAACTCGATGCGGGCATTATGAATTCCTAGTCGTGTCCTTTGGATTGACTAATGCTCCTCTTTGCCTTCATGGATATGATGAGCCAAGTATTGAGGAATATTTGGATCATTTTGTGGTCGTCTTTATTGATGACATCCTCATATATTCAAAAAGAAGTGAAGATCGTGAAAGCAACACTTGAAGCGATACTCAAAGCCCGTGAAAACAAGCTATATGCCAAGTTGAAGAAATCACGAGTTACGGCTTGAGGAAGTTGCATTCCTTGGGCACGTGATATCAAATCATGGGATATCTGTTGACGCAAAGATTGAAAGCAATTCAAAAGTGGGAGCAACCTAAATCGATTAATAGAAATCGTAGCTTTCTCGCTTATTTGGTTATTATCGGAGATTCGTAGAAGGGTTTTCTCGAATCGCTCTCCCATAACTTCGGTGACTCGAAAAGATACAAAATTCGGTTGGGCGTGGAATGTGAGAAGAGTTTTCAAGAACTTCGAGAGGAGACTCATTTAGCACACATTACGACAATACCATCGGCTCGGAGGATTTGTCATCTCTGATGATGCTTGGGAAAAGGGTTAGGATGTGTTCTCATGCTGACATGGGAAAGTCATAGCTTTATGCCTCGCGACAACTCAAAAGAATATGAGAGGAATTATCCTACTCATGATCTAGAGTTAGCATTTATCGTTTTTGCGCTTAAAATTTGGAGGCATTACTTGTATGGGGAGAAAGTGGAGATCTATCACGGATCATAAAAGCCTCGAATATTTCTTCACTCAAAAGGAACTCGACATGCGGCAGCGGCGTTGGCTCGAAGCTATTGAAAGATTATGATCATACTATTGATACCATCTGGAAAAGCGAGCGTAGTAGGTGATGATCTGTTGAGTAGAAGATCATATGCGAATGCGAGTGTAATATTGTCGTATGAGGCCCATTTTGTATGACTTGCAAAGGATGGAGTTAGAGATAAAGACTCGAGGGACCCATGTGATGATGGCGAATATCTGAGTAGAAGCAGACTTTAATCGATAAAGTTAAAATTTGCTCGAGCTCTGAGGACACGGAGGTGATCGTATGAGGAAGAAATCAAGAAGGTCTTTATCTTAGGAGCAAGAATCGATGAAGAAGGAATACTTGAGTCGACTCGGACTTTGTGTTCTAATGACCACGATTTAAAGTATAAAATCATGATGGAGCGCACTGACACACCATTTTTGCAATCCATCTGGGAGTACCAAAATGTATCGTGATCTTGACATACATTTTGGTGGGAGCAATGAAGAGAGAGAGCGAGAATTTATCTCGAGGTGTTTAACTTGTCAGCGAGTCGGTAGACATCAAGTACCAAAAGGTCCATTGCAACCACTTGAAATTCTAGAATGGAAGTGGGAACACATTACCATGGATTTAGATTCTTGGTCTTCCCAAAGGTTTCTCAAGGCGTAGATCTGATTTGGGTCATTGTTGATAGATTGACCAAGTCTGCTCATTTCTACCTATCTGAGAAACTTATACACTTGAGCGTCTTGCTCGTATGTACATAAGCGAGATTGTAAACTGCATGGTATGCGGTATCCATAGTTTACGATCGAGACCAAGATTCACTTCAAGATTTTGGGTTAGTTTGCAAAAAGCTATGGAGCGCAGTTCTGATTTAGCTTCGGCATATCATCCTCGAGGCGGACAGGCGATCGGAGAGGACCATTCAAACTCTTGAAGATCTATTAAGACTCTGTGTCCTTGACTTGAGGAAGTTGGGATAAGTTCTACCATTGGTGGAGTTTTCCTACAACAGCAGTTATCAAGCAAGCAAGTATTGGCATGGCTCCATTTGAGGCGTTGTATGGAAGAAAGTGTCGTTCTCGGTATCTTTGGGATGAGGTGGGTGAAGCAGCGTTGTTGGGGCCGGAGTTGATGCGTATGACTACGGAAAAGATTCAAACGATCAAAACAGCGTATAAAAACCTCACAAGATCGACAAAAGAGTTATCTTGATCTTCATCGAAAGGGCGTGGAATTTGATATTGGAGATCGTGTGTTATTACGTGTTGCTCCATGGAAGGAGTTCTGAGATTTGGAAAGAGAGGAAAGCTCGACCCTCGATTCATTGGCCCATTTTAATCCTCGATCGAGTAGGAAGCGTGGCGTATAGACTAAACTTTTGCGCCGTGTATGTCTCGTGTTCATAGCGTTTTTCACATATCTATGTTACGTAAATATGTGAAAGACCGAACCACATTATTGAATTAGAACCGGACGAGATAGAGGAAGATTTAGCGTATGAAGAGTTACTGTTAAAATCTTGGATAAAAAGGATCATATTCTACGCTCGAGGTTATACCTCAAGTCGAAAGTTTTGTGGAGAAACCACGATGTGGAAGAAATGACACGGGAGTTAGAATCGAGATGAAATCAAGATATCTACTTACCTCTTGACATACAGTCGCACCCTAATTTTGAGGATGAAATTTCATAAGAAGGGAGGTTGTAAGACCCTGACTTTTGAATAAAGATTAAATTTTCTCGAAATATATTTTTGAATATTATGGTGTGGATTTGATATAATGTTATAGTTGTGGGTAATATTTACAAATTTTGCAAAAATCACATGAGTTGTTATATAATATTTGATTGGTGGGGAATATTCGTTTTAACGGGGAATATTAAATGCAACAAACCACAATCATTGGTGGACCCCCCAGCGGAATTATTGTCGGATTGAAAAGCAAAAAATACTTTATGAAAATAACGGCGGAAGTTTCTGATTAAGCTGTTGAAACACCGGTGTTAAAAAATGCGATGTCTGGCGTGGTTGCGTAGTAGCACTACGGTATTGATTATTGATCTTACGTGTGAAGTCACTCGGTTATACTCGATTATTCTACTACGATAATTTTTTGCATCATATCTCTCGTATTATTGATTCAATTATTGTCACGAGTATCATTTGCATAATATTTTATATTATTAAATCGATAATTGAGGCGACAAAGTTATTCATATTATTATTTGCAATATTGTGATGTCAGAAGTTACATCGAGGAGAGGTTTGGTCACTAATTAATTGCGCTTGATAAGGAGAAATCCTTATCGGAAAGCCCCTCTTTCTTGAGGAGCGATTTGGTTGTTAAATATTGTGAGTTATAATATTAATGATGAATAAGTTGTGTTGATTAAAAATGAATTTTGATAGTTCCATTGTGTTGGGATTATTAGTGTTAGTGGAAATCGACATCTATTAGATGATAATTGATGTCTAGGGGTTATATTGATAAATCGGGTAATTTATCGGATAAATGAGCAATTAATTGCTACTAATTCACATACTTATATAACTATTTGTTCACATGTGTGTACTATTGAATCACATTATTTACTATTAGGGGGAGTTGGTGCAAGATTGATAATACTTACTTGCATGAAAGTTAAAAATGGAGGTATAGATGGAGAGTCTTATCTTTGTAATTCAGTATTTTTCACATGATTATACTATTGATTCACATGATTGAACTATTGATTCACATTATTTACTATTAGGGGAGGTGGTGCAAGTTTGATAATACTTGCGAGGACTAAATTAAAAATGAAAGAAAAGTTGGAGGTATTGTCTTTGTAATTTTTGAGCCCCAAAGCGTCTGATTATCGAAACTATATTTTCCTATAAATAGAAGCTCATTCTTCCTTCATTTCTCACCGATTCACAAAAGCTTTAGGCGATTATTATAGAGAAATTATAGAGAGAAAGAAGAAGAGAAAGTACGCTACCTCTTTATTCGAGTATCCGGTTTTTCCAAGGTAGGGAGTATTATTTCTTTCTTATCCATGAAGAGAACTTACATTATTCCATTCTTTATTATTCTATTGGAATAACTTTTGTATCTGTGAGCTACCTATACTTGGTGAAATTCTTACATTATTCCATTCTTTATCATTACATTTGGAACATCACATGCATGCGTTTTCGTGGGACTTGGTTCCATATTTATTATCTGTTGGAACATCACATGCATGCGTTACATGGACACGTTTAATTCTTTATTATTACATTGGAATATCATCATGCGTTTCTGTAGGACTGATTCGTCTTTATTACATTGGAATATCACATCATGCATTTGGAATAATTATTATTATTACATTGGAATAACTTTTGCTATGCGATCTATCGCGTACTGGTGATTTCTTTTGTTATTCCATTCTTTATTATACTCGGTTGGTTAAAGTTTTGACTTTATACTCCATGAAATTAGTGGAATATCCTTGATATTTGCGCTTCATCGATATCTTTTCATGGAAATATTCTTACGAGCATTCTTGAATTTTACTCTACAAGCGATGTATCATGTTGACAATTTGGACGTTATTAGTTCTGGATAAATTAATTCTTGAACTTGTTTTATTGAATTCTTATATCATTGTCATCATCCTCATGTTTTATATTTTTTTGAAAGTCATACGTGGCTTTTGTAGTGCATAGATGGACTTGGTATGATTATGACCGAGGATTATTGATTGTAATCATGGTAGTAATGTTACAAATGATGTGGTAAAAGTCCTCATTGGCGTAGTGCATTGATGGGACGAGTTGTTGGCATGATCATGACCATTAATGAATACCACAAATATTCTTGGCCCGTAGTGCATGGATAATTGTGGTCGTGATCTTAAAGAATATCCTTGGTAGTAGTGCGAGGGGTGATTCGATGATGTGGATTATTTATTAAAATTTGAGTCCCAATGATAAAAGTGATGAAAAACCTTTTAAATCATAAAAGATAGTAGATTTTATTCTCTACTTGACTCTTTTAATGGATTGCTTATTCATTATGATTAAACTTGATGGTTGTTATATTATATCGTTTTTAACCTTTGTTGAAAGGCTAACGATAATATATTTTTGCATTATCTTAGTCGTAATATTTCCTCTTGGGCTAGTTGAGCTCACCCTTTTACTTTCATTGTTCTCTTGAGGAAATGAGAGCGTAGCGAGGGACTAGTCGGAGAGCGGGTAGCGGACGGATGATAGCATTAGTAGTCCTCACTATTTAGTGAAATAGTGGGAAAATAAATGTAATAATATTGAATTTGAGTTTGTATATTATCAGGCGACAATATTTGTATTAAAACTCTTACGACTTATGTTTTTTTTGGCGTACTTTGCTTTTGCGTCGCACAGTTGTATAATTAAGTTGTATTTGAACTCTTATTACGTACCATGTATTTGGCGACTTCGAGAATAGGTGATGTATACATTTTGGTTTTTCGATAGTCGGGGACTTTTTCTTCTTTATCCTTGTCTTTGGTGGAGAGACTTCTTGGTGGGGCCTTGGTTTTCTTCACACCTCTGGATTTCTTCTTGGCTGGTGTGGTTGTTGCTTGTGCAGAGTCATTAGACTCAGAGCTTTCAACTTCTTATGCCTTCATCTTCTTTGTAGAGGCCTTGCTACTGCTCCCAGTTGTCAGTCTTTTGTTCTCCTTGGGAAATAGTTATGGAGACATCACTTTTTGAACATTCAGAGGCTCTCCTTCATCATCCTTGATCTTGCCTCCCAGCTTCTTCTTCATTACAATGCTCAGCAGTCTTCCATGAAACACCTTTGTCAGAGGTTTTTCTGTTGACTTCTTTAGCTCAGCCTTTTCTACCCATTTGGAGATCTGATCAAACAAGATAGCTCTAAAGTTGACTCGCTTCTTCAGAACTATTGCAGACATAATCTTTAACTGCTGATCAAGCACATTATCATGTGCAGTATCCTTGCACAATATACATTTGCCCACTATATCTGCAAGGAACTCAAACTCCTCTAGAAACTCCTTCTTCATGTCCTTCAGACTAAGGTTTTTTGGTACCCCATGATCTCCTTTACTTGTTCCGTATCGATATCTTCAAGGCTCTTCAGTCCTTGGTCAGGAAAACCTAAGCATTGATTGAGGTCAGAAAATTTCAGTTTTAGAGACTAACCTTTGACCTTGGTAGAAAGGGTTCCAAAATTTATGGAAGCATTTGAGTAGAACTCTTTAACCAGGTCAACATATACTCGAGTGCTTGACTCAAGACATTCTGAGAATCCAGCTTTCTTTACAAGTTCGAGAATGTCTCTGAACTTCTTTTCGGATTTCTCAAACGACTTGGTTCTGAGCTGAATGCCAGTGATAACTCGCTAATATTCCATTTGAATAGTTTGAGGAATATGGGTATATGATTCAGAGGATTATATGAGGGCTGACTGATTGTGATTTGGGCAAGGATCTAGAAGGTTAATTGATTTTGGCTTTTGAGAGGATTCTAGGGTTTGAAAAATGGGAGGGAAAAAGGTTCGATGGTTTCTGATAACTGTTTGCAGATTTTGAATTTATCTTAATGATAGTTCCTTCTAACTCTGCATAATCAGTGAGGTGTCAACCAACCATTTGTCAACCAACCATTGGTTGCACGAAGTCCAGTAATGAGCTGTAACTCCCCCATAACTTTTCAGTTAGATATTTCCTTTAGGAGAGTAGACGTTTAGTTGACATGGATTGACCGTTGACCTTTTGGTTCGTAGAGTAGCATGGTAAGACAGCTATGGACTTTAAGTTTTCTTCTGTTGACTCAACGATCAACTATTGTGAGATATTGCAGTGGGTGGTTTTTGACCTCAATCCTCATTCTGAAACTGCATATCTTGACCACTGATATATCCGAACTTATCTCTTCATAATCTGAATGGTTGAGCAATTGTCCCATTTTTGAAGCTCCTCATGAACTGGAGTATACTCTGGTAGGGCTGCGATCGTCGAGTCTGCTTCTACGATCGCTGAGGTTACACTACGATAGTTGAAGTTACATTACGATCGTTAAGTTCTCTCAAACTCTACTCTGCGATCGTTGACTGTCTTGGTCCTTGAGATGAATTTGATCAAGCAATTCTTCTGGGTTAAGGTAGCTCAGGAAGGGCGAACCTCTTAGAGTGAGCTAAGGGCTTTCCAGATGAAGTACCTTAGGAGTTATTTACACTGACATCTCTTTTGACCTTTTCTGTTGGGGAGGTCCTCTACCAACTTTGGACAATTATAGTTGCTGTAATCGTGGTGTCCTCCTACTTCTACACTACGATCAGATGTTTGATCGTAGGCATTCCACGATTTTGAGTTGGGTGGCTGATAGGTTATCAGTAGTACGTTTTGAGACATTCCTACTGACTATGGATCTTTATTTGGTTCATCAGCCACAAAGTTTTGAGACTCTGTAGCTGGTACATTGCTTCATGGTATGTCTCAATGTTGTGGTTTCTCAACAGATCACTACTCCCCATGGTTGATGTTGTCTTCCCAGATAGATGTGATTCCCTTTACTTTAGGTTCATTTGAAGGCAGCCTCGCATATCTCCTTCTGACTGGAATCACAATTATCACTTAGATCTCCTTGTATCGTAGGCATGGATATTTTCAGGACTGATCACTCTACGATCTTTTGACAGCACTACGAACGTAGTCTTCTTTGACAATCTTGTGCGTGTGAAGTTCTTCTCCTATAATGAGTTCCTCTTTGACTGATGCTCGATGATCCTCTGATGTGAGCTTCTTTGAGGATTCTTCAAATATAGCATGCTTTACCTGATTTGAGTATATAAGACCCTTTTCATCTTTGGCTGCATGGTCTGCTTCCATATACAGATTAGCATCCATGTGAGCTTCATTCAGGTTAGCTTAGTGGGTCTTCGAGGATGGGATTGGACATATAGGAATTTTATCAGGATCATCTACGAGCAGGTCCTTAGCCGCCTTCTATTTGGTTGAGTCTTCTCGTGTCAAGTCTTCGCTTCAAACATTCCTTAGTGTGGTCGAGATTGGACCAAGTACACTGCAGTTAAATACATTTCTATTTTGGTACCCATAATTAAATGGGTCCTGCTTAGGTTAGTTTTCTAAACCCATATTCCTCATATTTGGATAATCATCACATTTATCACCAATGATCCATATTCATGCATGCAACTAGTTTTTGATAACACATTTTGAGAGATACGATGATGGTGAGTGTGTGTAAGTTTCGTCATTTTAAAAACACACTCTTTTTCTTTGATGGTTTCATCATTTGCAGGGTTATGTTCACAAGGTTTAAGTGTTCATAGAGTGAGAATATACTCTACGATTTAGATGTATCTGGTTGATTCATGGAGGTGATCAGTTTCTATCAATCATCAAGGTACTCTTGTAGAACTGATCATTCTTTGTGTGTTGTCAAACACTTAGAACATAGGTTTGTACATACATACCAACCCACTAGCAAAGATTACTTCATATAAAATTAATTTATCCTGTGATGCTCTTATGACCCATTTCAAATTTCCTTCAAGACGTCATCTTCAACCTAAAATTTGGATGGAGAGAAAGTTTATAAGCATTTGAGTTTCCGACCTCAAGGTACTTTCTCTCTTCACCTTGTTAAGGAGATTATGACTCCTTGAAAGAGTACTGTTATAGTTTATAAGGAGGTTCATTCATGATGTACACATTTATAATAGTGAGGAACCGTATCTTTTTACTGTCGATTTCTTAACAGTCATTTATATTTAATATACTGAGTTTAGGCATTGATGTGCATAGCTTCACATTTGCTCCTAACAGCTTATTGCTCTTGTTGGCCTTTAAGCAATCAGTCATGGTCTTGAAGATGCAGCCTGAGAATCTCAGCATCTTTAGTTCTTTGACATCCTTCAGCTCACAAAGTTTGCACCCAGTTGCTGGTTGGCCAGACACATATTTGAGAAGAACTTCTTTCTTCTCTGGATAAGCATTTCTTAGTATGTATGGCCTTTTCATCTTTCAAGCTGGTGGATGCTTGACTCTGTGTTATTGATGTCTCTTGGGCTATCTCGTCTGGTCTTCAGACTACAAGATTGACTGCAGGCAAGGATTGGTCTTGTTGATATAATATTTGAGAACATGGACCAATCTGAGCAGCTTCAGGTGTATATACACATTTACCTGTACACAATATTTCCAAAGTGTGAGCTCATCTGCATATAACAAGTGACTTACTACTAAACGAAGTTTAGAACAATGTTTGTGCCTGGGATCAGACTTAAAGCGATTAGCTTTTGAATACAGCATGAGAACCTACTTTGATACCAATTGTTAGTTCCCAGTAGTTACAATAGATCTAGAAGGGGGGGGGGTTGAATAGATCCTTTTTCATTTCAAATACTTTTCTCTTTTATTTTGTATTGCTATTAAATTAGCATGTGACAAACATAAGAATCTTTTCAAGCACATCGGAATAAGTAAAAGATCCCCTTCATTGATATATTCATAATTATACATACATTGTTCGTAGAGTTAGTTCGGTTGTAAGCAGTTAGAACATACATAGCAGTTATAGCAGTTAATAGACATAATGTAAAAGATACAAGGGGTTTTAAGTAGTTCGAGACTCAAGCTCCTAATCCACTCTTACGCTTTCAACTAGCGAGATTTCCACCAAGGAAGCGGCACCACGAATCACTAAGATTCCTTGAGGCCGCTGACCTTGGGACTTTAGTTCACTAAGAACTCTTGAGGCCATGTAGCCTTGGAATGTCTCTAGTTCCCTAGGAACTCTTCAAGCCCGGCTGTGCTTGGAACTTCATTTAGTCCCTCCAGGACAAGGACCCTCGAATACTCGCTTCTTGTTGAGTTGATTGTTTGTTTGTTGGAGTTGGTGCTGAGCTGCTAAGATGTCTTTATGCTCTGAACATCTTCTGTACTTAGCAGCTTGGCGTGATCATCCCCGAAGTGCAGTTGAGTGTTGTATGATTCTCAGCTTCTTCAGTTACTCAACCTCCTCTGATGATCCCTTGATGAACTGCCTTGAAGATCATTCCTCTTGATACGTGATGGCTACATATGATTGGTTTCTAAGATGACTGTAAGCTCTTCTGCTAGGTACTTAGAAACTTTCTCATGCTTGCTACCATGATGGCGTTTGTGATGTCCCTTCTTGATACTTGATGTCTTCTCATGATGGACTTGCTAAGATGACTGTAAGCTCTTCTCTATGGTACTTAGAGTCTTCCCATGATGGACATCAAGATGACATGACGCTCTTCTTTCTCTCGGCAGTTCAGAACACTCTTTATGTAGTAGAACTCTCACTTCTAAATTATAGAACTCTCACTTTTACTTCTTTCTTTGTATGTCTCTAAGTGTTCTTGGTGGATCGTAGAGTGAGCCTTCGAACTCACTATCTCACATGGTTTAGAACAGTCCACCGTTCCTCCAAGCTTGGCAACTCCAGCAACCCTAGATCTTTGAAGCTCTTCCTGATTTATACTCCTTCCCAATCCTTCCGTTTGAAAGTAGCCGTTGAAGGCTATTCAGATATCTTCACAGATCTCGAGTTGACTGAGGTAGACTGCTGATGTGACAAGTCATACTTTCTCTGACACTGCAGTCTACTGTTTCACCTACCCATCAGAGATGTCACTTTAATGTCTTGGGCAGGTCGAAGACTTTATTTCTTCCTTTTGATTTCTCGATCAGAGGTTGTCCTTTTGCATCGATGCTCTCAATAAACTTTTGTACAAATATCAACCTTCAGATTGAACCGTTGTCAATGCTTCAATCTTCAGCCATTTGTACTCTACGATTCTGATGCATGTCTTCATAGACCTGATCGTAGTGTCTTGTTGACTGGTAGAGACAACACTACGATCTGGAAGAGTGTTGATTGGATCTTCAATGTAGAACACTTCTTCCTTCTTTTAGCAAAGGTCTCAACACTTCGTTTGCCTCAGCGGTTCTCGAGATCTTGATGACTTGACTTCTTTGTTCTGCCCCCTTCTGAATAGCAAGACACTTCAGATTTGTGGCGCGTCCAGCTCGCTTTCTCCTTGTGATCTCCCGTTCACTTATCATCAATGGACTGACCCGATGCTTAATCACTTTAGCCTTGTTCTTCAGAAGTTATCTAGTATCTTTGTATGTACTTCATCAGTTCTTTCTTTGTTTGGCAAACACTATAATCCTGGTTGCTTCCAAGATCGTTGTCTTACATGCGCTTTGATACTCATCGCACTTCACGACTTTCTTTAGTCGATTCTTGAAGTCTTCTTTTGATCTTCTTGTGGAAGACTTCATCTCGAATTGCTTCATAACTCAATCTTGGTGCTGATTGGGTTGGTGCTTAGATCTTCTATTTGCTTGCATGCCATTCGTTGAGTGCTCTCTGGTTTCTTTCAGATGGGATGTATCTTTGCAGTGCCAACCAGAGGCTTCATTCCTTTGGATATTCTGGGAGTGCTCATTTATTAAGAATCGTATTTGCTCTACTATTATGCCTTGGCATTGTGAGCACAACGGTTGAGGTCGTAGTTCTGCACTCTACGATTCTGCTTCGGCTGTGCAGACACTACGACTCCGAGATTAGATCTTGACACTCTATGATTTCTGTCTTTATGTTTGATTTCTTCATCTGATCTTGCTCGACTACGATCTCTGCCTCTGGTATGATCAGTAAACCCTACGACTCTGAGTGTAGTCTACGATTCTTGACTTGGCTTTGGCAGTTACTCGATCGGCTCGTAGGCAGACTGTCTCTACGATTCTGAACATGGCTTCCTCAGCAGACTACGACCCTAAAGAAGTTCTCGTTGACACACTACGATCTTTCCTCGTCTCTCCTGGCAGTCTACGAACTCCGAGATCTACTATCTTGCAGACTACGATTCTGCCTCGATAGCTCTCGAGTTTTCCTTGACTATCCTGGCATACTATGATTTTTGGTGCAGTGCTCGACGATCAGACAAGCCTATCTATTACATCATTAGATCAACCTAACATGCTTGATCTTTCTATGTTTATAGACCTTGTACATCATTTCTTTTTAAGGACTTTACAAAGCTGTTTTGCTTATGTAGGATCAACCTAACATATTTGATCAATTCATTCTAAGTCGTTTGTACACATGTTTCTATTATCTATCAAAGGACTTTACAACTTTTAATAATGCAAGCATACTTGCATATTCATTCATATATATCATAATCAAATCTTATATAAATAGGAATAACATTCACATGCTTATTCCTGACACAAACTTTATGAATTGAAGGATGTCAAAGAACTAAAGATGCTGAGATTCTCCTAGCCTGCATCTTCAAGACCACGACTGATTGATTAAAGGCCAACAAGAGCAACAAGCTGTCAGCGGAAAATGTGAAGCTATGCACATCAATGCCTAAACACAGTATATTAAAGATAAATGACTGTTAAGAAACTGATAATAAAAAAGTACGGTTCCTCGCTATGATAAATGTGCACATCATGAATGCACCTCCTTACGAACTATAACAGTATTCTGTCAAGGAGTCATAATCTACCTAAAAAGGTGAAGAGAGAAAGTACCCTAAGGGTGGAAACTAAATTGTCTATAAACTTTATCTCCATCCAAGTTTTAGGCTGAAGATGACATCTTGAAAGAAATTTGAAATGGGTCATAAGAGCATCACATAACAAATTAATTTTATGTGAAGTAATCTTTGATAGTGGGTTGGTATGTATGTACAAACCTATGTTCTAAGTGTTTGACAACACATAGAGAATGATCAGTTCTACAAGAGTATCTTGATGATTGATAGAAACTGATCACCTCCATGAATCAACCAGATACATTTAAATTGTAGAGTTGATTCTCGAAATATATTTTTGAATAATATGGTGTGGATTTGATATAATGTTATAGTTGTGGATAATATTTATAAATTTTATAAAGTAAGCAAGTGGTTATATAATATTCGATTGGTGGGGAATATTCGTTTTTAAGGGGAATATTAAATGCGAGGGCACAATCATTAGTGGACCCACAACGAACGAAAGTATTGTCGTAGTTAGAAAATGACATAATTATCTTTTTATAAAAATAACGGTGAAAGTTTTACCATTAAAACGTTAAACTACCCGATGGTTAAAGTATGCGATAATACTGGCGTGGTTGCATAGTAAGAGCGCGGTATTGATTATTGATGCTTACGTGAGAAGTCACTCGGTTATACTCAATTATTACTACAAGATAATTCTTGATAATATCTTTCATATTATTGATTCAATTATTGTCACGATGATCATCTACATAATATTTTATATTATTAAATCAATAATTGAGATGACAAAGTTATTCATATTATTATTTACAATATCGATTAATATACAGAAAGTTCATCGAGGAGAGGTTTGGTCACCTAATTGCGTGCCAATAAAGAGAAATCCTTATCGGAAAGCCCCTTATTTCCTGGGAATGATCTGGTTGTTAAATATTGTGAGTTATAATATTAATGATGAATAACTTCGTGTTGATTAAAAATGAAATTGATATTTCCATTATGTTGGGATTATTAGTGTTAGTGGAAATCGACATCTATTCCGATGATAATTGATGTCTAGAGGTTATATTGACTAATCGGGTAATTAATCGGATAAATGAGCAAATAATTGCTATTAATTCACATACTTATAACTATTTGTTCACATGTGTGTACTATTGATTCACATGCATGTACTATTAGGGGAGGTGTTGCAAGATTGATAATACTTGCAGGACTAAATTAAAAATGAAGGAAAAGATGAATGTATTATACTGTAATATTTCGAGTACCAAAACGTGTAATTATCGAGACTATATTTTCCTATAAATAGAAGCTCATTCTTCTTTCATTCTCACCAATTCACTAAGACTCACATGAGCAATTATATAGATAGAAGCTATAGAGGGAAAGAAGAAGAGAAGTCTGGTACTTCACTATTCCAGTATCGAGTCTTCTTCTGAGGTAAGGGATATTATTTTGTTCAGTATTCATAGCAGTAATATTTTCTTCCATACTCTGTAGCATGTGAGTAATATTATTTCATCTCGTATTCTTGATTATACCCTTATTATAAGACCCCAACTTTTATGAATAAAGATGAATTTTCTATAAATATCATTTTTGAATATTAAGGTGTGAATTTGTTATAATGTTATAGTTGTGGGTAATATTTATAAATTTTGCAAAGTAAACAAGTTGTTATATAATATTCGATTGGTCGGGGAATATTCGTTTTAACAGGGAATATTCGTACAACGGCACAATCATTGGTGGATCCCACAATAGAATTATTGTCGGAGTTAGAAAATGACAAAATTATCTTTTTATAAAAATAACGACAGAAGTTTTACCGTTAACTGTTGAAACACCCGGTGTTAAAAGTACGATGAATACGCGGTTGCATAGTAGTAATGCACGGTATTGATTATTGATGCTTATGTGAGAAGTCACTCGGTTATACTCAATTATTACTACAATAATTAACGATCATATCTCTCATATTATTGATTCAATTATTGTCAAGATCATCGCATAATATGTTATATTATTAAATCAATAATTGAGAGGCAGCAAAGTTATTCATATTATTATTTGCAATATTGACAATGTCTGAAGTTCTATCAGGAGAGGTTTGGTCACCTAATTGCATACCGATAAGGAGAAATCCTTATCGAAAAGCCCCCTCTTTCCTGGGAACAACCTAGTTGTTAAATATTGTGAGTTATAATATTAATGATGAATAAGTTCGTGTTGATTAAAGATGAAATTGATAGTTCCATTGTGTTGAAATTATTAGTTATAGTGGAAATCGACATTTATTTCGATAATAATTGATGTCTGGAGGTTATATTGACCAATCGGGTATTTGGGGCACTTTTTGTGTCGAAGTACTATTCACGGGTTACTATTCACCCGATTGCTATTCACTCGAGTATTATTTACTTGGGTATTTGGGACACTTTTCGTGTTAGAGTACTATTCCCGGGGTACTATTCCCGAAGTACTATTCACAGGATACTATTCACCCAAAAAATATATTTCTTTTCGGTCCAAATTATTTTTGGGTACAATATTATTCCATGAGGAGATGTGATAATTTTCAAACAGTTGGTTGAAATTATAATAGTAAATCAATATGGATCGCTGGTTTAAAGTTTTAATAGTAAATCAATATGGATCGCTGGTTTAAAGTTTTAATAGTAAATCAGTATGGACCGTTGCTTTAAGTTTTAATAGTAAATCAATATGGACCGTCCGTTTAAAAGTAAATCAATCTGGACCGTTCATGAATTAGTTACTATTCAGTCCATTCTCTTATGAATAGAAGCTCATTCCTTCATTATTTTTTACGATTTCACTGAAACTCTAGAGAGAGAAATTATAGAGAGAAAGAAGAAGAGAAGTATGCTACCTCACTTTTCCAATATCCAGTTTCTTCAAGGTAAGGGGTATTATTCTTTCGTATTCATGAAGAGAGTTATTTTCTTTCAATACTCATAAGGGTTGTTATTCCATTCTTTATTATTCTGTTGGAATAACCTGTCTGTGCGGTCTATCGCATGCCTGGTGAATTCTGTTGTTATTCAATTCTTAATTATTCTGTTGGAATATTATGTATGTGCGGATTCTGGCGTGACACTGGTTCCATTCTTTATTATTACATTGGAATATCACATGCGTGTGGATTATCGTGACTGGTTCCATTCTTTATTATTCTATTGGAATATCACATGCATGCGGATTCTGGCGTGACCGATTCAACGATAAGTACTTTTTTGAAAGTATTCGTCACATGAAGAAGGTAGAGTTCATCAAGCTGGAGAAGAACAATATGATCGTGTCACAGTATGAAGCTAAGTTTGCCGAGTTGTCCCGATTTGCGTCCCACTTGGTTGATAATAAGGAGAGAATGACGCTGATGTTTCTAAGAGATTTGAAACCCGAAATACGTCAATACTTAATTTCTCACAAACTATGTTTGTATTCAGATGCTGTAAATAGGGATCAGTTATTGGAGCGCGATAACAAGTTAACCCAACCAAGAGAGAGCATCCGACAAAATAATAATACCAGTGGTAGCAGTCATCGAAGCGGTGATAACAAACGTGGAGGGAATCAACATGCCAAAAATGGTAACCACTTCGGTGGTAATCATGGCCAAGATAATAGAAGTGAAAATTTCAAGAAGAGGAGATTCAACAACGATGGAAGAGCGTCATCACCAAATTTTGTTGTTAAGGAAGGGAACGATGACCCAATCATATGTTACAAATGCGGAGGGAGGGACATATCGGTCCAATTATACGCAAAGAATCCAAAGCGTGTTATAATTACGAAAGAAGGTCATCTTGCCCGATTTTGTCGTGCACTGAAGTAAAGTCCAGCTGGGATGGAGGCATCAAAGGCCATCCCAGACAAGACAAAACAGGTAGTTCAAGGGAGAGCGTTTGTCATAACCTCCCAAAAAGCGAGGAATCCGAACGAGGTGATCATGGGTAAGCTAATCATAAACTCTAGCGAAGTCTATACCTTATTTGATAGTGGTTATACCCATTCTTTTATTTCTCCTACTTGCGCTCAACGTTTAAATTTAACTCTGGAGAAATTAGACTTTGACTTATCTGTTGAAACTCCGTTGGGAGAAATCTTCCTTACATCCATTGTTTATAAGTCTTGTTTGGTTCAAATCGGTACCCTCACATTACCCGTCGATCTTATTTCCTTAAAAATACTTGCATTTGATGTGATTTTAGGGATTGATTGGTTAACTACGCATCATGCAAAAGTTGATTTTTTTCGTAAGGTTGTTAGCTTTCATATTCCTAACTAACCTATTATGTGAATTCAAGCAACCAAACCACTAAAGTCAATCACTGTCATATCAAGCCATAAAGCTATTCATTTATTAAAAAATGGATGTCAAGCTTTCTTAGCCCATGTCACAGATTTAAACAAAAATACGTCAGATTTGAATGATATTTCTATTGTTAATAAATTTCCTGACGTATTCCCCGAAGAACTTCCTGGCCTACCTTCGGAGCGTGAAATCGAGTTTGGTATCGACCTTGAACCCGGTACAAAACCCATTTCTAAAGCCCCGTATCGAATGGCTCCTATTGAACTTCAGGAGTTAAAAACTCAACTGCAAGAATTGTTAGACATCAGTTTCATTCGACCTAGTACGTCTCCTTGGGGTGCTCCTGTTCTATTCGTAAAGAAGAAAGATGGAAGTATGCGACTTTATATTGATTATCGGGAGTTGAATCATGTCAACATCAAAAATAGGTACCCGTTGCCTCGCATTGATGACTGTTTGACCCGATTGCAAAAGGCGCCAAATTCTTTTCAAAGATCGATCTTCGTTCTGGATATCATCAGTTGACGATTAAAACTGATGGCATTCCAAAGACTGCTTTCATAACTCG
The DNA here is from genome assembly GCA_020205615.1 of Panax quinquefolius. NCBI lineage: Eukaryota > Viridiplantae > Streptophyta > Magnoliopsida > Apiales > Araliaceae > Panax > Panax quinquefolius. The sequence goes on along the minus strand of CM035167.1, from coordinate 93,562,423 downwards.
GTACGGGCATTACGAATTCCTAGTCATGTCTTTTGGATTGACTAATGCTACTGCTGCCTTCATGGATATGATGAACTGAGTATTCAAGGAATATTTGGATCACTTTGTGGTCATCTTTATTGATGACATCCTCATTTACTACAAAAACCGTGAAGATCATGAGCAACACTTGAGGCTGATACTCCAAAAGCTTTGTGAAAACAAGTTATATGCCAAGTTGAAGAAATGTGAGTTCTAGCTTGAGGAAATAGCATTCCTTGGGCACGTAATATCAAATCACAGAATATCTGTTGACCCAGTAAAGATTAAAGCAATTCAAAGCTGGGAGCAACCTAAGTCAGTGACTGATGTACGTAGCTTTCTCGACTTAGCTGGTTATTATCGGAGGTTCGTGGAAGGATTTTCTCGAATCGCTACTCCATTAACTCAGCTAACTCGAAAAGATACAAAATTCGGTTGGAGCGAGGAATGTGAGAAGAGTTTTCAAGAACTCAAGAGGAGGCTCATTTCAGCACCTGTTTTGACAATACCAGCTGGTTCGGAGGGATTTGTCATATACAATGATGCTTCAGGCAAATGTTTATGGTGTGTTCTCATGCAACATGGGAAAGTCATAGCCTATGCCTCACGACAACTCAAAGAATATGAGAGGAATTATCCTACTCATGATCTAGAGTTGGCAGCTATCGTTTTTGCGCTTAAGATTTGGAGGCATTACCTATATGGAGAGAAGGTGGAGATCTATACGGATCATAAAAGCCTCAAAAATTTCTTCACTCAAAAGGAACTCAACATATGACAACAACGATGGCTTGAGCTATTAAAAGATTACGATCATACCATTCAATACCATCCTGGAAAAGCGAACGTAGTAGCTGACACATTGATTAGAAGATCATATGCGGGTATGAGTACGATATTGTCAACGCAAAGGCCCATATTGTATGACTTACAAAGGATGGAGATAGAGTTAAAGACTCCAGGGATCCATGTGATGATGGCGAATATACGAGTAGAACTGACTTTAATCGATAAAGTTAAAGATGCTCGCTTAAGCTATAATCGGGAAATGATGCGTATGAGGAAGAAAGTGCAAGAAGGTGCAATTCGTAAGCAAGAATCGATGAAGAAGGAATACTTGAGTCAACTCGGACTTTGTGTTCTAACGATTCGACTTGAAGTATAAAATCATGATGGAGGCGCACAACACACTGCCGTTTGCAATCCCATTCGGGTACAAAATGTATCATGATCTTCGACATACATTTTGGTGGAGTAATATGAAGAGAGAGATAACGGGGTTTATCTCAAGGTGTCTAACTTGTCAACGAGTCAAGACGGAGCATCAAGTGCCAAAAGGTCCATTGCAACCACTTAAAATTCTAGAATGGAAGTGGGAACACATTACCATGGATTTCGTTACTGGTCTTCCCAAGGTTTCTCAAGGCATAGATGCGATTTGGGTCATTGCTGATAGATTGACCAAGTTTGCTCATCTCTTACCGATATGAGAAACTTATAAACTTGAACGTCTTGCTCGTATGTACATAAACGAGATTGTAAGATTGCATGGTATGCCAGTATCCATAGTTTTTGATCGAGACCCAAGATTCACTTCACGATTTTGGGTTAGTTTGCAAAAATCTATGGGCACAGATTTACGATTTAGTTCGGTATATCATCCTCAAACGGACGGGCAGTCGGAGAGGACTATTTAAACTTTTGAAGATTTATTAAGACTCTGTGTCCTTGACTTCAAAGGAAGTTGGGACAAGTTCTTACCATTGGTGGAGTTTTCCTACAACAACAGTTATCAAGCAAGTATTGGCATGGCTCCATTTGAGGCGTTGTATGGAAGAAAATTTCGTTCTCCAGTATGCTGGGATGAGGTGGGTGAAACAACGTTGTTGGGACCGAAGTTGGTACGTATGACTACGGAAAAGATTCAAATGATCCGACAACGTATAAGAACCTCACAAGATCAACAAAAGAGTTATGATGATCTTCATCGAAAGAACGTGTAATTCAATATTGGAGATCATGTGTTGTTACGTGTTGCTCCATGGAAAGGAGTTACGAGATTTAGAAAGAGAGGAATGCTCAATCCTTGATTCATTGGCCCATTTTTAATCCTCGATCGAGTAGGAACTGTAGCCTATAGACTCGCCTTACCGCCAAGTATGTCTCGTGTTCATAACGTTTTTCACATATCTATGTTACGTAAATATGTGAAAGACTCAAACCACATTATTGAATTAGAACCGGACGAGATAGTGGAAGATTTAACGTATGAAGAGGTACCTGTTAAAATCTTGGATAAGAAGGATCATATTCTACGCTCCAAGGTTATACCTCAAGTCAAAGTTTTGTGGAGAAACCACGATGTTGAGGAAATGACATGGGAGTTAGAATATGAAATGAAGTCAAGGTATCCTCGACATACCAGGTACGCACCCTAATTTTGAGGATGAAATTTCATAAGAATGGGAGGTTGTAAGATCCCCAACTTTTATGAATAAAGATTAATTCTTCTCAAAATATATTTTTGAATATTATGGTGTGGATTTGATATAATGTTATAGTTGTGGATAATATTCACAAATTTTGCAAAGTAAGCAAGTGGTTATATAATATTCAATTGGTCAGGGAATATTCGTTTTAACAGGGAATATTCGTATGATGGCACAATCATTGGTGGACCCCACAACGAAAGTATTGTCGTAGTTAGAAAAAGCGATGTAATTATCTTTTATAAAAATAACGGCAAAAGTTTTCTTTGTTAAACTGTTGAACTACCCGGTGGTAAAAGTACAAAGAATCTGTGGTATGATAATAAGTAGTAACCTGCGGTATTGAATATTGATGCTTACGTGAGAAGTCACTCAGTTATACTCAATTATTACTCACGAGAATTCTTTGCGATAATATCTTTCATATTATTGATTCAATTATTGTCACAAAGATCATCTCGTATAATATTTTATATTATTAAATCAATAATTGAGACGACAAAGTTATTCATATTATTATTTACAATATTGACAATGTCTAGAAAGTTCTGTCAAGGAGATGTTTGGTCACCTAATTGCACGCCAATAGGGAGAAATCCTTATCAAAAAGCTCCATCTTTCCTGGGAATGATCTGGTTGTTAAATATTGTGAGTTATAATATTAATGATGAATAAGTTCGTGCTGATTAAAGATGAAATTGATATTTCCATTATGTTGGGATTATTAGTGTTAGTGGAAATCGACATCTATTCCGATGATAATTGATGTCTGGAGGTTATATTGACTAATCGGATAAATGAGCAATTAATTGCTATTAATTCACATGCTTATAACTATTTGTTCACATGTGTGTACTATTGATTCACATGCATGTACTATTAGGGGAGGTGGTACAGGATTGATAATACTTGCAGGACTAAATTAAAAATGAAGAAAAAGATGAATGTATTATACTGTAATATTTCGAGCCCCAAAACGTGAAATTATCGAAATTATATTTTTCTATAAATAGAAGCTCATTCTTCTTTCATTCTCACAAATTCACTAAAACTCACAAGAGCAATTATATAGATAGAAGCTATAGAGAGAAAGGAGAAGAGAAGTCTGGTACTTCACTTTTCCAGTATCCTGTATTCTTCTGAGGTAAGGGATATTATTTTGTCCAGCATTCATAGGAATAATATTTTCTTCCATACTCTATAGTATGTGAGTAATATTATTTCATCTCGTATTCCTGATTATACCCTTATTTCGTTAAAGTATTGCTTCTATACTCCGTGAAATTAGTAAAATATCCTTGAAATTTGTGTTTCATCTAGTATCGTTTCACAAGTATATTTTCTGCACATTCTTGTTAAATTATAAGCTTTTCATGCCGGAGTACTGTCCATGAGTAGTATTTATTTTTATGGTACTATTCATAAAGTACTATTCACGAGTACTATTCATAAAGTACTATTCACGAGTATTATTCATAAAGTACTATTCACGGGGTACTATTCCCGAAGTACTATTCATGGGATACTATTCACCCAGGGAATTATTCATGACAAAAGTTGATTTCTTGCTGTCCAAATCATTTTTGATACAATATTATTCTTGACTTTTACTCCACAAAAGCCGTATCATGTTGACAATTTGGGCATTATTGAATTCTGGATAAATTAAATTATAAATCTTTAAAAATTTATCCTTTGCTTTCTTTTAATTGAATTCTTATATCATTGTCATCATTCTCATGCTTATATTGTGATAAAATTCATATGTGGCTTACGTGCATAGATCTACTATTGATTGGTATTGTAACATTTCAGATTTTATAAATGTAAATTATAAATATTTATTGGTTTATATAAATATTTATTGGATGTGTTTATTATTGAATAAATAATTGTTCAATTTGATTGAGTTGATTTAGTTAATTATCTATTTGTTAAATAATTAATGTGATTAGTTAATTATTTATTTGTTAAATAATTAACGTGTTATGTGGATTGAGTTATGTCATTAAGTAATTTATATAATAAATTGTTATTAAATAAAGTGTGACAAATAATTATGTTATAAAGAGTTAATAAAATAAATTAAAGGTAATTTAAGTTGGTTTTATGCAAACAATGCTTAAGGTTATTAAGTGTTTAATTATAAATTAGTTAAGCTTAAACAAAGCCTACGGCTTTTGGATTTTAAAATTTAAATGATTAATAAAATAATAATATAATATATCGTTAGTTTTATGGCGATATGTTATTAAATTAGGCGTATTAAGGTTAGCGGTTTTATTTTACGCATTATAGCTATCGGTTGTTTTCTTTTTACACATTCTAGTTCTTTGAGAAAAAGAGAAGAAACTAAGAGAGAATTTGAGGAGAAAGTTTAAGAGAGAAAAGGCTGTGTTTTTCAAAATAAGTTCTTAGTTTGTCAAAGCTATTCTCAGTGATTAACAAGTGTTGTCGGAACAAATTAAAGGTAGGTTGTATAAACCTTATCATATATGTTTACATTATATAGTTTTTGAGAAATTGTATGTCTCTGTTTTTCTTGAAATAACCGTGTATAAGTTTTTACCAAATTTGTTTGTAAACCTTGTTCTAGAATTTGTTTTGGTATTACATGTTTTGTTGTTATAATTGTTATAACTAGCATGTATATATATATATATATATATATATATATATATATATATATATATATGAGTGGTATTTTAATCATGTGTTAAAGAAAAGAAATAGTTTTTTGTGAACATAAACATGTATGAATGTATGTTTTTCAAAGTACCAAAATTTATACTTGTATTGTATGATAATCATGGAATTTAAGCTTTGTGATTATATGAATTGGGTAAGAATTAAATAGAATATAGTTAGAATAAATCAAATTGTTTTCTAACTATGATTCTGATCTTCTTGTGTTAACAATGAAGTTTTTGGTTTTAAAATATGTTATTCTAGTATTTAATTTTTCTAGAATAATGGTTTAGGTTGTGTTAATTTAGTATTTGTATGCTTGGTGAAGTTTATGTGTAATTTGCATAAGTTATACATGTTAATTGGTGTTAGAAATTAAGACATAGTAGCTTGGTTTGGTTTCTGGTTTTGGGTGGTTTGTAGTTCGGAGCCCCAGCGCCAAATTTCGCGCCCCAGCACCAAAAATAGGCCAGAAGTTCATGACCATGTATGTTGGCATTCGCACCCATTATTTGAATTGCGCTCCCACGGCGCCTTGTCTCACGCCTTATTATTTGGAAAAAGTGGTGCAGGTGGGGACGATTTTGACCTCCTGTAGTAAAATGGCCATAACCTTTTCATACAAACTCCGATTGTGGTAATTCAAGATGATTCGAAAAGAGGACGAATAGACCTATAACTTTTATTCTTTAAGGTTTTCAATTTGAAATCGTTATGAAGAGTCAAAATGGTCATCTTTAGGACTGTTGTGCATTTGGAGCTAATCGGAGGGCGTCGGGATGCGCGAATGCAAGTGCAACCCTTTGTGTATTAGTATAACTTAATGATAACATGTTGGACATGTAATAGGATATTGTATCAAGTTGTTAATGTGCATGTGGTGCAATAACATGATCTCTTAAGTAGTTGTAATAAAGCTAAAAAAAATAAAGTCATGAAAAGATGTGATGTTGTTTAAACCTAAACTTAGTTAGTAGCTATACTAAGAGTAATAAAGTAACTTATAAAGGTAATGTTAGTGTAACTAATGTGTATTGTCAATACATATGGTATGTGTAGGACTTTGGGTGAAGCGTGAGTAGTAATTGTTTAACCTACTTGCAATGAGAGTTCTCTAACTCTACTTTTATAATTGTGCAAGTATCTAGCTATCTTTGAGCAAGTTTTCTAATCTATTATCTTGTTAATTTGATTCGATTACAATATAATGATGTAAGTTATTACGGAGCAAGTTATTCTTGTATTTAACTTGTTGTTTAGCATGCACAACTATATATACTAATGTCGAACATTTCTATCGTTCAAATTACTATGCATGCTTAGTATTCAATTCTAATTAACCTGGCTTAGCTTAGTATTGTTCAAGCAAGGTATGCTATAGTTATTCAAATTGTATGCTATTAGATTATTCCTAAAGCATGACTTTAGTTTACTATGATTGATTCAATCACGATTATTCTATAGTATAGTGTTATTGGTTTTATTCAACTACTCCTTAGTTGATGTTAGATTTGAATTCAAATTACCTTGAAAGCTTATCAAACCAAACTTCCTTTAGTGCGGACTTGTACTCTAAATCTTGAGATGAACAACCCTATTGTTATGATTGGGGGTTAACTTACGCATAAGCGTTAAAATGTTTGTGCACAATACATTGTCTGAAAAGGGTGATCCCCCTAAGTACGAGGTCCTTATAGTCTTTTATTTATTAAAGTTGGAGTTGAAAGATTACTTGCAAGCGTGGGCGTAGTTCATGGTCTACGACCCTCGGTGATGTATATTCTCCATATTTTGGGATTTGGTTTACGATTATTGTTGATAGAGTACTATTCACTTTTGATGAGCCTATTTCGACGGTTATTATTGTTATACTCTTTTGATTCCATGTTATATCCGGTGAGCAATTATTTTGCTCACTCTTGCATATTAAAAAACTCATTCTTGACTAAAAAAGAGAAGGTAGGTGAACCTTCGACTAGCAAAAGAAAAGGAAAAATGTACAAGTGATGAAGACTTGTAATAGTTTTGATAGTTTTATTATCGAGACTTTGATTTAAAGATTGTAATGAAGTTTATTTAATTTTTCCGCATTTGAATGTTTGTAATTAAAGGTTAGATACCCTGGGAGATTTTTATTTAAGTTTAATCTGTATGGGAAGGTTTTCTTTTATTATTCAATTCTATTATGATTGGGTAGTTAGAAATGAATGTTTGATCAGTGAACACCAAATCTTGTGGGAATGAAGTACACAGGTTTGGGGGGTGTCACAAGTTGGTATCAAAGCCTTAGGTTATGAACCTTAGGTGGGGAAAAGCCTTAGGAAGTAACCTTGAGAAGATAGTAATGAAAACTCTTATATCGAGTTTTAAGGAGAAGTAATAAAACACTTATGTGCATATGTGTTTACAACTTATATGTTTCGTGAGAGTCGAGTAGTAATGATTAGTAATTAAAACTTAAACTTTGGTTGACAGGATGACTAATATAGGAGGATCCGGTCGGGGCTAGGGAGGAAGGACCTTGGATGCTTAGAGAGGAGGAATCTCGTGACATTAGTGGTTTGGGAACAACTACTTCCCGAGAGTCGACCCCATTGCTCACAGTGGTGGTTGAAGATGATGATGATGATGTAGAAAATAGATGAGGAAGATCCGTGTGAGTTGCCGCCGAAGACGGATGAAGAGGGCGAGGAGGAAAGGATTCCACTTAATTCGATAGGTGGTCGTATATATCGATGAGGTGCATGACCGCATGATGTGGAACTTCAAGATCTTGTCGAGGAGTTACAGAGAGAGATAGTAGTGAACAACGGACCTCGATTGCACAAAAGGACGGCGAGATCCGAGGATCGAGAAGAAAACGGTGAACAATGTTGAAGAAGTGGTTCTGCTTGAAGAAGAGAACGACCGAATGAGAGCGGAGGTTGCGAGTTGAAGAGCAAGTTAAGAGAAGAATGCTGCAAAAAGGCAAGAGCCGAAGGCAGCGTCTGATGAAGTTTATCAACAATTTGAAAAATAGCAAGGGAGACGACAAGAAAAAAAGAGAAGGAAGATGGAAGAAATGGATAGCGTGTTCAACATCGCGATCAATCGAGCTCGAGACCAAAGTCATGGGTTATCGATTGATTCGAGACGCTTTACCCTCGTTCATACTAGATCGTCGAACCATGTTTCGAGTTATGGAAGAAGAGCTTCATAAGGCTTTGCAGTATCTTAACAGGACATCATAGGGAGTGTAATTGAATTATGTTATGATAAATAAATTATAAATCCCAAGTGTTATGCAACCTATGGGATATGATGATGATGTCCTGAAACTTTAGTAGTTCAGGAAAATAATGTAAATAGCAGTGATGTTATTGATATGATGTTTTCAAAGAAGTTATGAATAAAAGTTATTATTTTCTTTTATCCAAAGTGTTATGTGTTATGAAGTGATTACTTTTATGGGGGGCAAGTTAAGTAGAAATTACTTGAAAAGAGTTGAGTAATAATCTAATGAATGTATTTTTAATAGAAAATGCCTCGAGGCGTCAACCACCTCGTCGAGAGAACCAGAAGGAACCAACAACGATAATCTTTGAAGCTAACTCCGTTCAAGCATTTGGTGGCGTTCTTGACAGGTGTGCTTTGCAAAATCAACATGAGAATCGACCTCGGAACCGAGGTGCTACGTTTAAGGACTTCTTGGCGGTTGGACCACGAATTAGTGGGTCCATGAACCCGATTGAGGCCTGAGACTGGATCGTGGAGATAGAGAAAGTGTTTGATGTTGCGGGAGTAGGGAAGATCGGAAGGCTGCTTTTGCAACATTGATGCTGAAAGCAGAGGCTAGTTATTGGTGTTAAGCCAATAAAACTCGGGAGGACCGGGAGTTATGAATTGGGATAGGTTCAAGGAGATGTTCTTGAGACTTATTTCGAGAGAGTTCAAAAGTCGGTTGGAAGTCTGATTTTTAGAACTGAAGCGAGGAGCGATGATGGTGTCGGAGTATGCCATGAAATTCAATGAGTTGGCGAGGTTTATGCCATATCAAGTCGGCCAAGAGACGAGCCTTAGCGAAGAGGTTTGAGCGAGGGGATTTGAAGCCACTGGTTGTTTAGTAGGGTTTCTTTGTTCGATTGAAGACATTTTTGCGGTAAGTGATGGAAAAGGAAATTCTCGCCGAAGGTGGAGGCGAGGCTGTAACCAAGTTCAATCAAGAACAGAAAAAGAAGAAGAATGAAGTGGAGGTGAAGAATGGAGGTGGTGGTAATGGAAATGGTAACAACAACTTGAAAAGAAAGTGGAATGGAAATGTGGGTCTTTGGGATCGGCAAGGTAACCGTGCAGAATAAGAAGTTTGAAGCATGTGCTACATGCGGGAAGTTTCACGAGGTGTATGCTTAATGGGAAGCAGTATGCTTTAGCTTTGTGGTGGGAGGGTCACATCGCCCAAATTGCAATCAACCCAAGAAGAATGTTTGCTACACTTGCGGGTCAAGGATCACTTTGCTCGTGAGTGCCCCAAAGAAAAAGCGGAGAAACAACGGGGAAGCAAGGGAGGAAGCGTTGGAGTACTTGGGCCATTCTTGGATGAAGACGACATCAACCAAACCCATAGCGGAACCTTGACATGGTATGCGAAGATCTTTGTGCAATCAAAGGATGTGGTGTCGGTATTATCCGATCAATGATATTGATGCTTATGTATTATTTGATTAGGGTGCTACTTGCTCATTTATATCGATGAATTTGCTATGAGATTAGGATTGCCTAGTGAAGAATTGAATTTCCTTTAAACATAGAAATTGCGATGAAAGGAAGTAGTTCTGTTAGGTTCGTATACAAAGCGTAGGGTGAATATTAAGGAAATATTTTGATGGTAGATTTGATTAGATCATTTAGGAGAGTTTGATGTTATTTTGGGAATGGATTGGTTGTTCGATTATGGGCGATAATTGACTACCAAAAGAAAATGTAAACCTTATGACTCCGTCAAAGGTAGTATTCAATGGTAGCAAATCGCTGAACAAATGAGATGTCGCGATTTATGCGAGCTAAGAAATTGTTGAGTCGAAGGGTTGTGTGGGTTATTTAGCTTACATAGTCGATACTCGGAAGAAAGGTCTGGCCGGAAGAAATACCGATAGTTAGGGAATTTGTGGATGTGTTTAGGAGGATTTGCGGGACTTCACTTTGACGGAGAGATCGAGTTCGTGATCGACTTAGCGCGAGGAACCGCTCCGATATCGAAGGCCCGTCTGAGAATGGCTCGGTGGAGATGAAAGAAGCGATGGTACAATTACGAGGAATTTGTTGGACAAGAAATACATTCGGTAGGAGTGTGTGTAGCGTGGGGAGCACCGGTGTTATTCTAAAGAAGAAGGATGGGTCGATCGTCTTTGCATTGATTATAGGGAGTTAAACAAAGTCACTAATAAGAATAAATATCCATTCTTGAGAATAGATGACTTGTTTGATCGATTGAAGGCGCTAGATATTTCTCAAAAATAGATTTGAGAAGTGGGTATCATCATTTGAAGGTAAGAAAGGAGGATGTCTAGAAGGCGGCATTCGAACTTCGGTATGGACATTACAAATTTTTGGTGATGTCTTTTGGTTTGACAAAGCGCCCTGCTGGCGTTCATGGATTTGATGAGCATGGTGTTTAAACCATTTTTAGACAAGTTTGTGGTGGTGTTTATCGATGATATTTTGGTGTACTCTAAAACTCAAGAAGAACATGTGGAACACTTACGTCTAATCTTTGGAGCGCTAAGAAAAGAAAAGTTGTATCTGAAATTCTCTAAATGTGAATTTTTAATTTGGAGCGATGTACAATTTCTTGGGCGCGTAATTGTGAGGATGGAATTTCGGTGGATCCATCAAAGGTTGAAGCTGTGATAAATTGGGAACAACCAAGAACTCCATCAGAAGTGAGAAGTTTCTTGGGATTAGCAGGGTATTACAAATGGTTTATCCAGGATTTCTCCAAGATTACCACTTCGTTGACAAATTTGACAATGAAATCTGTAAAATTTGTTTGGACGGAGAAGTGTGAAGAAAGCTTCCAAGAATTGAAAAAGAAGCTAAGTATGGCTTTTTGTGTTGTCATTCTGGGATATCTGAGGAAATTTTGTGGTGTATAGTGGCGCTTCACACAAAGGATTAGGATGTGTCCTTATGCGAGAATGGGAAAGTCATTGGCGTATGCATCAAGACAATTGAAAGACTACGAAAAAAGGGTATCAGACTCATGATTTAGAGTTGGCGGCGGTTGTGTTTTCTCACGAAGATATATGGAACACTATCTCTACTGGAGAGAAATGTGAGATTTACACGGACCGTAAAAAGTCGAAGTATATTTTTCACACGGAAGGACTGAAAATGCGTCGAAAAGAAGATGGATGGGCCGATAAAAGATTATGATTGTGAGATCTTTTATCATCCGAGCAAAAGCAAAGCGTGATTCTGAGATGCCTTGAGTAGGAAAGGCGGGGAAAAGTTGATGTTGTTAAGCGATAAGGAGGAGCTTATTACAATGATGTCGAGGTTAGAGTTGGAAATCAAATTTCCAAAAGAATCGATGAGAAATTATACGGATGGAAGCGGTCGAACTTTGGTGGACAAAGTGAAGAATGCTCAGCTGAGGATGAGGAATGCGGAAAAATAAGAGAAAGTGTGGGTGGGAAAAGAAATAAAAGTACAAAGTTGATCTGGGGGATCTTTGAGATTTAAAGGGCGAATATGGGTTCAGTGATACGGATATTAAAGAAGACATCTCTTGCAAGAAGCTCATAACTTTCGAGATATTCGATTCATCCGGGAAATGCGAAGATGTATCAAGATTTGCGACGACATTTTGGTGGCCAAATATGAAAAGAGGCGTTGCGAGAATCGTTGCAAAGTGCTTAACATGTCGAGAGTCAAGTCGGTAGAGCATCAAAGACCCAGCGGGTTACTTCAACCGTTGGAGATACGGAATGGAAATGGGAACATATCACAATGGATTTTGTGGTAGGTCTTCCAACAACTTTCGAGAAAGGATACGATGCGATTTGGGTGATAGTGGAATGATTGAAAAATCGCACACTTTTACCAATAAAGATTAGATTGATCTTGATCAATTTGGCAAAACTATATGTTAAAGAGATCGTTTGCAAGACATGGAGTTCGGTGTCAATTGTGTCGAACGGAGATCGAGGTTCACATCAAACTTACGGAAGAGACTACAAGAATGTATTGGAACACGGTTGCGAATGAGTACGGCATATCATCCATAAGCGGATGGCGAAAGCGAGCGAGCGATTGAGACATTGGAAGATATGTTGAGAGCGTCGTCATGGATTTCAAAAAGGAAGGTGGGATGAACAATTACCGTTGGTGGAATTTGCCTCTGATAACAGTTACCACGTTAGCATCGGCATCATGCCGCCTTACGAAGCATTATCTGGCGGGAAGTGCGAGAACTCCTTTGTCTTTGGGACAAAGTCGGTGAAAGTCATTTGTTAGGACGAAGCGGTACAACAAAGCTGCTGAGGTTGTCGACTCATCAAAACAAGATTGATAGTTGCTCAAAAGCAGGAAAAGAAATATGTTGATCAACACGAGACAAGATCGTGCATTTGACATAGGAAATTACGTATTCTAAAAGTTTCTCCTTGGAAGGGAAAATTCGATTTGGTAAAAAGGGAAACTAAGTCAGGGGTTTATTGGACCCTTTGAAGTCTTGAGGAAAGTTGGAGAGGTAGCTTACGAGGTAGCTCTACCTCGAAGTGCAAAACATTCATAATATTTTTCACGTATTTGATTATTACGACCGTATAAATCTGATTACAAGCACGTAATTGAGTACGAACCATTGCAATTTGAGAAAGACTTATCTTATGAAGAGATTCCTATCCAGATAGTCGACAAGAAAGAACAAGTGCTCAGGAATAAAGTGATACCTTCTGTGAAGGTCATATGGAGGAACCACAATGCTGAAGAAGCTACGTGGGAACTCGAAGAGAAAATGATGAAAGAGTACCCTGAGTTATTTGTTTAATCTGTGTCTTGATTACGGGGACAGAATCTTTGTAAGTAAGGGAAGAATGTAATGAATGTGTTGTTTGAGTTGTGATTACGGGGCGAGAATCCTTATAAGAAGGAATGATGTAACATTCAGATTTTATAAATGTAAATTATAAATATTTATTGATTTATATAAATATTTATTGGATGTATTTATTATTGAATAAATAATTGTTCAATTTGATTGAGTTGATTTAGTTAATTATCTATTTGTTAAATAATTAATGTGATTAGTTAATTATTTATTTGTTAAATAATTAATGTGTTATGTGGATTGAGTTATGTCATTAAGTAATTTATTTAATAAATTGTTATTAAATAAAGTGTGACAAATAATTATGTTATAAAGAGTTATTAAAATAAATTAAAGTAATTTAAGTTGGGTTTATCCAAACAATGCTTAAGGTTATTAAGTGTTTAATTATAAATTAGTTAAGCAAATAAAGCCTACGGCTTTTGGATTTTGAAATTTAAATGATTAATAAAATAATAATAATATATATATATCGTTAGTTTTAAGCGATATGTTATTAAATTAGGCGTATTAAGGTTAGCGGTTTTATTTTTCGCATTATAGCTATCGGTTGTTTTCTTTTTACACATTCTAGTTCTTTGAGAAAAAGAAGAACACTAAAAGAGAATTTGAGAGAAAGTTTAAGAGAGAAAAAGGCATGTTTTTCAAAATAAGTTACGAGTTTGTCAAAGCTATTCTCATTGATTAACAAGTGTTGTCGGAACAAATTAAAGGTAGGTTGTATAAACCTTATCATATATGTTTATATTATATAGTTTTGAGAAATTGTATGTCTCTGTTTTTCTTGAAATAACTTAGTGTATAAGTTTTTACCAAATTTTGTACGTAAACCTTGTTCTAGATTTGTTTTGGTATTACATGTTTTTTGTTGTTATAATTATTATAACTATATATATATATATATATATATATATGTATATATGAGTGGTATTTTAATCATGTGTTAAAGAAAAAGAAATAGTTTTCTTGTGAACATAAACATGTATGAATGTATGTTTTTGAGTACCAAAATTTATACTTGTATTGTATGATAATCATGGAATTTAAGCTGTGATTATATGAATTGGGTAAAATTAAATAGAATATAGTTAGAATAAATCAAATTGTTTTCTAACTACGATTCTGATTCTTCTTGTGTTAACAATGGAGTTTTGGTTTTAAAATATGTTATTCTAGTATTTAATTTTTCTAGAATAATGGTTTAAGTTGTGTTAATTTAGTATTTGTATGCTTGGTGAAGTTTATGTGTAATTTGCATAAGTTATACATGTTAATTGGTGTTAGAAATTAAGACATAGTAGCTTGGTTTGGTTTCTGGTTTTGGGTGTTACGTAGTTGAGCCCCAGTAATCAAATTCCATGACACAAAATATAAAGAGAAGTTATGACCCAAGCATTCGCACCACCCCAATTGGATTCGCGCCGGCGCGCATCTCACGCCCCATGGCCTTAAAAAAAATAGGCTGAAGTTCACGTCCCAGCGCTTGAATTCGCGCCTCGGCGCTTTCTCTCTCGCGCTCGGTATTTGGAAAAGTGATGCAGGTGGACGATTTTGACCTCCTGTAGTAAAATGGCCATAACCTTTTCATACGAACTCCGATTGTGGTAATTCAAGATGATTCAGAAAGAGGACGAATAGGCCTATAACTTTTATTTTTTAAGGTTTTCAATTTTAAATCGTTATGAAGGGTCCAAATGGCCATCTTTAGGACTATTGTGTATTTGGAGCCAATCAGAGGGCGTCGGGATGCGCGAATGAAAGTGCAACCCTTTGTGTATTAGTATAACTTAATGATAACATGTTGGAAATGTAATAGGATGTTGTATCAAGTTGTTAATGTGCATGTGGTGCAATAACATGATCACTTAAGTAGTTGTAATAAAGCTAAAAAAAATAATGTTCATGAAAAGATGTGATGTTGTTTAAACCTAAGCTTAGTTAGTAGCTATACTAAGAGTAATAAAGTAACTTATAAAGGTAATGTTAGTGTAACTAATGTGTATTGTCAATACATATGGTATGTGTAGGACTTGGGGTGAGCGTGAGTAGTAATTGTTTAACCTACTACATGCGAGGTGAGTTCTCTAACTCTACTTTTATAATTGTGCAAGAATATCTAGCTATCTTTGAGAAAGTTTTTAATCTATTATCTTGTTAATTATTCTGGTTTTTCAATTCGATTACAATATAATGATGTAAGTTATTACGGAGCAAGTTATTCTTGTATTTAACTTGTTGTTTAGCATGCATGACTATATATACTAATGTCGAACATTTCTATCGTTCAAATTACTATGCATGCTTAGTATTCAATTCTAATTAACCTTGGCTTAGTATTGTTCAAGCAAGATATGCTATAGTTATTCAAATTGTATGCTATTAGATTATTCCTAAAGCATGACTTTAGTTTACTATGATTGATTCAATCACGATTATTCTATAGTATAGTGTTATTGGTTTTATTGACTACTCCTTAGTTGATGTTAGTTGAATTCAAATTACCTTGAAAGCTTATCAAACCAAACTTCCTTTAGTGCGGACTTGTACTCTAAATATTGAGATGAACAACCCTATTGTTATGATTAGGGGTTAACTTACGCATAAGCGTTAAAATGTTTGTGCACAATACATTTATGCGAAGGGTGATCCCCCTAAATCTGAGGTCCTTATAGTCTTATATTGTATTAAAGTTGGAGTTGAAAGATTACTTGCAACTGTGGGCGTAGTTTATGGTCTTACGACCCTCGATGATGTATATTCTCCATATTTTGGGATTTTGGTTTACGATTATTTTTGATAGAGTACTATTCACTTTTGATGAGCCTATTTTGGTGATTATTATTGTTATACTCTGTTGATTCCATGTTATATCCGGTGAGCAATTATTTTGCTCTCTCTTATATATTAAAAACTCATTGCAACTAAAGAAGAGAAGGTAGGTGAACCTTCGACTAGCAAGAAAGAAAGGAAAAATGTACAAGTGATGAAGACTTGTAATAGTTTTGATAGTTTTATTATCGGACTTTGATTTAAAGATTGTAATGAAGTTTATTTAATTTTCCGCATTTGAATGTTTGTAATTAAAGGTTAGATAACACAGGAGATTTTTATTAGAAAGTTTAATCAAATGAATGAATTATGGGTTTGGGGTTTTCTTTTATTATTGATTCTATTATGATTGGGTAGTTAGAAATGAATGTTTGATCAGTGAACACCAAATCGTGTCGTTGATAATCGTTGTTGGTATGATTATTATGAATATCCTTTATATGAATATGATTAGAAATGTGGGTTTATGTTTATTTATTAAATTGAGTCTCGTGGATAAAGTTGATGAAAAACCTTTTTAAATCATAGAAAATAGTAGATATCACGCCTACTTGACTCTTCCAATGGAAATGCGATTTAAACTAGATGTTTATTGTATTTTATCGGTTTAACACTATCAAGGCTAACGATAATTTATTCTCGCATTATCTTAGTCATAATATTTCTTCTTGGGCTAGTTGAGCTCACCCTTTGTTTTCTTTGTTCTCTTCAGAAATGAGAATATAGTTGGGACTAGTGGGGAGACGGATGATGTGGTCCCGGATGTTTCAGATTAGTAGTCCCTCACTATTCGGTGAAATAGTGTGATAATAAATGTAATAAGGACTCCATTTGAGTTTGAATATCATCTGCAGAGGACAATATTCGTATTAAAACTCTCAGCTTATATTTTGTCGTATTTTACACGACAGTTGTATAATTAAGTTATATTTAAATTTTATACCATGTATTTGGCGACTCAGAATGGGTGATGTATACCTATTTTGAGAGCGTCACGGTTCGGATCTTAAGTTCACCCCTTATCTAATTTGATTACGTCATTTATATATGTAATCAATCATTTTAACTTTTAACGATTTTGAATCGCTTCCGATCCATCACTAAAGGAGGGAGGTATGCAAAATATATTAGATAAGGAGTAAGTTTATGATTTGGATATATATATATATATATATATATATATATATATATATATATATATATAAATTTTAGGGATCACTCCTTAAAAGTAGAGTTGAATAACTACCCCTAAAAAGTAGAGTTGAATAATTACTCCTAAAAAATAGGGTTGAAAGAAAATTTTGTCTTATTTATTATATATATAGATATAGATATATAGATTTTATTTATAATTATAAAGGGGAATGATCCATAACATCTATTTGCTATAGATCAAAAAGTGACATATCATCTTAATCATCCGTTTGTTAAATGAACGAGTGAGATTTAAATATGGAATACGCTGTCCGCTAGACATACTAGCGGACTTAGTAAGTGAAAAGTTTAGCCGAATTTGCCCCCCATGTGCCAAACATTACCATTCAGTTCAACTTCGTCCGCTAGAATAATTATATTCACGAGGAAAAGGTACCGAAGGTAAATTGTTGATGTACCGAAGCTGCACGATCAAGCTGCTGCGATTCCCCAATTCGATCTCATGAACCCTAGAATGCAAAGATATGCAAAATCTCAACAAGTTAGGTAAATTGCTGCTGTGCGAAGACGATGCTGTGATTCCCCAATTTGATCTCATGAACCCTAGATATGCGAAATCGCAACAAGTTGTAGAAATTTGATGTTGCTTGTCCAGTAATTGAAGGTAAATTGATTCGTGAAGTCCGAAATAGGGATGTCAAGGTGGGTGAAGATGAATTATTAAGTGATGATGATGAGGATGATGAAAATGAGAGTGAAAAAAGTGAGGACAATGAAATTGGTTCTTCTGAGTTTGTTGGAAAGAAGAAGAAGGAAGCAGATTTGGCGGTGATTGACAATAAAAGAGCCAAGGAAATTGGCAATGCTGATCGGTGAGGAAGTGGAAACATATGAATGTCTGGTAACTTTGGGAGGCGATGAACAGTATGGTGGAAAGAAGGATAAAGATGGAGCAGTAAAGATCAACCATGAGAAAGGAAGCAAAAATTAGTCCAAAAAACGGTTCCATTTCTTGAAGTTGTTCTTTTTCATTACTAGCTGATTTTAGGAACATGGAGTTTGATAATGGCTAATTTCATTGTTGTTTATTATCTATACAATCAAGCATGCAAGTGTTACCATGAGTCTTTTAGCAGATATTTTGAAATCATGAATTCAGGATTAGTATACTGTTTCAATTTTCTTGTACTAGAAAATTTGCTGAGTTTGAGCTCAACTAGTGCTTTATTGTTTGCAATTTTGATAGATTGATGTCTTTTACTACCAAATACTAAAATTTGAGTGTTTTTATAAACATTGATGTCTTGTAGCTTTTTTATTATGTAGCTATGATATGTTATGATCTCATTGATTACTTTGGAGGTTTAATATTCTACCCATAATCCATAGATATGAAGTTTGACATAGGATTTTAGCCTCACATTGTATATTGTGTCATTAGTTGTCCACGAACCATCATATGGATTTACCTTTTCATCAACTCCAGCTGTATGATACAGGGGGAAGAGAGGTTCCGCGTCATTTGCTGCAACTTTTTCATTTTAAGATTGTGAACTGACCTCCAAGCATAGCTTAAGTCTCCTCTGCAATAAGTAGGTATAATTTTCTCATTTAGTTGTAATTTATTGTATATATGTTTTGCTGTAAGTTGAAAGCACTAAAGTACTACAACACTTGTTACTTTTTAATTTGAAAACAGGTGGTTTAATATTTACTTCTGTACTGGACGTGACAAAACTGGACATATGTTAATAACACGTCCGCTATTCTTACTAGCGGACATACTATTTCCATATACAAGCTGATTTGCACAAAATGGGGGCATAAGCGTCCTGAATTGAGTATTACCACGTCCGCTAGTATACTAGCGGACGATGAGTTTCCATATCATATCACAGCCATTCATTAATTACACGGACGGTATAGATGATATATGTCACTTTTTGATCCATAGCAAATAGATGTTATGGATCATTCCCCAATTATAAATGACTACTGTTAAACAAGTAAGGTTAAATGACGATTTTTGTCTTATTTATTATATATATAGACAAATATATAGATATAGATTATATGGTCGTTGAAGGTAACTAGACGTATAAAAAATTATGTAAAATGAATATTTATTATTTGATTCATAATCTGATATAAGAAAGTCAACGGCTAAATTGTATATATTTTGAATATTTTTAAATAAAACTATATACTAACAAAACATTTAAAAATAGAATGATTTTTAAATTGTTATATTATTTTTGTGATATGGAACAACTTCATCAATCAAGCAAAAAATAGTATATTTTATTCAATTCTGACTCACATAATTTTTTTTTGGTTCAATATACAAAATTTGTGAATATTAAGAATACATATTTATTTATTTTATTTAAATTGTTAAAATAATAAGTAATTTATTTATTCCTGTTGTATGATATGAATACGATAATAAAATGAGGATAGTGTTAATTTATACTACTATTAACAAAAATGAACTCATCTTGCGCAATAAAAAAATTGACAAATAAAACTCTTTTGAAAAATAAATAAAATAAAATTTATGACTTTCACATCCTTAAGTCATAGTGAAAATCATAAATTTCTAATTCTTATGAAAATCTTTTTATTCATACTATTTAATTATTTTGTAGAAACAATTATAAGAAAGTTAGATAACAAATTTATATACCGGTTTAGCTATTTGTCCATGTTGCACAATTATCATCCCTACGTATACTTCTACTTAGGCGTATGTAGGTAATATAAAGACTACATGTAGGCAGTGTGATTTATCTTAAACTTTAAACCGTCCAGATGATTTATTAGTGTGAGCGGAAAATTCAAAATCAGTTGTATTTTATTAGATAGATTTATATTTATAGCAATGTTCTTGGACCACCGAAACCCAGTGACGTCATTAATATGTAATAAATAATAAATAATTAAATGAATGATTTATTATATATTATATATTATATAATATTTAGTAAATATATAAAATTAATAAATTTATTTACAAAAAAAACTAAACCTATTTGTATAATATTTACTTTATATAATTTAAATAAATACCAAATCAATATGAAAAGAAAGATATTAAATCACGATCATAATTCATAACTCAAAACTCAAAACTCAAAACTCAGTAGTGATAAAATCAAACACAACAAATAAACATAAACATCTCTAGGATACATTCAAATTTGAAAATTCAACCACAAGTTCAAGTGTTTGATTAAATATGAATACAAACATATCTAAAATACCAAACAAAATCTCAACTAAATTACTAAAATAAAATTCATGACACTTAATTCACGAAAAACATAAATCATTCATGTACTGTTACTGTTAGAATGAAAACTAACCACACAAATCCGATAGGACCACATTCAGAATTAGTATAGTATAGTAAGCTCAGAAAATAAGTCAAGTTATAAAATTACAAAAAATAGAAAATTGGGAATTCCACCCCAACCCAATCTGCCTATTTCCTTTAGATATCATTTGAATTTTGAATTGATTACTTTAGGCTTCAACTTGAAAGTTGAAAGCACATAGAGCATCTCCAGCATATGGACTATCTGCTGGACTATATTTAGTCCATCCGACATCAGCAAATGTTCTTTAGTCTTCACTCCTTCCAGCAGATGGACTATCCCATGGACTATAATATAAAAATATTAAAATAATCAATGAATTCAAAAAAAACTCCAACGGACATAATTCAACGACCATATTCCAATGGCCATATTATAACGGTTATATTTTAAAAAACAAATAGCATATATAAATATAAATCACATATAGTCTTTCATATTCACTCATCTTAACTTCATTCTTCTAGTCAAATAAGTTATTTTAAATATGTCTCGTCAATTCGAATTAGCTATGTTGCACATGGATGAAGAAGAAGATGAAGAAGTATATGGACAATTGTCCGGCATGGCGGCTATTGGAGAGATCATCTATCTTCTCTGCTCTTACTGAAGGTCGTGCTCCACCAGTGAACTACTCAATTAATGGAAATGAGTACACGATGGGATATTACCTTGCTGATGGTATATATCCCCCATGGGCAACATTTGTTAAAACTATTTCGGCACCTCGGGGAAATAAAAGAAAACTATTTGTTAAGACTCAAGAGGCGCTTAAAAAGGATGTTGAACGAGCATTTGGGGTACTACAAGCACGTTTTGCGATAGTTCGTGGTCCTGCACGATTTTGGGATCAAACAACACTAAAAGAAATTATGACTGCATGCATAATATTACATAATATGATCGTTGAAGATGAACGAGATGAAAATCAAGAACCAACAACCTACGATACACATGACGAGATTCCAACTGTAGAAGTGTCTCATGAGCGTACCCCACAATTACTTGAATTCATTGAAGCAAATCATCGCATAAGGGATAAACAAGTTCATTCTAAACTGCAAGAAGATATTATTCAACACTTGTGGTCATTACATGGTGAAGCCTAATCCATTACATTCTACTACAATAATAACCAAATTATGATTCTCTAATAATAAACAAGTCAACTACTAGATGTAACTCTTTTCATGATTTCTTTCTTACGTTGTTTGAAATATTCAGCTACTTCAGGCTCCATGTTAGCGGTGTAAATCATTATGATCCTTTTCATCCTCTTGTGCTTTCATTATATTCAACTTCTCTTGCTCTTGAAAATATATTCTGTCCATGTTCTCTTGTCTCTTTTGTTAGTTCAATTTCATCTGATGCTCGAACTTCTCAAACCTCAACTCGATAGGTGTACTAGTACCACCAGTTCCTTTTCCCTTTTTAAATAATGCTTTCGAAGCCTTTCTTCCCATTGGCCTCTCTAATCTTGCAGAGATTGTATCTTCAATATCATCGTCTTCACCCAAACTGACTTCTTCTGCGGTTGATGGAGAAGATGCTGCTGGACTTGACTTTCTATTACTTTTCTGTTTTTTTCCACTATTATTTGTTCTCCATTTCGGTGCATCCTTTAATATTCTCCAACAATGCATAAATCCAAATGGTTGGTTTTGCATACTTTTGAATATCTCTAATGCTTGACATATCTATTGGAAAATTATTTACAAAGTATTAAATATAAAATATAAGAATAAACTTAATGAAATTTTACATGAAAAAATTGAAATACCTTATCTTGTTCGCCTACACCGCTTTGTTGCATTCTTTCAATTGAAGCATAATATCCACAAAATTTGTTCATCGCAAGTTGAATTGTTGACCAACGTTTCGCCAAAGCAGTAAAATTGTGTTCCGACTCAAAATTCTTGTATTCGTGAAAGTATTCGCGAACTCTTTCCCAATATCTTCCATGTTTCTGATCGTTTCCTTGAATTGGATCCATGCTTACATTAAGCCATGCGGAAACAAAAGGTATCTTCATCAATAGTGTAATTTCCTTTCGCCTGTTCTTTTATTGGACTCATTTTCGGAGTGCGAATTGGTACATCAGTTTGTATTGAAAATTCATCCAACAAATTTGGATCATCAAGTGAGAAACCTTCAGATAATAATGAAGAATAATACATCGGAGGACCATGATTTTCCATCTAAAAAAAATTAAAGAGATATTATCAATAAAAACTAAAATTAAATATAATAAAAATACAATAATTAACAAAATACTTACAATTGCTAAATGTTGAAGTAATTGATTGAGAGATGGTAAAATGTGTTGATAATGATATATATATTTATAGAGTTTCATTTTCTATCCGTTGATTTTATTTTATTACCGTTCTGATCACTTTTTATTATCGTTCTGAATTTCAGATCTATCCGTTGGCCTCCCCCTTCGTCTCCTTCGTCTGCCTCCTTCTCCTTCATCTGATTATTTCTTCTTCTCTTGTTCAACCTCCCTTCTTCTTCTTCTCTGTTTTTTTTCTTCAACCGAGCCTTCTATTTAAATATTATATAAATTATAGTCCACCAGATTTCATTCACAGATTTAGTCGGTTTGGCTTGCCGGAAAATTCGCCAGACTAAATTTACTCCATCTGCTGGAGCAAAATTTTCATCCTAGACTAAATATAATCTAGGAATCACGCAGCTCCGGCCTGCTGGAGTTGCTCTTAGATTCTCAACCTTTTTTGCATTGTTAAAACTGAATTCCAAATAAACTAGCAACACAATAAAATTTGAAAAAAAATTGTTACAAATAACTTTCAAGTTCCCAATTTGAATTTTTTTTTGTTAATTCAAGTCCATGGACGGATGGACCTTCTTTAGAATAGTGATAAACTTACTTTCTATGAGGCCACCACTTTTCTTATGGAAATCCTTTTGTGAATGGG
Organism: Panax quinquefolius; assembly: GCA_020205615.1. NCBI lineage: Eukaryota > Viridiplantae > Streptophyta > Magnoliopsida > Apiales > Araliaceae > Panax > Panax quinquefolius. The sequence continues at coordinate 93,538,833 of CM035167.1, read as the reverse complement.
AAAACAACAATTTTAAAAGAGAAAATCAATATAATCTATACATCTGGTACAACTAATTGAGTAATTACAAATAACTTTCAAGTTTCTAAGTTCTTACAGATAACTTTCGAGACTCGAGAGGCACAGTCGCACAGCTCAAGCACTGTTATGGGCGATGATACTGGGAAGGGTCACGATGGGCAAGGTCGCGATAGGGGATGAGACAAAGAGGAGAAGCTTTTGAGCAGAAGCAGATACTGATAAAGAAGAGAAATTAGATAGAAGATGCAGAATAAAAGCCCTTAACTCTAAAAATCTAAAAGCGTAATTTTATTTTTTTAATGTTTAAAGCTTAAGCAGCAAACCGGTCAAAATTGTGAATCGGTCACCGATTCACTGGGTTAATCGATTGGACCGCCGATTCATCGAGTTTTAACGATTTTTGAGCAAAACTGGTTCAATTGTTCAAACCGGACTATTGGAAGGACCGATTCTGATTTTTACCGGTCCAACCGGCGGTGTGGTCCGGTTTTTAAAACTATGATTTATAGGCCTGAAGTTTGATTTTTTAAAGTTAATAAATTTTAAAATTAATTTAATTCACAAACAATGTGACGCCCCCAAAACAGGTATACATCACCCATCTTGAATCGCCAGATACAAGGTCTTGAATACAAATACAACTTAATTATACAACAGTCGTGCAAAATACAACAAAACATAAGCTGTGAGTTTTAATACAAATATTGTCATCTAGACAATATCCACACTCAATGTAGTCCTCATTACATTTATTATCACACTATTTCACAGAATAGTGAGGACTACTAATGCACCATCTAGGATCATCACTCTGTTCCCCGACTAGTCCCACGTACGTTCTCATTTCACAAGAGAACGGTGAAAGAAAAGGTGAGCTCAACTAGCCCAAAGAAGAAATATTATGAATAAGATAATGCGAATAAATTATCATTAGCCTTCAACGGTGTTAAAGCGATAAAATATAATAAACATCAAGTTTAGCTGCTGCAATGGAACAAGCAATCCATTAGAAGAGTCAGTAGAGAATAAAATCGCTATCTTCTATGATTTAAAAGGTTTTTCATCACTTTTATCGGCGAGACTCGACTTAATAAATAAAATCGAATCATCCACGCTCCACGGCCAAGGATATTCATGTAATCATCAATGGTCATGACTATACCGAATAATCCTCGGTCATAATCATACCAACAACCGTCCACCGATGAACTCATGGTCGATGAGAACTTTTACCACATCATTCGTCACATTACGGTCATGATTATACCGAATAATCCACTGGTCATAATCATACCAAGTCCATCTATGCACGTAAGCCAAAGATGACTTTCAACATAATATAAGTATGAGGATGATGACAATTCAATAAAACAAGTTCAAGAATACATTTTAAAGATTTATAAGTTAATTTATCCTGAACTCAATAACGTCCAAATTATCAACATGATACTGCTTTGTGCAGTAAAATTCAAGAATGCTCAGAAGAATATTTCCATGAAAAGATACTAGATGAAGCGCAAATATCAAGCATATTCCACTAATTTCATGGAGTATAGAAGCCAAAGCTTTAACCAACTATGTATAATATAATATATGAAACTGCAAATGGATTTTCACCCGCCATGCGGTAATTCACGTATACAGATCATTTCCACAATTTAATAAGGAATGAATACAGGATCATTCACCCATGCATGTGGTAATCCACAAAGAAAGGCGAGTTATTCCAACGAATAATAAAGAATGGAATAATGAAGGATTCACCCGTGTGCGATAGTAATGCGATCGACACCAATGAGTTATTCCCAATGTAATAATAAATAATGGAACGAGTCCCAGTAAACGCATACAGATATGATATTAAAACAAAATAATAAATCATCGTAATTGTGTCCGGTCACAGAACCTTACGCAGACGGGATATTAGATAGAATAATGAATATTAGAAGAATTTCACCGTGTATGCGGTACTTGCATAAGCGGAGTTATTCAAGAATAATAAGAATGGAATAACAGAAGAATTTCACCAAGTATAGGGTATCCCGCGTATACAGGTTATTCCAACAGAATAATAAAGAATGGAATAACAGAAGTTCTCTTCATGAATAAGAAAGAAAGAATACCCCTTATGAGTACAACAAATAATATTCCCTACCTTAGAAAAACTGAATACTGGAGTAGTGAAGTAGCAGAATACTTTTCTTCTTTCTCTCTATAGTTTCTCTCTCTAGAGTTTCAGTGAATTCGTAAGAAATAATGAAGGAATGAGCTTCTATTTATAGGAGAATGGACTGAATAGTAACTAATTCATGAACGGTCAGATTGATTTACTTTTAAGCAGACGGTCCATATTGGTTTACTATTAAAACTTAAAGCAACCATTCATCTTGATTTACTATTAAAACTTTAAACTAGCGATCCATATTGATTCACTATTATAACTTTTCCATCGGTGGTCCATATTGATTTACTATTATATCTTCAACCAACTGATTCGAAAAATTAGCACATCTCCTCATGGAATAATATTGTACCCAAAAATGATTTGGACCGAAAAGAAATATATCTTACGGGTGAATAGAACCCCGTGAATAGTAACTCGTAAATAGTAACTCGTGAATAGTACTCCAACACGAAAAGTGCCCTGAATACCAGATTGAACAATATAACCTCCAGACATCAATTATTATCGAAACAAATGTCGATTTCCACTAACACTAATAATCCCAACACAATGGAACTATCAATTTCATCTTTAATCAACACGAACTTATTCATCATTAATATTATAACTCATAATATTTAACAACCAGGTCATTCCTAGGAAAGAGGGGGGTTTTCGATAAGGATTTCTCCTTATTGGTGCGCAATTAGGTGACCAAACCTCTCCTTGACAGAACTTCTAGACATTATCAATATTGCAAATAATAATATGAATAACTTTGACGCCTCAATTATTGATTTAATAATATATCATATAATGCAGATGATACTGTAACAATAATTGAATCAATAATATGAGAGATATGATCGACAATTCTTGTGTAGTAATAATTGAGTATAAGCTGAATGACTTCTTACGTAAGCATCGATAATCAATACTGGTGTGCTCTTATGCGACCACGCGTATTCATTGTACTTTTTACTACCGATTAGTTCAAGCGGTTTTAACGATAATAACACTTTATGCAGTTATTTTTATAAAAATATTTTTGTCATTTTCTCAATACGACAATAATTCTGTTGTGGGGTCCACCAATGATTGTACCGTCGTACAGATATTCCCCGATAAAAAGAATATTCCCTAACCAATCGAATATTATACAACAACTTGCATACTTTGCAAAGTTTATAAATATAACCCACAACTATAACATTATATCAAATCCACACCATAATATTAAAAAAATTATTTCGAGAAAATTAAATCTTTATTCATAAAATCTGGGGTCTTACAATCTCCCCTCCTTATGAAATTTTGCCCTCGAAATTTACGTACGTACCTGGTATGTCGAAGAGGTGAGGATACCTTGATTTCATATTCTAATTCTTGAGGTATAACCTTTGAGTGTCGAATATAATCCTTCTTATCCAAGATTTTAACACTTATCTCCTCATACGTTAAATCTTCTGTTATCTCTTCCGGTTCTAAATCAATAATGTGGTTCGGGTCGTCCACATATTTACGTAACATCGATACGAAAAAAAATGTTATGAACACGCAACATACTTGGCGGTAAAATGAGTCTATAGGCCACAATTTCTACTTGATCGAGGATTTTAAATGGGCCAATTAAATCGAGGGTTGAGATAATGCCTCTTTGAACCTTCTTCTTCACATTCATCATATTCGGGTGTGTAACTTGAGCGGCTTTAACTTTATCGATTAAAGTCGATTCTAATCGTATATTCGTTATCTTCACGTGGGTCCCTAGAGTCTTTAACTCTATCTTCATCATTTGTAAGTTTATACGAAATGGGTCTTTGTGTTAACAACATCGCACTCGTAAACGCATACGATCTTCTACTCAACGCGTCAGCTGCCACGTTCGCTTTTCCACGATGATATTGAATGGTACGATCGTAATCTTCAACAGCTCAAGCCAACATCTTTGGCACATGTTACGTTCGTTTTAGGTGAAGAAAATATTTATTGAGGGTTTTAGAAATGGGTTTTGTACTGGGGTCAATACAAAATTTGATTTCACGCTCTAGGGTAGGCTAAGAAGTCTTCAAGAATACGTCAGGAAATTTATTAACAATAGAAATATCATTCAAAACTGTAACTCTCATCCAAGACTTGGATAACACGTCGCATTGATACTTATCAACTTGCCACCGTTATTCACGACATCCCCTACAGATAGTCTGGCTTCGGTGCATTCCACACAAGGAAGTCACCAGCAAAAGGCTCGAGATTCTTTATTTATGACTTGATATGATAATGATTGACTTTAGTGGTTTGGTTGCTTGAATTCGCATAATAGGTTGGTTAGGAATATGAAAGCTAACAACCTTACAAAAAGCTTGATGAGTAGTTAACCAATCGATTCCTAAAATCACATCAAAGGCAAGTATTTTCAAAGAGATAAGATCGACAAGTAACGTGAAAGTGTCGATTTGAATCAACAAGATTTATAAATAGTGGAGGTAACGAAGGTTTCTACTATCGAAGTTTCAACCAATAAGTCAAAGTCTAATTTCTCCGAAGTCAAATTTAAACGTTGAGCGCAAGCAAGAAATATAAAAGAATGGGTAGAATCGGTATCTAATAAGATATAGACTTCGCAAGAATTTATTAATAACTAACTCGTGCTAACTTCGTTCGAGTTACTCGCTTTTTGAGAAGTCACGAAAAACGCTCTTCCTGAAACCACCGACTTTGTTTTGTCCATATCGCCTTTGGTGCCATAGTTCATTTGGACTTGACTTCACTTATCTGACAAAATCGAGCTAAATGACCTTCTCTTCTTGAAATTTCCACTTCTATTATCTTGGCCATGATTACCATACGAAGTGGTTACCATTCTTGGCATGATAATTTCCCCCCGATGGTTATCATTGTTAGATGGGATGGCCGTTGCCGTAGATATGATTATTATCGTGTTATTGGTCGTTATCTTTTGGTTGAAGTGACTCAAGCGGTCTCATGTGCTTCATTGCTTATCTCAAAGCATTTTCATATGCCATTTTCAAACTTTGTTACAAAACAAGGGTTAATTAACATATCACATATTATCCTATACTATAATGATACCAATTAAATAAATACCAAATAAACTTAGGTAGGTCATACTAGCTGAAAGAATTCCCGATCTCTCCCTCCTAGTTCTTGTCTCACGTCTCAGCCATGGATCATATCCCTAAGCTTTGATACCAACTGTGACGCCCCCAAAATAGGTATACATCACCCATCTTAAGTCGCCAGATACAAGGTACTGAATACAAATACAACTTAATTATACAACAGTCGTGTAAAATACGACAAAACATAGGCTGTGAGTTTTAATACAAATATTGTTATCTAGACAATATCCATACTCAATGGAGTCCTCATTACATTTATTATAACACTATTTCGCAGGATAGTGAGGACTACTAATGCACCATCTAGGATCATCACTCTGTTCCCTGACTAGTCCCAGCTACGTTCTCATTTTCTAAAGAGAACAGTGAAAGAAAGGGTGAGCTCAACTAGCCCAGTAAGAAATATTATGACTAAGATAATGCAAAATAAATTATCATTAGCCTTCAACGGTGTTAAACTGATAAAATATAATAAACATCAAGTTTAATTGCAGCGGAACAAGCAATCCATTAGAAGAGTTAAGTAGAGAATAAAATGTACTATCTTCTATGATTTAAAAGGTTTTTCATCACTTTTATCGCTGAGACTCAGCTTAATAAATAAAATCGAATCATCCCTGCTCCACGGCCAAGAATATTCATGTAATCATCAATGGTCATGACTATACCGAATAATCCCTAGTAATAATCATACCAACAACTGTCCACCAATGAACTACAGGCCAATGAGAACTTTTACCACATCATTCGTCACATTACGATCATGATTATACCAAATAATCCCTGGTCATAATCATACCAAGTCCATCTATGCACGTAAGCCAAAGATGACTTTTAACATAATATAAGTATGAGGATGATGACAATTCAATAAAACAAGTTTAAGAATAAATTTTAAAGATTTATAAGTTAATTTATCCTGAACTCAATAACGTCCAAATTGTCAACATGATACTGCTTTGTGCAGTAAAATTCAAGAATGCTCAGAAGAATATTTCCATGAAAAGATGCTGGAGGAAGCTCAAATATCAAGCATATTCCACTAATTTCATGGAGTATAGAAGCCAAAGCTTTAACCAACTGAGTATAATATAATATATGAAACTGCAAATGGATTTTCACTCGCCATGCGGTAATCCATGTATATAGATCATTTCCACAATTTAATAAGGAATGAATACACAGGATCATTCACCATGCATGTGGTGATCCACATAGAAAGGTTATTCAGCGAATAATAAAAATGGAATAATGAAGGATTCTTCACGCGTGCGATGCGATATTTGCAGACATGTTATTCCCAATAGAATAATAAATAATGGAACCGGTCCCGGCGTAAGCGCATGCAGACGGGATATTAAACAAAATAATAAATAATGGAACCCGGTTAAAGGCGTAGAAGCGCATAGATAGGATATTAAGCAGAATAATAAATAATGGAAACTAGAGATTTCTACAGAAGCGCATTGAGAACGGGATATTTAAATGAAGAATAACGAGAATATTAGAAGAATTTCACCATGTATGCGGTGCTTGCATAAACATGTTATTCAACGAGAATAATAAGAATGGAATAATGAGAATAATTTCACCAAGTATAGGGTATCCAGCGTATACGAGAGTTATTCCAATGAATAATAAAAAATGGAATAATGAAGTTCTCTTCATGAATAAGAAAGAAAGAATACCCCTTATGAGTACAACAAAAATATTCCCTACCTTAGAAAAACTGGATATTGGAGTAGTGAAGTAGCAGAATACTTTTATTCTTTCTCTCTATAGTTTTCTCTCTAGAGTTTCAATGAATTAAGTAAGAAATAATGAAGGAATGAGCTTTATTTATAGGAGACTGGACTAAATAGTAACTAATTCATGAACGGTCTAGATTGATTTACTTTTAAACGGACGGTCCATATTGGTTTACTATTAAAACTTAAAGCAACGGTCCATACTGATTTACTATTAAAACTTTAAACCAGCGATCCATATTGATTCACTATTATAACTTTCCACCAGCAGTCCATATTGATTTACTATTATATCTTCAAACAACGGTCTGAAAAAATTAGCATATCTCCTCATGGAATAATATTGTACCTAAAAATGATTTGGATCGAAAAGAAATATATCTTACGGGTGAATAGTACCCCGTGAATAGTAAATCATGAATAGTAACTCGTGAATAGTAACTCATAAATAGTAACTCATGAATAGTAACTTGTGAATAGTAACTCGTGAATAGTACTCCGACACGAAAAGTGCCCCGAATACCCGATTGAACAATATAACCTCCACACATCAATTATTATTGAAACAAATGTCGATTTCCACTAACACTAATAATCCCAACACAATAGAACTATTAATTTCATCTTTAATCAACACGAACTTATTCATTATTAATATTATAACTCATAATATTTAACAACCAGGTCGTTCCCAAGAAAGATGGGGCTTTTCGATAAGGATTTTTCCTTATTGGCGCACAATTAGGTGACCAAACCTCTCCTTAACAGAACTTCTAGACATTGTCAATATTGCAAATAATAATATGAATAACTTTGACGTCTCAATTATTGATTTAATAATATAACATATAATGCAGATGATACTGTAATAATAATTGAATCAATAATATGAGAGATATGATCACGACAATTATCGTAACAATAATTGAGTATAATGAGTGACTTCTTACGTAAGCATCGATAATCAATCTGTGTGCTACTATGCAACCACGCGCGTATTCATCGTACTTTTACTACTAGAGTAGTTTCAGCGGTTTTCTTGTAACACTTTCGCCGTTATTTTTATAAAAATATTTTTGTCGTTTTCTCAATCCGACAATAATTCCGGTGTGGGGTCCACCAATGATTGTACCGTTGTACACAAGGACAGAGCCAGGAAAAAATTTCGTCCTGGGCTACAAAATCGGAACAAGAATTAAAAAGCTGGAAGCGGGGACGAGGCGTGGCGCTTTCTATCTCGATCTTAGGCTTTTGCCCGAATTTCCAAATTTTGCATTTTTTTGTAGCCACTTTATAATTTTCTAACTTCGCCTATACACATCCAATTGGAACCAATTTTTAACATGTTATTGAAGGTATGACATACTATTTTAAAAAATATATACCGGTCAAATAAATGTTTCACTGAGTTCTATATGGGCTCAAAATTGCTCAATTTACATCAGGTTTTCTAACCAAACCAAAATTACTCAATTCATTTAAACTTACTTCTAAACCATTTCTAATTGGTTAAGCCACTGAGATACATATATTTTATAAACATAAGCTTTCTTGCTTACAATAATATCAAGTTTTCACTTTTAAAACTTCACAGACTCTAAGAGGAATTTAATCAAACAAGTGAAGTGCATAACTTTAAAAGAGAGATCTCATAACCATTTAGAAATAATTAAGCCAAATTTTGTTAATTCTTTTTCCTTATTACTCCACCCGGCACCCACCATATATATTCCCATTTCCATAAACAATTCACAAATGCTTATAACTAACATAGCAAAATCGACACTATGGCTTTAATTTCAAAATGAACTAAAACTTATGTTGTACCTTTCATGAAAATTCTTGTCATCTGCATTGATGTTGGCCAAAATCAGTTTCCTCTTGCCGAAAATAAGCTTCAATTCCTTCCCAATTCAATTTAAACTTTCATTCCATTATTAGTTTCAATTAGAAAACCAAAAGCAATTGATAAATGTTTGAAGTAGTTTAGAGAGAAGGAAAATATATGGAATGGGCGGATAACAATTAACATGGGACATGTGATGTAAAGGAACATGACTTATGAAAATTGGGCTGGGCTATTAAGATATATAAATACTAAATAGGGTCCTTTACATAAGTATACAACAAATAAAAAATAATTACAAGAAAAGTGCATCAACTAAATAATTACAAAAAGAGTGTAATTAGGATTCATATTACAAAAAACTAGTACAATTCACATTAATAAAGAAACCTAAAATCAAGGAAAATAATTGCCATAATTTCAAATTCAAATTCAAACATTTGGGATCTAACAACAAAACTAAAATCAAAATAATAACAGTTGACAGTGGACATCCATTATCATTTTCTCTCTCTTCCTCCTCTAGTACCTTCTCTGCTCCCACCTTATTTATCTACTACAACCGTGTCCACGTTTATACCAAGGTAACCAATAAAAAATAGAACACTACATAGGGAAGAGAGAGATAAGAGACTGATGTGAAATATAATATTGATAACTAAACTTTCGTACCAAGGTAACCAAACATTTATACCAAGGTAACCAAACCTTTATACCAAGGTAACCAAATCTACCTTCAGGATGCAAGATTTGAATTTATTTCTTTGGTCTAAAAGTTTGGCAACCAATTTCATGAAGGTAAATAAAAATAGAGAACTTTGCATAGGAAAGAGATAATAGAGTGATGTGTAATGTAATATTGATAACCAAACATTCGTATGCAAGGTACCCAAACATTTATACCAAGGTAACCAAACCTTTATACTAAGGTAACCTTTTTTTATGAATATTTGGTTACCCACAAAACTAACATGGTTACCTTTGTATCAAAGTTTGGCTACCAACCGCACTACATTCAAAATAATTTTATTTTTTTAAAAGCGTGGCAATATCTTTATACTAACACTAATAGCAATGACGACGACAACACCGCCTCAACCCCACCCTCATCGCCTCAAAATGGGCTCAATCCTCGGCTCGTCTCTCAGCGCGTCCCAGACCGACTTCTCCACATGGTCAATTTATTCGAGCCCGGTGGTCGTCGATCCGATTTCTCTCCCATGTCGACGATCACCGCGATTCTACGGCCACGCCATTTTCAATTGCGGTTTGGAGCAAATTAGCCAACATGAGCGTTGCTCGCTACGATTTTGCTTGTCTGAAGTTAATGGAATGATTTATTGCGGTTGGTGGCTATGGGATGGATGGTGAGTCTCTCGCTCTGTCTTGTGCTGAGGTATATACTTCTGAATTTAACAGATGGAAAGGTGCTAGTAAATCACATGCCAACGGGAAGTGGAATCCTTAAATTAAGGAATTCTAATTGAATTATAATTCCTTAAATTAAGGAATCCTAATTACACTAGAATATGTAAATAAATATAAAAGTGTATTAGTTATATAAATATTATATGAGTGCACTATTGATGTAATTATTTTTAAAAATGTACTAGAATATGTAATTGTTTCCTACTAAATATTTATCAAAAAGTCCACCCGGGCTAGAGCCCACCCTAGCCCCTACATAGCTCCGCCAGTGGTCGTACAGATATTCTGCGATAAAAAAAATATTCCCCGACCAATCGAATATTTTACAACAACTTGCATACTTTGCAAAATTTATAAATATAACCCACAACTATAACATTATATCAAATTCACACTATAATATTAAAAAAATTATTTCGAGAAAATTAAATCTTTATTCCTAAAATCTGGAGTCTCACAAACAATAATTCATATAATTTGTTGGTGCGCCTTGTTTGGAAGAGGGAAAAAATGTATATATATTCACCCTCCAGAAACCCTAAAACCCTCCTCATCGCCGTCCAAAGCCCCTTTAGTGGTTAGGACTAACGCACCCGTTTTCCTTAATCACTTACATCAAACCCTAATTATAATGGCTACCACGGCGACAAACAGATTAGACAATCCTCATCATCCAAATCGAAGGTACTTCAAGAGATCTGATATGGGATTTTATTTATTTATTTATTTCTCTTTTGATTTTAGGAACATATATTTTTGATTCTATGGTCTTGATTCAGCTGTAAAGATGCTAGTTTCCTTTCACTGAAAAATTCATACATTATTAGTAGTTTGAACAATTTTGGTTTGAGCAACATTTATGACCAATTTCAATTAGTTTCAGGGATGAAATGGCAGCTATTCAGCTCCTTCAATAAATATGTGTGCTTAAAGTAAAAAGTACATGTTTTTTCCCTATTATTCTTGAAGTTTCCTCTTTTCCCAATCCTTTGAGGCATACAAATTGATTTTAATATACTTTTTTATATCTTGTATTATCCTTCATTTCCTTTACTTTTATGGGGTTTGTACATCTTTTAGAGTGAAAATGGATATGATGGTCAAATGTAAAAGGTCTGAGCAGGGTGTGGTGTTGGCTTGAGATGTTAGTGGGGGAAGAAGGAAGAGGGCCCCTGTCCTTGTTCAAGTTATAACATTGTGACATTCGCAACCTCTTCAATAGAAACTACACTGTGCTTTAAGCTTGGTGATGGGTTGTAATAAAAGGCGTGGGTTGCATTCTAGTATTGAATGATAACTTAGACTTCTCCCGACATTTAGTTTTATCCCCATATTTGTACACATCTCAGTTTTCACTGGCTTCCTGCATTTGATCAAAACCTTCAGGCTGATCCTTTCACTGCTCTATCTAAAAGTGTCTTACAAGCACACAGCTTATTTTATTCGTGGGTAATTATAATAATTGGATGGATACATATACAATTTCAATATCTGAATACTAGATGATGTGAACATTCAAGATGTTTTTAAATCTTGTCATTTTCTTTGTTGACATAAAACATTATTTTGATATGATTCACCAAAGCACATATTACCTTTATGGTGTGGGTGGCACATATGATTCTGGTACTCCGCAAATAAGGTAGTGTTTGAGCTGCTCTAGCATGAATACATGCTCTGATGGACTCTTAATATGATTCAATTATTTGTCAGCCTTCATTTGTTGTAGAAGGCTTTAATATGCCCCTTGCTAGTAAAATTGCCACTTCCCCAATCTCAATAGAAGGCAACTTGGTCATTAGGGGTTGTTGTGTGAGCGGGTAGGGGGGCTCGTGGGTTTCTTCACTGAGCCACATCTATCAGCATCAAGGCTAGTGCTACTTGCTGTAGCGTAACTACAAAGTAGGGTTGCTGAGCCTTGCTTGCACTCTGGAAGCAGCTAGCCTTGTAATCTTTAGCATGCATGCCTTGTAACAAGGATCTTTACTTTTGGTATTATGCCCTGCAGCCAAATCTGAACTATTAAAGATGATTAGCTATTTTCTGTCTAGTACGACCTAAATACACTCATTGTTTAGAGTTCCAATGACAGCAAATTAGATATCGGCTAGATCATTCCACTGTTAATGGCATTCTCAGACCTTGTATGCCTGTATTGTAATATAAATAACAAATCCTATGCCATTTGGAGAGACAAAATGAAATATGGGATTGATCCAAAACTGTAATGACTGGTGGATTGTGATAAATCCCTTGAAAAAAAACTTGACTTAGCTGAGCAAGCTACCACCGGTGTTTACAAGTTCTTGAAGAAGAGTTTAACAGGAACCTTGCAGGTTCAGGCATAAGTTTCCCTTCCCTCATCACGGATAACATCAATGGAGTTCAAAGGTAAGTGGAACCGATGGTTTCAAATTCCTAAAAAATTTCAAAGTATTCCTGTGGTGTGTTCTTAATGTGAACTGCTTATGATGGTGTGTTTTGAGGACACTACCTAAGAAGGGTTGTTATTTAGGAAAGAGACTTCAGAACTGACTCAAGTCTCTTTCCTAAGTCAAGAAATTCTGTGGATGCTGTGGTCATTTGTGCCCAAGGCAAATTTGGAAAACACAGGAGCCACGAAAGCTATTGAGAGAGTTTTAATCGAATGCATGTTAAACTTCGAACAGGCCAAAGTCCAATTTGTAAGTGAGGGGAACAAAATGACAAACTCATTACGTGGGTGTTTTCTCCTACAGGTTTTGTTTTACTTGAACAGGAATGTATGAGTGAAAGGGGATAGGGGGGATAGCTAGAAATGAAGGCTATGAGACATTTGGAGGACTGCAGTATAAAAGCAAGGTCTTCAAGTTGCCATGAACAAAGTAATGACGAGTCCCGGAAGCAACAACCGAGCCCTTATTGCGGATTGTATCTTTATGAGCAGATGACAGATAGATACGTGGACAATGATCTTCGTGAGGGAAATCGAAGTGCTGATTCTTTGGTCTATAGATGAGAAGCAAGACCAAGATCAAGTCACAACTCGAGTGCAACAGGGGAGATATCCTTGAGCGACCTGTAGATTTTGCAAGTATTTTTTCCTAGAGCTCATAGCCGAGCTGTTTTTTTTTTCCACAGATGGTATTTGATTAGGCTATCAGTCAAGATTCGATGTGGTAACTCAAGGCTGGAAACATTGTAAAGCTGAAGCAAGCAATCTTTAAAACTTAGTGAGAATTGTTGTATTTGAACATGTAGGGATTGGCATAATGTAGTTTTTAATTTTTGTTTGAAGGCCATTTTTACATTTTTAAGACCTATTTCTATAATAGAATGGTGTTGTTTGTTTACAGTAATTTATTAATCTGCCAGTAAATACACTGTTCTAGAAATTGATTAACTGATTTTATGCATTAATAAAACACTGACAAGCCATCGCATAATCTTTTTCTATCCTATTTAATAATGCTTTAAAGAATTAGCTACTTTTGGGGTTCTAGCAATGATATCCTTCACATATAAAAAGAAACAAAAAGAAAAGAACTAATCCTGCAAAATAGTGGCTTTAGAATTTTTTCAGTTCTCAAAAGTAGATATTGGCCCAAAACATACTTGAACCCATTTCAATCCAAATAAACTTTCCGTGTGGCTTTTGGCCTAGTGGTATGACCAAATCCATGTTTACCATGAGTTTGGGGTTCAAGTTGTGTGTGGTGTGTTCAAACTAGCAAAAACAAAATTTAAATCAAACAAAACAAGTTATTTTCGGTACCCCCCACCCACCCCACCCCATCCCTAACCCACAAAAAAAATATTATGTGATTATGTATACACCCCTTACCCCCCACCCCCACCTCACCCCACCCCTTACCCCCACTCCCCCACCCCACCCCCATCCCATCCCTACCCCACAAAAAAAAATATTATGTGATTATGTATACACCTTTTACCCCCCACCCCACCCCACTCCTACCCCAAAAAAATAATAATATATCAAATCAGGCCTTCATGGAACTATAACCATATTAAAATGGTTAATATGGTTTTTAACCATAATCATATGGTTCCAACCCACATTATCCATATTAAAAATGGTTAATATGGTTTTAGTTCTTAAATGGTTGGTTAACCATATTTTGAAAACCAAAACCAACTCATAACCATATTTTGCCAGGTCTATTTGGTACTAGCGTTTACGACGGTCGTTTGGACCTCTAAAAGTAATTTTCTTGAGTTGTATTTGAGGGCGAAACGCTATATTTATAAGTTAAATAAGTTACATTTAAAATAAATTATTACTAGACAAATAAGAGTTTTAAGTGCGTTTGAACTTCCAAATGCTGAGTAACCAAACATCCACTAAGTTGTCAATTTTTTTTTTTGCATGAATGGCGCGTTTATATCCTCGAATTAGAAGACTATATACATGCATGCTAACCATAGAAATGGATTAGCTTTTGTTCCATTATTTAAGCCGTTTTTCGGGATCCTAATTTAAATTTGAACACAAAAATAATGGTTATAAACAAGACACCAACACATTCCCACAAAACGGGGTTGTAAACATTCCCTACCTCAAAGCAAAACTGCATGCACATTTTAACCCTCATGCATAATATTTGCAATTCTTATCCACTCATTGCTATAACAAAAATATGTAGTAACCTCCAAAATCCCTCTCTCCCACAATTTCTCTGCTCTCCAAGGTTGCTTTTCAAGCCTCTTCTGAAAAAAAGAGGCCATCAAATTATATATCAATCCGAATCGATCATTTTGTTCAATTTCTTCCATACCAGTCATGAATCTGAATTGCCTGACATGCCAAAAAATCATAAGAACGGACTCAGACAAGGAGTTTCGAGAAAATGATGAAAATGCAAACGGAAAAGAAAATTTTGGGCTGTGTGGGGGAAAAATCGACAGAATAAGCTGGTCAGGGAATTTGGCACCGAGGCGGCCTAATTATGAGAAAATGAGAAGGGGCACTTCTCTTGTGCCAACAAAGAAGGCTCATCATGGGATTCATTCGAGCGGCTCCATCGGATCCGTTGAGTTTAACGTCGACGAGCAACCAAAGTTGGCGAGAAGCTGTGGGATGAGGAGGGATTGGAGCTTTGAGGATCTCAGGCAACAAACACTTAAAGCCTGAAAGAAATGTGTACAACTTTCACAACAATTAAGAGAAAAGAAATGAAGGAGATTAATTGTTTGAAGATCGATGCATAATGTAATTTATAATATCTTGACATGATAATTATCAAAACTTTTCTCTCATTAATTTGTGTCAATTCTACTACCTCCATTCATGCACATAAATTAAGAAAGTCATTCATTTAATAATTAAAATTTGTATGAAATTTTATCATTATTTCTTTATGAAAAATTGAAAACTACTAGTATAATGAAAAAAAATTCTTGAGACAATGAGAGAAGTTAAGGGTGATATAAGAAAGTAAATAATTTATTCTCCTAAAAAGTTGTAAACACTACAAGAAAAGGGCTAATTCCGACATAATATTCTGTCGGCCATTTTCTCGTAATAAAGGTTGTCGACCTTAAGTCCGTCGCCAATTACGTCGGAATTAACTTTTATCGACGAAATTAGGGTCAACGAAATGTTCGTTGGAATTATGTTATTTTCGACGGATTATCTTTGACGGACAATAATGTAACGACCGAAAAAATCGGATTATAATAAAAATTAATTTTTATTTGATTATATTGAATAAAATTATATTATATGTTTATTATAACGAGTAAGCAAGTTGAAAGGCGTTCTATAACCTAGAAAGGATGTATGATTGTAGGATTCACTACAAGAAAATATCTAATTTCCAACGGAATATTTCGTCGAGGTTAAGGATATTCCGTCGAGGATAACTTAACCCCGACGGAATATTCAGTCGGGGATTCGGTCGAGTTTAAGCACGTCGAAATTAAGTCTGTCGAGATTTTAGTCGAGGATTACTAAGTCCGACGGACATATGGTCGACTGAATAGTCCGTCAAGTTTAGGATATCCTCGACAGAATATGTTCCATCGGACTTATTCAGTCGGTATTAAGTTGTCACGTGGCTAGTGTCGAAAAATATTAAAAGGGCTTATTCCCGACGGAATTCCGTCGGGTTTACCTTAGCCCACGTGACAACTGTATACCATGGGGTTCTATAATTTACGACATTAGGGGCGTATTACACTTGAGTTGCTTGGCTGGCTAACACAATTACGTCATCAGACTGTAACTTCGACTTTATATCTACTGTGACGATTCTATTACGATCAACTTTAACACCCTTTACAGTATCAAACCAGCGACACTTAAATGTAATGACCTTTTTACCCCCGGGATAATTGAGCACAATAACTTCCTCTAATCGTCCATAGTAATTGGACTCAGAATCTCCGTAACAACTTCCTAACACGACAATGCCAGAGTTGACTGATGTTAGTTCATTCAAGTCATCAACCTTGAATCTATACCCATTAAAGATGCAGCCTAGATATGAACTAATAAGTTTGTACGGGCCTAAAATAACATCTCTAAAACGCTCAGAAGCATTTTCTTCTTCAACCTTTCTCTTAAACCACTATTGGAAATTTTCATTAGTGAATGCTTCCATCTGTGATGTAGTCAACCCCGGGTCAGAAGCATGCGCTTTCGCTTCGAATGAACTGCGTACAATAATGTACTTTTATTTGATTGTTGATTAAGGTTAGATATTAAAGCTTCAAATTATAATAATACATACTTGATGTACGACGATAATTTTGGAATATTTAGAAGCACATATGTAGATACAATCTTTAAATCGTTATTGGTTAGGTAAGTCATCGTCTCATGTCCAAATGGTTTAGCCAGATAAGTGTATACAACCAACTCATCAGCACGACCAGACGGATCGACGACCTTATTCTGACTTAAACGGTTGTACTTCGTTGCGACTACATCGTCAAAGTACAACGAGCAGAAGTTGACAAGCTCTTCCTTTGTATAACGTTCATCAATAGAACCCTCTACTCGAGCTTTGTTTTTAAATTTCTGCTTTAATCGATGCATATACCTGAAATATAACAGTATCAGATAAATTAATTATAAAGATGACGAATATTGCATAATGTATGTGATATTACCTCTCAAAAGGATACATCCATCGATATTGCACCGGTCCTCCAAACTTAAGTTCACATGGCAGATGAATAGGCATATGCTCCATGCTGTCAAAGAACCCCGGTGGTAAGATCATTTCGAGCTTGCAAATTATCAACACTATGTTTTTCTCCATCTGCTCCACATCACTTATACCTTATAAAAGTTGAGCAAATATCCCGAAAGAAATTTGAAAGTGCAGTAAAGCTATCATTAATATTCCTCGGTCACACCTCACGAAATGCAAATGGCATCAACTTCTGCATGAATACATGACAGTCGTGACTTTTGAACCCAGTAATTTTCAACTGCTCAATCTTAGTACAAAGAGATATGTTAGAAGCATATCTATCTGGGAGCTTCAATTGTTAGGTTTGTAATATTCATAACGCAATCAAATTGCATAAAAAGTGCGGAAGCGTGTAAAAATCAGAGTTTAAAAAAATTACAAACCATATACCCGGATCATCCTTTATGCATAATTATTAATTAAACGAAAAAGATGAACAAGAATCATACCCTTGAAGATCGAGCTTCCTCAGGTACAAGTTCACCTCCAATCCTTTTCGCGTTCAACTTGAATCCACCGGGTTTGGTTCCTTCCTTTGATCAACGTTAGCCACCCAAATGTTTGGCCTCTAGAGGTGATCCACCAAGGAAGAATAAATTCAAGAAGATGGGTGGTTGGCTAAACCCTAGTTTTCTATCTCTATAGAAAGGGTGTACTCTCCCAACAATTGGAATTATTACGTATGTTGAAAAATCAACAACCCATACCCACCCATAATAAGACTCCTCTTATTTATAGATGTGGGCAACCCACCTTAACAATTAAGGAATTGGGTTTTATTTAATTAATTAAATTCTTTTAATTAATTAAGCTCCCTAATCTTATTAGGGATAATTAATTAAACTCCTTTAACTAATTTTCCTTCCTAATCCAATTAGGAATAAATGAAAGTACTTATATTAAATTAATTCCTAAACTCTTTTAGAAATTAAAATAATAATAATTGTAATAATATTAATAAGACTCCTCTTATTAATTTATATTTAATATTTCTAAAATATTAAATAATAAATATTAAGCTATTTAATTTATTCTATCACCATAGATTAAATTAAATATACTTAATATATTATTACGATTATGCCATTAACTTCTTAAATAATTATTCTTCCTTTTATGGTGTGACCCTTTAGGTTCTCCATATTAAACCAGGTTGTGAATAAATCAATTAGAACAATTCTAATCTTATTTAAATAAATAAATTAAACAATTAATTTATTTAAATAATATTTATTCTGACAATAGGATAAGCCTCCTAGCGATCGGCGACTTTCCAGATAATATAGATTTCAACATTAATCTTTAAAGAACCTTTGAGTAAATAGTTAAATGCATAATTCAATCCTTCCACCATCTGATGTCCCAATTAAATATAAGATATGGAATTCTTGTCAAGTCTTATTTTATTTAATTATATGTATTTCGATCCTTAAATGCACAACTCAAATAATGCAAATTAGAAACTCCTTTCTAATTTCATTCGCCTTTAACCCGAGAGGACTCTTTGGGTTGTCATTTATCGAATCACATAGGACATTTCTCTTCTTTTATTAGAAGTGGTAGATTCTTTATTGATCATACATTATCTCCATGTACAACTTATTATACCCAAGCATACCCTTTGATATACCCTAAGGGTCTTAAGGAATAAGTCAAAGTATAACTCATCATACACAAGATCTTATGATGATCTCAAGTCCAAGGATTACTTGTACTACTATCACTACAGAATTCCTATTGACAGCAAATAAAACTCCATTAGGTATTCCTTAGCGAGCCACGTTCAGGTGTACTTATTCTCTAATAAGCACCTACATACTTGCTTTAGTGTCTCCACACAAATGATCATGAGATCAATCATCCTCATCCAATGAAAGCAAACAGCGTATGTACCAATCTATCCGGATTCACTAATCCCCAATTTAGTAATCCAATGATTGGGAACTATTTTAGTTTTAAGCTTTCTAAGAATTTAGATCTCATTAGAATGATCATCATCATTATTCTAAAAGCATTGCTTAAAACTATGGGTTTATCACATATTATAAAACGAAGATCATGTAGATAATTAAAAGCCTTTAATAAATTAATACTTTTTATTAATAAATGAATAAGATTGTTACAAAGTATATGCTTTATCATCAAACATGATTGGCTTGTGTGCATACTACTTTCAATCTCCCACTTGCACTAAAGCCAATCGTCATGGTATCTCATACTCTTCTTCTCTAAGTGGCGATTATCCTGCTTTGTTGGATAAGCTTTAGTTAATGGATATGTAATGTTGTTCATGAGAGTCCACTATCTCTATAGTGATTTCCCATCTTTCAATGATTCTAATAATCAAATGAAAGTGCCACAACACATGTTTAGATCCAAGATGAGACTTAGGAACTATTCCTAGTTTTCAGTAATGAACTTTTAATCCAAACAATCAACTTGCGACTTCATTTATAGCTATATACTTTGTCTTTATCACTAAACCAAGCAACTCTTTTCTTTGTTTGGAACCTTTCAATTCAACGCACCACTATTCAAGATAACGCTTTACTTTAAAGTGGATTTTACGTCATCTTAGTCCGTACGAAAAACTTGAGTGCATTAAGCCCTCTAGTTTTAATTCGGACCCACCATGTATCTCACATCCTTAGTCTTGGGTTAAGAACTTTAAGATGTTTTTCACTGTCTTACAGTGATCTTCTCCAGAATATGACCGATCAACATCAGGTCTCGTATATTTCATTGCATACATGATTGTCACTCATGCGATCTCTCTTCTTTGGAGTCTATGGGGACTATTAAGAGAGATACACTCCATAGCTCATCGACATGAGACATCTCTTGGAGTTTGCCATGCTAAACGACTTTAGCATCAAATGAATATACGTTCCTTGGGTTAAGTCGAGCATCCTTTTAAATCTATCTATATAGATTTATATCCCCAATTAAGATACTCTTCCAAA
The DNA here is from genome assembly GCA_020205615.1 of Panax quinquefolius. Lineage (NCBI taxonomy): Eukaryota > Viridiplantae > Streptophyta > Magnoliopsida > Apiales > Araliaceae > Panax > Panax quinquefolius. The sequence goes on along the minus strand of CM035167.1, from coordinate 93,518,321 downwards.
TCATTCATGGAGGAATGTTTAGACAACTTTATCTTTTCTTGATTGTAGCATTGGTATGTCATTCGTTATCAAGTAGTATATCAACATATAATACTAGAAATTTCACGACGCTCCCATCGACCCTTTTTGTACACACTAGAAGTCTTACCTCATCGAATATAAGCTGGATCATCATCTTCTATGATGTGTACCTCATCATCATCATCCATGATGAATCCATACCTCTGGGTATCTTGGTACTATTCCGATTCTGATTTAGGTTGTGGTACAATATGTCTATCTACATGTTCCTCTTATTTGACTTATAGTGTTTTGTGGTTCTTGACTTTTCAAGATCTATTATCCTCCCACTAGCCCTTTCAATGATAAACACCTTTATCTTAGAAGGCTGCGTGTTTCGTAACAAACACCTTTCGCTATGTAGGATTATAGAACATATGCCCTAAACTTACTTTAGGATGTCCCACAAATCTGTACATGTCAAATTTTGTCCCAAGCTTATCCTTTGAAACCTTTTCACATAAGTTGGACAACCCCTTATCTTAACATACTTAAGATTAGGAATCCTCCCCATCCATAACTTTTTTATGGAGTCTTGGTAGGATTTTGAGGTTACCATTTTCGTAGATATGCAGCCATTTCTAGGACATTATCCCACAAGGATACTGGAATGTCGATAAAATCATTATGGACCATACCATGTCCAACAAGGTACGATTTTTCCTTTCAGATACATCAATCAATTATTGCGTATCAGGAGGTGTCCATTATGAGAAAACTATTTGAGATGATCTAGAAACTTATTGCACAAGTATTTATTCCTTGATCTAATCAAAAAATCTTAATACTTTGCCAATTTGTTTCACTTTTGAATTCTTTGAACCTTTCAAATAATTCACACTTGTATTTCAACAAATACATACATTCAACTCTTTGAATGATCATCTCCTTTTCTTATACTAGTATGTTCAATTTACAAAATAATTTTTCATGTAAGTCAAGTATACAAAATCCATTAAGTAATATTCCAGTTCTATATAAAACATTATTATTATAAATAGAACAACAATTGTTCTTAATTATAATACCAAAGTTTTCATTGTCCAACAATAAAATAGAAATAATATTTTTAACAAGAACTGGAATACAATAACAACTTATTGACTTAATTGATTTGCCCGTAGGCATTGCTAAACTATAAGTTTCTATGGCTAATGTTGCAATATTTGCTACATTTTCCGCACATAGATCTACTTATATTTGTTTAGCTTTCTACTTCTGCTTGGTCCCTTCATAAATCTATATTTATGATAACCAAAGTTGGTATCCAATACCCAAGTAGAACCTTGACTTAAAGAAAAATTTATTTAAATCATGAACAAAATTGTATTATAACCGAAACTTCACTAAGCTTCTTTGGTTAGCCTCTGCAAGATGCTTCTTGCGATTTCTTTCGATGTCGAGAGCTTATTGCAGTGGAAGCAAACTCCTTTGCTATCCGTATCAGTTTTGTTCTTATTATCCTTTATTTTGCCTTTCTATTTACCTTCTTTGAATCGTTCTTCTTTTCAGAAGATCCTTTGGCCCCTACCAGTAAGACTTGATCTTTCTTGGTTGGAAAGTGACTCTCAACATTTTTCAATATGTTAAGCAAATGTTGAGGTGATATCTAGCTTGTTCATATGAAAAATTCACAACAATTAATGAAAGGAGTCCCGGGGAGTGAGTGCAAGATCAAATCTTGGCTCAACTCTCCATCCATGACAAAACCGGTTGTCCTAATTGATCAATCAAATTGATTATGTTAAGAACTTTTATGCATCTGTACTATAGTGCCATTGGCCATTCTAGATCGGAAGAGCTCCTTAGATATGTCGATATCTATCACCCTACTTTCCTCACCATCAACTACTTGATGTGCGGGGAATATAGTAGGAGTATCCATAGTTTCAGTCGACGTCAAGCTTGTTACTCGTGGATACGAGCATGATGCATTGAGCCAATCGTGCATCATCTTGCCACTTTCTAAAAGTAGCAATCTCTTCCTCGGAGGCATTATGCTCGCAACCATTGCGAGGATAGGCGTATTAAGGACATAAGATAGCTTTTCACGATTTATGAGAACTATTCTCAAATTCCTTAACCAATCCGTTTAATTGATTACAGTTAATTTAGCATTTAATATGCTTGCGATGATAGTAATTTTAGACATTGTAAAATTACGTAAATGAATTTGTAATTAACAACATTTTAACATACATTCTTTTATTAATTACCAAAATAATTTAGGTCTTGTTTTAAATTGGTATCTCCCACTATTTTCTTCAAACTATATTACCCTCATTTATATAGTTCGGCAAAATCTAATTAAAGATTTGCTAGTGAGAATAAGGATCCCATTTCAAATGTATATAGCCTTGTGGTGACACAACAAACTATATATAAATAAATAGGTAGACAACTTTTGTCAATTACATCAACTATGCAACTCAGATATTTTGCCTCTTAGATTATTTTGATCAAGTGGTGGCACATCAGAATCAAAATTATCCAAGTTAAGTCCGACCTAGCACTCCATATATTCAAAAAGAAAAATATCATCCTTGTGGTGACACAACAAAACAATATTGTTCAATTTTCTTTATAAGCATCAAATGTGATAAATTAACATCTTAAATACTTAATACTTGCCTTGTGGTGACACAACAAACTCATATTAAATATTTAATACTCTATTAATTTTATCATGCTAGAAAGGCGACGTTCGATATTCCAAATATCTTTGAACGCTTAGGACTTAATATAAAAATTTGAGGGATTTATTATTAAATTTGTCTCATCTTGTTTAAGCAGCATTACGCATATATATATATAAAATACGCGTTATATTAATGAACATGCGAAGCATGTTTGCATAATATATAATATATATAAAGTATAAGCATGTACATATAGAATACTATATTCTACCGGATTGATTATGGACTTTTATTCTAGTTTGGTTCACTAGAGCCACCAAGTGAACCAAAAGGTCAAACCCCTAAGTGCAAGAATTAATATTTAAATATAACTATTACATTTTAAACCGGGCTCCATTACAAATGGGTCTTCAAGCGCTCCTTGCTCCTTGATCTCCAATTTTTCAAAAAATTAATTCTAACTATTCTATTACAATACTATTTAAAATAAATAGAAGCCTTGATCGTGATCGAGGGAAATACATAGGAGGAGATAGAATTTACATTAAGAAAAATTAGAGAAGGCGAGTCTGTGAGACCCCATTTAATAAAACCCATACATTCATGCATCCAACTAAAATAAAATCCAATCGCATTTGGTCGATAGTCCATAATCAATCCCATTTATTATCATACACATCACCATATGCATCGATAAATAACATTCATCTCATGAATAATAAACATTTAATATATATAATGATATCATTTAATGGGCAAATTTATTTAGTATAAAATCTATTTTGAATCAAAATAAACTCCTTTATTTTAATCCAAATTTAAATCAAAATAAAACTATTTTATTTTAATTTATCCTATTTTGAATAAAATAAACTATTTTATTTTAATCAAAATTTTAATCAAAATAAACTCCTTTATTTTAATTAATTATGGAATCCAATTCCATGTAATAAAAAAATAAAAAAATCTTTAATTAAAATAAACTCTTTTATTTTAATTAAGTATGGAATCAATTCCATGTAATAAAAAAATAAAAAAAATCTTTAATTAAAGGAAACACGGATATTCTTTCCTATTCACAAATAAACTCCTTTATTTTGAATAATATGAAATCTTATTTCATATCTAAATAAACTCATTTATTTAAGGAAATTAGGATTCTCTTTTCATTCACAAATAAACTCCTTTATTTTGAATAATATAAAATCTTATTCTATATCTAAATAAACTCTTTTATTTAAGGAAAGATAAAATCCAATTTCAACTCCAATTAGTTATCATGGAATCATGGAATCCAACTCTAATTAGTTAGCATGAAATTCTAATTTTAAAATTAAAATAAACTTTATATTTTAATATAAAATAAACTTTTATTTTAATATTAAAATAAAATTTTTATTTTAATAATAAAATTATTAAGAATATATATATATATAATAATAAAACAAAACCATTATTTTATATATATATATAATAAAACAAATATATTATCATATATATATAATTATACTAATCTAGTATATTATATAATATATATATATATAATCAAACAAGTATTTCTTTGCTAATTTTGTTCTCGATTTCGTGTAAGTATGTTTGTTCCAGAAAAAATAGTGCATCACATTCATTAAATCCGAAAGTTCTGCAGTTGTTCTTTGTTCCATGATTTAAAACGCGGTTTTTTTTTTTTTACGGAAATCGAGAGTAATTTGGTTTAAAAAATTAAAAAAAAAAAGCAAACATGCTTGTTTTCGGATACCAAAAGAAAGCTCCCTTAACTTGGTGTCTGCTTTGCTTAAAAAAATTAAATGCTGCTTCCTTTTTTTTTTTTTTTTTTATTATTAAATTTTATCTAATAAAATTATGCCCAATTAAATTGTTCTAAACACATATCAACATACATATCAAATCGAACAATTAATAATTCGCATAAAGGTTTGGCTCGATGCCTTTATTAGGTTTGTAATATTCATAACGCAATCAAATTGCATAAAAAGTCTTGAGCGTGTAAAAATCGAGTTTAAAAAATTACAAACCATATACCCGGATCATCCTTTATGCATAATTATTAATTAAGCGAAAAAGATGAACAAGAATCATACCTTGAAGATCGAGCTTCCTCGGTACAAGTTCACCTCCAATCCTTTTCGCGTTCAACTTGAATCCACCGGGTTTGGTTCCTTCCTTTGATCAACGTTAGCCACCCAAATGTTTGGCCTCTAGAGGTGATCCACCAAGGAAGAATAAATTCAAGAAGATGGGTGGTTGGCTAAACCCTAGTTTTCTATCTCTATAGAAAGGGTGTACTCTCCCAACAATTGGAATTATTACGTATGTTGAAAAATCAACAACCCATACCCACCCATAATAAGACTCCTCTTATTTATAGATGTGGGCAACCCACCTTAACAATTAAGGAATTGGGTTTTATTTAATTAATTAAATTCTTTTAATTAATTAAGCTCCCTAATCTTATTAGGGATAATTAATTAAACTCCTTTAACTAATTTTCCTTCCTAATCCAATTAGGAATAAATGAGAGTACTTATATTAAATTAATTCCTAAACTCTTTTAGAAATTAAAATAATAATAATTGTAATAATATTAATAAGACTCCTCTTATTAATTTATATTTAATATTTCTAAAATATTAAATAATAAATATTAAGCTATTTAATTTATTCTATCACCATAGATTAAATTAAATATACTTAATATATTATTACGATTATGCCATTAACTTCTTAAATAATTATTCTTCCTTTTATGGTGTGACCCTTTAGGTTCTCCATATTAAATAGGTTGTGAATAAATCAATTAGAACAATTCTAATCTTATTTAAATAAATAAATTAAACAATTAATTTATTTAAATAATATTTATTCTACAATAAGGATAAGCCTCCCTAGCGATCAACGACTTTCCGGATAATATAGATTTCAACATTAATCTTTAAAGAACCTTTGAGTAAATAGTTACAAATACAATTCAATCCTTCCACCATACAATGTCCCAATTAAATATAAGACATGGAATTCTTTGTCAAGTCTTATTTTATTTAATTATATGTATTTCGATCCTTAAATGCACAACTCCAAATAATGCAAATTAGAAACTCCTTTCTAATTTCATTACGCCTTGCCAAGGACTCTTTTGGGTTGTCATTTATCGAATCACATAGGACATTTCTCTTTTTTATTAGAAGTGGTAGATTCTTTATTGATCATACATTATCTCCATATACAACTTATTATACCCAAGCATACCCTTTGATATACCCTAAGGGTCTTAAGGAATAAGTCAAAGTATAACTCATCATACACAAGATACTATGATGATCTCAAGTCCAAGGATTACTTGTACTACTATCACTACTGAGAATTCCTATTGTGGTGCAAATAAAACTCCATTAGGTATTCCTTAGCGAGCCACGTTCGGTGTACTTATTCTCTAATAAGCACCTACATACTTGCTTTAGTGTCTCCACACAAATGATCATGAGATCAATCATCCTCATCCAATGAGCAAGCAACGTATGTACCAATCTATCCGGATTCACTAATCCCCAATTTAGTAATCCAATGATTGGGAACTATTTTAGTTTTAAGCTTTCTAAGAATTTAGATCTCATTAGAATGATCATCATCATTATTCTAAAAGCATTGCTTAAAACTATGGGTTTATCACATATTATAAAACGAAAGATCATGTAGATAATTAAAAGCCTTTAATAAATTAATACTTTTTATTAATAAATGAATAAGATTGTTACAAAGTATATGCTTTATCATCAAACATGATTGGCTTGTGTGCATACTACTTTCATCAATATGCTAAACCACTTGCAAATGTTTTCAACTTGTTACTTGGTAAGATAAAATGGAGCTTTTGGTTTTGAGTTGTTAGGTCGGAGCCACAATTCCTGCTTGATATTCATTTCCTCCAAGTCTTTACGTGCTTTATCATTATCTTTTGTTTTACCACTCGTATCTAGTACGGTGTAAAACAAATACTCGAATACATTCTTTTCTGTATGCATGACATCTATACAATGTCGAAGTGCTAGTGTGACCCAGTATGACAACTCAAACCAAATTGGCGAGTGTGTCCAGTTATGACTTTTCCCGTATCCTATTGCTCTCAACTTACCATGCTCCTTCCCAGGCGGTGGAAATGTTAAATCATTTAGCCAGCCCAATATGTCGCTGCCCGACAAGCAACCAACAACCCCCTATTTCTATGTCTTTTTCTTGAACTATTTAGATATCTTTCTATAACTGTGCTCAACATGCAAGAATCTACGAGCAGTTCCAAGAAACTAGTTTTCCGGCCATAATGTAGTTGAGTGACTTGCACATCCCCCATACAGACTGGACATGACAACTTAGAATGAGTCGACTAACCACTAATCATCCCAAGTGCCAGAAAGTCGGTGATAGTCCACAACAAGGCAGTCTTCATCCCAAAATTCTGTCTAACAGATTTATCAAAAGTCTGAACACTTGTTTCCCACATCATCTTAAGTTCATCGACTAACAGCCTAAGGTACACGTTAATGTCTTTTGTAGGACTCTTATCCTCCGGTATAAATAAGGTCAAGAAAGATACAGATCCCTCATGCACATTGACGGTGGAAGATTGTAAGCTTACCATAATCACTGACCAAACAAAGTAAGGTTGACTAAAATTATTAAATGGACAGAAGCCATCTGTAGCCATGCCAAGCCTGACATTCCTAACTCCATCGACAAATTGTGGAAAATTGGCATCAAAATTCTTCCATCCATCTCTTTGGGTGAGTCGGTGACCGTGCACGCGACATCCTTGTTTTATGCCAACCAACTCATATCTTTGAGCGGTTAAGGTGCGCAGACATGAATAGCCACTGCAACCTTGACGTAAGAGGAAAGTACTGTAAATTCTTCTTTGGAACATGTTTCTCCTTCCCCCCACGTTTTGTGATCTTGTACCGAGGCGAGTTTTATATATCACATTGCACCTTATCTTTGTCCTCCCCATAGTATAACATGCAATCCTGCTCACAAGCATTGATCTTCTCATACCCGAGATTAAACCCCTTAAACATCTTCTTCACTTCATAGTAATTCACGGGTAGAGTATTCCTAGGTAAGAACTCGCTGAAAATATCAAGCAAATCATTGAATCCTCTCTCACTGTAGTCATGCTTATTTTTGAAATGTAAAATCTTCGTAACTGCAGAAAGTCTGGTGTGCTTGTCATTTCCAGGATACAATGGGACACCCGATTCAGATAACAACTTATAGAAAGCGTTCTTTGAATCATTTGATTTTCTTTGAAACCAATCGCTGACGATGCGATGCTCGTG